>JAKSZT010054393.1:6465662-6618229 GCA_026826555.1 Tolypeutes matacus
GACATCACCATCCCAGTCCCCTCAGGATTGGGGGAAGAACTATGGACGAGAGTGGACTTGATGGTATTCTCTTGTTCACATATGGTGATTCTAGCAATGCAAGAAATTATAACAATGAGGTGGAGCCAGTGGCCACTTGACACTTTTGGGGTAGGGAGGGGATGAGCAGTTGAAATACAGGGGCTTCTTTGGGAGTTGGAGGTTGTCCTGAGTACTGTTGTGGCAACTTATGTAGGCCATTTTAATTCAGCACACACCACTCAGAACTGAGTGGGAGAGAGTGTGGTCTACAATGTGAACTGTGGTCTATGGTTGGTGGCAAGGCTCCAGGATGTGTAAGTTCATTGAGAGTGGTGGGACACACTTGTGGGAGATGTTTGTGTGGGATGTGGTGGGAGGTGTGGGAGGTGGGCAACTTGGGAATCCCAGTGGGTTCCGTGTAATATTTTGGGTAATCTAAGCACCTCTTAAAATATATGTATATATATATATAAAATTTTTGTAAGCAAATACACATATATGCATATATATTTATATATCATTTTGCAAATGTTTGTATGTATTGTGAGAATTTTGATTTTTGCCCATAATAAAAAAAAAAAATGTCTTGGCTTTATTTAATATTTATTGAACTGTTACTATGTGCCCAGCACCTGGGACATTATAGCCACTGGGTATATAACAGTGAGCAAAGCTGACATAGTCCCTGCCTTAGGGGGAGCTTAGTCTAGTAGGAATGTCAGATAATGTTCTTTAAAATAAATATATTATTATCAACAGGAATAAGTGCTATGATGAAGAAAAGCTTCTAAAGGCAAGAATTTGTCTGTTCTGGAGGTTAGGGAAAGACTTTCTGAGAAGTCTTCGAGCTAGGTGAAATTAACTAGGTAAAAGAGATGGGGGAGGCGGGACAGATATGCCAGGAGGGAGAATAGGTATGCCATTTATTAGTGACCTCTATTTCTTGGAGAAAAAAGGGAGGGAGGAAGGAAGAATATATAATAATCTTTGCCCTGCCTAATTCATAAGACTTTGTGAGAATCAAGCAATATAATTTACATGAAAGTGATGTATCCATTCTAAAGCATTATTTTTTTGTAAAGCATTAGTCACTTCGTTAAGGTTCTGAAAAGAAAAATCCAGATGATAAAAACTATTTCCATATCAGTTTTTAGATTTATTTAGCATTTCTCAAGCTTCTACCAGTTTCTTTGTTTGACTAATTCTAAAGCACCCCCCAAAAAAAACATTTTGAAATTGTGTTGAAATCATCTACAGGTCAAGGCTCTTAAGTTAAACAACAACAGCAACAAAACCACACATGCAAAACTCAGAACTCTTTACATCTTTGGAAATTATGTTGTTTGTACTGAATGTTGGTTTCGATCTCTATTTTCCTCTAAGAGCACAGGATAGATTATTAAGCAGTCTAGACCTGGAGAAAACATGGGATACTCCATCCTTAACTGTTCCAGAGAGCTTTCCCCAACTAAATGGAATGGCTAAGGAGAACTTTTATAATATGCTACCACTGCAATTTTTTTTTTAAATTCCTGGGAAACTACATCTCGCTCGTGCGTGCACGTGCTCTCTGTCTCTCTCTTCCATTTTTCTACAGAGACAGCACAGCATAGTGATTATGAGCACCGTACTCTGGAGCCTGGGTTGGAATCCTGAATCTGTCAATTGTTGACTGTGACCCTAAAGAGGTTACTAAACCTCTCTGTACTCAGTGGCCACATCTGTAAAATGGGAATATTAGCTACCTCAATGTATATTAAATGTGTTGCTATTGTGTATAGCGTATTGCACATGCTATAATGAAAATAGTAAACTTGTTTATGTATTTATTTAGTATATACCCTGGATAGAAGAGCTTATGTTACTACTGTGAAAGAAATAGGCAGAAAGCTTTTCTTCTACTTGATGGGCTGTCTTCAAACAGTGTCATGTCTTTTTAAAAAATGTGTCTTATCACAGTGATGGTAGGCATTGAGACTGAATGATTTTGGAAATTCTTCATCCTTCTGAGGGCCCAGAATTCCATTTACTATCACATGTATTGAACATATAATAATGATATTTCATACAGACAGGTACACTTGGTAGAATACAGAAAGGAAAGAGAAGGAACAAACACCCAGATCATAATTCAGTTTCTCCACACCTCACAGATATTTAACTTCACACTCTATATTGTCATCAAACATTATTTCTGACAATTCCAAATAAATAGAAGTTGCTGGAGTCTGGATGAAAATGCAAATTTTAACAGGGAAATATGGACCAATTCTAGGTCACTGCAGACCATTCAGATTATCTTCAATAGAACAAATTTTAAAATTTGATTTTCAATTATCTATAAGGACAAAAATAAACCAGATTGTAAACAGTGAGGTTTGGGTAGAGCATACAGTACCACAGCAGTTTAGTTTTCTCTTTCCAGTATTAGAACTTTTGACAATAAAACTCCAGAAAATAAAAAAAAAACAAAAACTGGAAAATAGCAAAAGCATAAGATTAATGTAGACGTTGAGCCACATTTTACTCTTCCTTTTTCATGCTTTCCAGAGGGATCCCTTTCTGTTCTAAGTAATTTCTCCTTCTTTGGAATTCATAAACACCTATTTTTCTGGATCACTTATTTGAGATCTAGGAGTAAAACCTTGAGTTACCTTTGCATTCCCTTTTGAGTATTTGAGTATAGTGTATAATGCTTACCACAAAATAAATTTACTGACTGGCTGAATTTATTTTTCAAATTACCTAGGGAAGAGGATGTTTCTTAACTACAGGTCACTGGATATCCTCAGTTACACTGCTAAAAATTTTAAACAAATGTTTTCCCATACACCACATCCCTTCAGAAATAAAGAAGGCAAATATATCAAATTAATTTGTCACCAATTCCATATCTCATGTTCAGGCATCAACTCAGTAATAATCTGAAGCAAATTCACTTAACCTATATCTGATTCCCATCTCTTTCTTAAGCAGTTCTTAGTGCTGCTTTCTTTCACTGTAAATGAGGGAACTGTCCTGGAGCAGACATGCTTGTGGGTCAAGTCAATGCAATCACAGTCATAGCCTTGCCTCTTTCTTTTCAGGCTAGGGGCATCTAGATTCCTGCCAATAGCTGGAATTCTAGAGAATTTAATCATCTCAATCTTCATTTATTTTGGTCAAATAACAATCCTACTATTATATATGTTTATATGTTTATATTTTTGCTTTCTTCTTAGTTAAAAAACAAAGTTTGCTAAACTACACAAGCCTATTAAGGCATTTAAGAAATTGACTTTCAGAATAATGGAAAATTTTCAAGCTCTCTGATTTTACTCACATTAGGACACAGGAAATGTCTCCAGTGGTTTCATTTGGGTGGTGGGCAGTTTCATAAATAGGAAATTGTGAAAAGGTGGGTTGTTACATTACTATGTTGAAGTTTTCTTCTTTTTTTAAATTAAAAAAAATTTTTTTTATCTTTAAAGTTCCCTTCTCAATACCAGATGAACAGCTCACTGGAAAAGAGCCTAGATAATTTTGTTTCTAAGAGTTAGGTAAGCCTAAATAAACCATCCATGAAATGGAAATTTTCTAAATATGAATACTGGATGCTCACCAATTTAAACAGCTTAACTTCCTTTTTACTTCCTTAAGAAGTTGGTATTTGAAAATACTCTATCCAACATAGGCATAAGGTGGTTGGTGAAATGAAAATGATGCAAAACATGAAAGTGATCATGTCAGCTAAAGTTTGGGGGTGCTAGGAAGCAAAATTTAAGTACACACAAAACAATGTAGAGACCAAAATGGGAGTACCGACAACTATCCCAAAGAGCTCAACTTTAAAAAAAGGATTAGGACATAAGACAGGAAAAGGCACTTAAGCAATATTCAAGAGGATCTTTAAGAAAAGGAAATCTGGGGCATTTATTTATTTATTTTTCCCCCTATAACTGTTTATTAGAATGTGAATATATTCCAAATCAATAATTTTAAAAAATCAAGTAACAAAGCATACATAAAATACAAAGTAGCAATTTACAAACAGATAATAGTATCTTCATAACCAATACATGAAAATAATAAAATAGCTATGGAAGAAAACCAAAATGATTGACTACAGCGATGCCTTCTGTGCACTCCACAATCATGAGCACTGCAAAAAACAGAAGATTGACTCTGAAACACAGAAAATCTGGGCAAGCCCACACATATTTTTGGGGAAATCCCATCATCCTGAATAGCATCACTGCCGTTGACAAAATGTTCAGAACACCGCAGAGTAAATGCTTAATATTATCCACACAAAAGTAAGACTAAATATTAGTTTACACACTTCTGAGAAACTAGTTGTTCATTGATATCAATAATGTAGTGGAAGAAAAGTATTTCACGTTTGCGCAATGCCTAAATGCATTCTATTTGAACTTAAGGTACTATTTTATCTTACATATTAAAAGAATACATGCTTTTAAGTAGTTCCACTTGAGCAGAAATTAAACTCTCACTGTATTCTTTAGACATACCAAAACCAAAGATTTAACTGGACTATATTCAATAACATACTGCAAATCTCAACTATCAGCATTGTCATAATAATTATCCATGCCTGCTGGTGGTTTTGGTGATAAAACTAGGCTACATTTCACTTACTTCAAATTTAGATACTACCAGCATTAAATCAGTGTTGCCTGGGCAATATAATGCTTCATAATCTGCAGCTGGGAAATGCAATCAGTTAAATGACATGGGCTGCTTGATAACAACAGAGGCACCACAGATGAAATTCCACCAGTCCCTCCAGTTCCTACCCTGCCAGGCACCCTTGCTTAACATATGGCCTCATAACCATACTGCTACTAAAACTATAACAATCTTTTGTATTTAAGATAATTTTGATAATTTCTTAATTTCAATAATAAGAATTTCAATAATTCTTGTCCAGACAAAAAGTGTTCCTCTCATCAACTTGGATGTTTACAAAAATTAAAAAACAAAGTTTGCTAAACTACACAAGCCTATTAAGGCACTTAAGAAATTGACTTTCAGAATAATGGAAAATTTTCAAGCTCTCGAAATCCTACTGTTTATGGGCAATTCTTAGATTTATGGAAATATATACTGTAAGAGTCTATTTCTTATAAGCTGCTCTGTGGCAAAATGACAGCTGATTTCTAAGGTCTACTTAGTTTGATTTGATAAAGACCAATTGGTCTGAGGTTCAAGTGATCAAGTTCTATGTCCTATAGTGAGAGGGTTACCATGATGAAAAGTAAACAATAATTGAGGAATCCAAGCATTCAGTTTACTAAGCTAAAGCTAGTGAGGCCATAGCATGAAAAAAAGCTGCAATCATTTGGGACAAGTGGATGATTTTATAAAGCTGAAATCAAAAGTCTTAAGACATGGAAAAATTTGCAAGTATGAGGAAATAATAAAACACAAAGGTGACCACAAGAATTACAAATATATTTAAATCTCAGACCTGGGAAATGAACTACACACTAGGGGAGAAGAGAAACGTCTTATATGTTCAGACAACACTGCACCTTTGGCTTGTTTTCAGTGTTTGGTAGAACATGAATAAGAACCACATTGTTGCTTGGAGACATGTCATTTTCATGTCTGTCTGACATTTGCTTCTGAGAAACAATACGGTAGATCTCTGTCAGGATTGTCTGAAAAGCAGCTTCTACATTTGTAGAGTCTAGGGCAGATGTCTCAATGAATGACAAACCATTCTTTTCTCTGAAAGCTCTTGCTTCATCTGTAGGGACTGCCCTGAGATGATGTAAATCACTTATTGCCCACAAGCATGATAACAATGTTACTATCAGCATGATCTCTCAGTTCTTTCACCTATCGTTCAACATTTTCGTATGTGAGATGTTTAGCAATATCATAAATCAATTAGGCACCTACAGCTCCACAATAGTAAGCTTATGGTATATCTCGGTACGCTCTTGCCCTGCTGTGTCCCATATCTGTGCCTTTATTGTTTTCCCATCAACCTGGCTGCTTCTTGTTGCAAACTCTACACCAATGGTGCTCTTGCTTTCCAGATTAAATTCATTTCGAGTGAATCGAGACAGATTACTCTTTCCAACACCAGAATCTCCAATAAGGACAACTTTGGAGAGGTAGTCGTACTCGTCGACCCGGGTGCCCATTGCGCAGGGGAGGATGAAGGGGCGGGTGCAGCAGTGATGGGACCAAGGAGGGTCGCTGCAGGGGTTCTGGGGCATTTAAAACACAGAAGGATGTGAAGGAGCGAGAGTGTGGGAGAGGAGATAAAAACAACCTAAGTAAAAATATAAAGTTGTGTCTGAAGCAAGGAAAAAAAAAAAAAAACAAAAAAACCAGGAAAACGGGTTTTCTCTCTGGTGTATTGAGGGATTTTTTTCTAGGCGCAGTTCCCTCCAGTATGTTGGTCTCACTCTGCCATCCCAACCCAACACTTTCAGCATGCTAATTTCTACTGATTCTTCTTATCACTCAATCAGTGGTACACTGCTCCCCACCCCAATGAAGATTCTTTTATTATACCCTATCACAGTATCATTTTCCTTTCCTTAAGGGCACTTCTCTCAGGTGATAATTATGCCTCCATAGACTTAATTACTTAATTAATAACTGCCTCCCTTTCCCTTCGAGGGCAGGAATCTTGTCTGGTTTTGCTTGTCATTGTATACCCTATCACATAGTAGGCGCTTAATAAACAACTACTGAAACAAAGCAAAATGCTGAACTTCCATTTTATTCCTATCTTTTCAGTCAGAGAAATTGATTTAGATTCGGAAGAACACCTAACGACCTGAACTCCAAAAGGTACAAACGATTCTTTAAAAAAAGTTTCCTACTTAAATGCTGTCATTAGGCAAATATTTACTAAGCCCTGTGTAGTGTTAGGCGATGGGACACAACAGTGGACGAGGCAGATAAAGTTCTGCCGCTGCTCTTACCAAGTATACATGGGGGTGGGGTGGAATAGTAGTAAATGTGTACTATATTGTCTGTATTTAAATAAGCCCGAATTGTCCACCCTAAATGAATTACATCCCAGTAAATGGAGAACACGCTAATGGGATTGCTGATATTTTTGATAAAGGAAAAGCAGCCTGGAGACAGGACTGGGCGTGTGCAGTCCTAGGGGTCAACAAGATAACTCCCAATTCCACCGGATGAATCTTTCATAGCTGCCGCATCCTGCAGACTACGCATTCTTCCCGCACCCTCCTCGCTCAGGACAGTTATTCTTTGTTATTCTTAACTACCTATACTATTAGATTTGAGAGTCACATCAGTGCCCCAAATACAGACCAGTTACCAGAGCCTAAATTCCCTTCAAAGCCCCTGGGTGAGGGTTACTGAAATCTGCGTTTGTGAATCCTAATCAATATGTCTCATCTCAGATTCCGTACAACTGCTTTCTCTATGAGGGCCTTCTGCGTCAGCAAAGTTCAGGAAAATAAGATGAGGTGTCTGTTACATTTCCTCAAATATAATTAATGAAGCGAAGGTCGGGTATATTTAGGGTCGCTTTAAACTGTATTTTTCTCCAAAAAATATGGCTATGGAGGAGCAAATGAAACTCGTTTCTTTTCGTGTCTCTTTGCTTTGATTTGCCCGCCACACTCATCTATCGTCGCCAGCACTTCTCAGACAGGCAACCTCTAGCCACCCTCTGAGGTCCTGCTTTTGAAAAGCGGAGCGGGCCAATCAGGGTGCTGAGCGCTGCGTGGCGCTAGCATTTGAGCCTGGGCTGGACGGGAGGTGCCGACGGCCACAGTAACTCCGAGTGTCTGCAGAAACGGTGGGGGCGGAGGCATGAGGAGAGCTGCTTGGCTTCGGTGAACTCATCAGCATGTACTGGCCGAGGACCGCTGGGAGGCCGACGGGGGAGAAGGGGAGCAACCTGTGAAACGGAGTGACAGTAGCGACCAGCCCGGGCGGGGACCGGGACTGGAAGAGGCCCCTGAGCAGCCGGCTGGTCCGGAGGCTGGGCTAGTGTGGGGGCACGCAGACCGAGAGAAGAAGGCCCAGCCAAGCCTGCGGAGGAGAAAGTCGTCTTTACAGTTCGGAGAGAATCGGAGACAGAGAGGGAAAAGTGAGGCTTAAGAAGTAAAGGGAGTTATTGGAAGTGGCGCGAGTACAAGGAAGAAAGAAGGGAGGTTTGTGTAAGTAGCTGAAAGGATCGAGAGAACAGAAAGAAGGTGGTTGTAGGTGAAGGAAGAAGGGTGAAGTGTGGCTGGATGAAAGGGCCAAGGGAAAAGAGGGTCAGTGTAAGTAGATAAGGGATCTAGGAAAGAGTCGTGGAAGTGGCCGGGGGCGGGAGAAGTCCCGGACAAGGCTGGAAGGCAGTGGAGCGGAGGGCAAATCTGAGCGTGTTTGGAAATTGGAGGACTTGGTGGCGTACTAGGATCAGAACTAGAATCCTGCCTCCGAAAGTGGGCAGGAATCCCGAGATGTGGGATCAGAGGCTGGTGAGGTTGGCCTTGCTGCAGCAGCTTCGTGCTGTTTATGGCATTAAGGTCAAGGGTGGCCATGGGCAGGGCGATCGCAGGAAACATGCAACAGCAGCTGCGGAAGTAAGGGTAAGTCTTGGGGAAGGGGGGCTAAATAAAGGAAGGGGCACACTCTTTCACTTATTGCCAGGTCATGATAAAAATTGTGTAGATAAAAAAGACAATATGGCTACTTCACTTTGAGTGTATCTAATTCAATCCATATGGTCAATTGCTGAAATTTAAAAGATGATATTCTTGATTATTTTCAGGGATTTTTCGTCATCGAGAGAAGGTTGCAGGGTTTGGAGGAGGGTTTCTCAACCTCAGTACTACTGACATTTTGAATTGGATAATTCTTTGTGGGGGTAGGGGCTAACCTGTGCATGGTAAGATCTTTAGCAACATCCCTGGGCTCTACCAACTGGATGCCAGTAACATCCCCCCAATTGTGACAATGAAAAATGTCTCCACAAAACAAAACAAAAAAAGAATAAGAAAAATAAATAAATAAAAAATGTCTCCAAACATTGCCAATTCGTTGCAATTTGAACAAGTAGCACATGGGTTGGGGTCAAAATCAACCTCCCTCCAGAACCCCTGATTTACAGTAAGATTGGGACCCATGAATCAGTAAATTAGGGGAGTGACATAGGACTAGAAATAGGCTTCATATGAGTCTATCTTCATCAAATTGGAAAAACAAGCTTGCTGCTTGGCCATATAATTTTGAGACAAAGTTATTTCTAAAAATGAGTAAATGAGAAGCCAGAATGGAATGATTGAAAAGCTATCGATGTTTGTGTGTACAAGATAAGGGGATTTTAAATGATATTTTAATATCTTCACTGCGCAATCAAAAATTTCATTTTTGAATATAATTTTTTTCATAAATTGAATATAAACATTTTAAGTTTGCTAAGTCCTAATTAAATAGACTTTTCAGGTACTTGGAGACAAAACTAATACAGTTAATTTGCATGGCTCTAAGTAGTTTATAAATTCTGAAAAAAATAAGTGCTTGGAGAAGAAAACTAATAAAATAATTTGTATACATCTTAATAGCTTGTAAATACTGGAGAAATTGTTTTTGTTGTTTGCAACTTAGTGGCAACATATTTTTTTATATTAAAAAACTACAATGTTTTTTTTTTTCTGATTCTTAAATTCTCTTTCCAAGATCTCAAATATAGCTGTTTTTTTTTTTTTTTAATTTTTTTAAAAAAATTTTAAAAAATTTTTAATTTTTTTTTTTTTTTTTTTTTTTTTTTTTTTTTTTTTTTTTAATCCTTTAACAGGAAAAATTGACACCTACTTTTAGAGTCAGGCCTGAGTTTGAATCTTGTTCCACACCTACTAGCTGTGTGATCTTAGACTAGCTGTTTAATTTCTCCAAGCCTCTGTTTCCTAGTCAGTC
Source organism: Tolypeutes matacus (assembly GCA_026826555.1). Classification (NCBI taxonomy): domain Eukaryota; kingdom Metazoa; phylum Chordata; class Mammalia; order Cingulata; family Chlamyphoridae; genus Tolypeutes; species Tolypeutes matacus. The sequence goes on from JAKSZT010054393.1 coordinate 6,475,590, forward strand.
TATAAATGTCAATAATAGTATCTCTCCAGGGGACGGATGTGGCTCAAAGGGTTGGGCATCCATCTCCCATAAGGAGGAACCCGGGTTCGATCCCCGGAACCTCCCGATAAAAAAAAAAAAAAACAAGGAAAAAAAATAATAGTATCTCTCCTGGGGTTGTTTAGGGGATTTAAAAAAAGATAACATCTGTAGACAGGCCTAGTACAGTGTCTGTCACTTGCCACTTAATTATTAATTATGATAATGGTCAACATCCTAACTTATGTTAAATAAATTCAAATAGGAACCCTAAAAAATTATTCTAATAAGAAAATACAGAAGACGTGTGTTATAAGAATGGGATCTAATAAGATAGAGAATTTGTTTGAAAACTAGACTTCTTTAGCTCTTTGGTGTTAGTTAATAGTACTATTGGGGCTTTTTAAGAAAAGTACTGGAAATCTTAATAAAAAATTATATTGTAAGTGATATTCCAATATGTAAAATTTAAAAAGCATGTTATTAATTTTATTTTAGGAGATTAAATTATAGCAATTCCTTGTGAAGTCAATTATTGAGAACAATGAGAATTTTAAGGAAAAAAATATGAATTCTTGTTATGTATGACAGTAATAGTCTTATATCAGTTTCAGTATCTGATTTAGTTTTGTTTTGGTTGCACAGTATTAAGAAAATTTTGATTTACCCAAATAAGGGGTTGCCCGTACTAATACTGAAACACTGGAATAAGTATTTTACATTTTGTAATTCCTTCTAATGCTCTTTACAACTCTATGACCTAGGATCTCTGTGAGGATACTGAGGCACAGAGAATGTTAATTTGATCAAGGTTACTCAGATAATAAGTGGAAGAGCCAGAAATTAAAACCTGGCAGTCTTGACTCAAGGAGCCTGCTCTTTTTTTTTTTTTTTTTTTTTTCTTTTTTTTTAAATAGATACTGGGCTTGAACCCAGGACTTCATACATGAGAAGCAGGCACTCAACTACTGAGCTACATCCACTCCCTAATGAGAGTTGGCTTTTTCATTTGTTTTTGTTTTTAGGAGGTACCGGGGCTCAAACCTGGGCCTCCTATATGGGAAGCAGGTGCTCAACCACTTGAGCTACATCCTCTCCCATGAGCCTGCTCTTTTAAGCACTCTTTTGTACTGTTTTTTTTTTTCAGCTTGGTATATTCATCAATTAAATGGATTAGATGCTTGAAAGAGGTCTAATTTTGTTTCTCTGTTGAATCAATAACATTGCTGAATAACTACTTATTGTAAAATATAAAGTTAAATAAGATGATCTTAAAACTTAAGTGCTTCAAGGGCATTTATAGACAACAGATACATCCGAGATAAATTAACGTGTATGTGAGAGTAGGTGTTTGAAATTATTTAATTTTGTATAAGCAGACATATACAGGCTTGATTTGTTGTTTTTTGTTTTTTGTTTTTTTTTTAGTTTATTTATTTTTTATTGTAGGTAAAAATGAAAATTTTCACAATACATACCAATATTTGTAAAATGATATAAGATGTTGATTTGTTTTTAAGCTCAGTGCAGAGCCATTACTTTTCTATTCAGTGACCCATTTTTAAAAATTTCAAAGGCACACAGAAAGATAGGGGCAGATTCATTTTTCAAAGGAGTACAAAATACCCAAGTTAACCAACACACAAATTTATTCTTGGGATCATCAATGTATTAAGAGTAATACATTAAGGTTTTAAAAATGGTTTTCTTAGTAGTTAAAGAAAATGAAATTTTGATTAAATATTTATAGAATTCTTGTCTTGGTACCTCAAAACATAGTTTGAATAACACCTTCCTAGAATGGGAAAAACATATCAAATCTAAAAATAACCGTTTTGATGTAATTTTAGGAAGTACTCAATGAGTGACATGAATTACCATTTTTGCTTATCAATTCACTTAACCACTTGTTCAGGTTAATATTTATAAGCTTTATGAGGTCACTGAGGGTCACAGGAAATCTTAGTGTGTTGGACCAAATTCTCTTTAAGAATTTCCTGACTAACCACTATCAGGATTTCATTTTCCATTATTGGATTGGAGACTATATTGCTTGAGTGCAGTGACTTTATCTTGGTTATCTTTCTGCTTCAGCACCTAGCATACTGCCTAATATAGTATTTATTTTTTATCAAATGCACCTGAAATAATTGCTGTACTTGCTTTGGCTAATAGTTTATTTCTGCTATCTTATTTCCTGAGGTTTTACTTTGCCTAATATTTAAGAAAACATATAGTATGCTCAATATTTGTGTTAGAGCATGGGGTTCTTAACCTTTTTTGTTCCACAGACCCTTTGCCAGTCAGGTGAAAACCATGGACCCCTAACTAAGTCCACACTATACTCTGTATTATTTATTAAACATATCATCCCTGCACCAACACGTCCCCACAATAATAATGTTTTTTTGAATTTCAATTGAAGCTCATGGACCCCTTGTTAAGAACCTTGGTGTTAGAGTAACTGAATTTGTCATTTTAGGGTAAAGTATTTGGCGTGCCTTTCACTGTATTGCCCCATTCTGTGGTACCAGAATATGGACACATTCCAAGGTAAGCAAAGTTTTCAATGACTAATAAAATACTTATTTCAAAATGGTCTTAGAGGATTTAAAAATAAATAGTTGAGTGGTATATGAGAACTCTGCATTTTATGCATTTTTCTGTAAACCTTTAACTTCTCTAATAAAAAAGAATCAGTCATAATAAGGAGTTGATTCACATAATTGTTTCAAACTAATGCCAAAAAAATTTTTTTTTTTTACTTTTACTTATTTTAACTTTGTAATCTGTACTCATTCCCAGGATTGAATTTTAAGGTTCAGAAATGAATAAATGTTGGAAAGCAAATTATTTTTGTTCTAAGTCAGAGTTTTCCATTCTATTCCATTTCTTTTGCCACAATTCAGATCTATGAAATACAGTAATTTTATTTTTTGTTTGTTTTAGAAATGTTGGATAAAATAATATTTAAGCTAAGACACGGTATTATTTGTGAATATAAATTACTTAACACTTGAGGTTTTCTATGCCATATACTAATTACAAATAACCTTTTGGACTAACTGTACCAGAAATTACTGGGGAAGTTTGTAGCTTAAGAAAATAATTTTAGAATGCTTATAGACTGAGCAACCGAGATCTTACCTGATTCATTGCTCTTCTATCCAAAGTAGAGTTCAATCTGGCTACTGTAGTGCAATAACCTAGTTTTTAATTAATGTATTATTTAAAAGCATTTATTGAACACTTTGCTGCCTAACTACAGTTTTCCCCCATTTATCACAGGTGTAAAATCAAGATCTTTTCAAGTTATTTTCTATTTTGTTTTTTAAATGTCTGTAAAAGACTTGTTTACAATGATTTTCAACATTTGGAATTGCGAAGTCATAACCCCAGGAAAGATAACTAAATCTTTGTGGTAATGTCTTTACCTACTTTAAAAAAATAAAAACAAAACAACAACAAAAACCCTATTCTGTCAGTTATTCTGTCAATAGCTGATGTTTAGCCACTGTGTACCAGTACATCCATTTGAATTTTTTTGGTGCCAGTTGTTAATATCTAAGCATCCTAAAGCCAACAATGATTAAGATTGTAAGATCATTGTTCAAAATAATGAAATTGAATGCACACCCTTTAATATGAAAAAAAAAAATTAAGGACTGGAATATATCCTACTTGTCTGTGGAGTAGTGTTGGTGTGAGGGAAAAAACCTCACCTTATTTTTAGCAAATGTAGATGATATTTAAAGTGATATTCAACATGAAGACGGGAAGCGGCTGTGGCTCAATCAGTAGGGCTCCCGTTTACCATATGGGAGGCCCCGGGTTCGGTTCCCGGGGCCTCCTGGTGAAGGCAAAAGCCCGCCCACACGGCGTGGTTAGCTGACCCAGCGAGCACAAGCAGCAAGGGTGGGGATAAATGAATAAATAAATAAAATCTTTAAAAAAAAAAAACAAAAACAAACAAACAAAAAAAAACATGAAGAGACAATAGATAAAGAAAAGAAGAACATCTTAGATAGAGCTCTGGTCATTCCAGTAGGTAGAGGTCTGGCAGAAGAGGAACCAGCAAAGGAGTCTGAGAAGGAATAATCAAGGAGATAGCAAGAAAACCAAAAGGGTAGTGGAAAAAAGTATTTTCAAAATGAGCAGGGAGTGGTCAAGTATTGATAAGTCAAGCAAGATGAGGACAGTGAATTGACCATATGTTTGGTGATCTAGATGAGAGCTCTTTCATTGGAGCAATGGGGATGACAGTCTGATTGAAGTGGGCTGAGTAGAGATTGGGATGTGTAGAAATGGAGGATTTTAAAAAGGTAAATTTTGTACTCTGAGGGGAAGCAGAGAAATAGAGTAATAGCTTGAGAAGGATGTAGGAATGAGAGGTTTCATTGAAGTTGGCCTGGGCAAAAGGTGGTCCCTAGAGAAGACAACTAAAAGTAAACTTTTATCATAAAGAGTAAAGAAATTTTTGGCATCAAGAATTTCTGGAAGGGGAGGTATTGCTTGGCCTGCTTATATACTTTGGCAGAATAGGATTTGGTAAGAAATATGTGTGGTCAGCTGAAAAGATTTCTCTCTTTTAGCTTTCTTGTTGATGCTTGCACCTCTTTAGAAGAGCATGTTCATACAGAAGGGCTTTTTAGGAAATCAGGATCTGTTATTCGTCTAAAAGCACTAAAGGTAATTATGTTGTTGAACTATAATTTTTAATTGTGCCATTCTCTGATTTGTTTTTTATGTTTGAAATATGTAGAACTAATACATGAATAATTGACAGAAATTGACTTTACAAATAGCTTTTTTCATGGTAGAAGAATCTTTTAATGGGAATTGTACATCATTTACATGCTTTAAAAGTTTACAGAGTAGGGAAGCAGATGTGGCTCAAGCAATTGGGCTCCCGTCTACCATATGGGAGGTCCAGGGTTCGTTTCCTGGGGCCTCCTGGTGAAAGCAAGCTGGCCCCCATGGAGAGCTGGCCCACGCAGCATGCTGGCCTGTGTGGAGAGCTGGCGCACCAAAAAAAGAGAGACAAAGGAAAGACGATGAGAAACACAACAAACCAGGGAACTGAGGTAACTCAAGCGACTGAGTGCCTCTCTCCCACATCGGAGGTTGAGAAGAAAAGACAAGCAGACACAGAAAGCAAGACAGCAAGCGCAAAAACAACGAGGTGGTGGGGAGAGTAAATTAAATAAAATAAATCTTTAAAAACAAAAAGTTTACAGAGTACTTTCACATTCATTTCCTCATTCCTATAAAGTACTATATGAAATAAATGTTTTTTAGAATTTTATTTTTTTTGCCCTTCTGGAAAGGAGGAATATATAGTAAAACAAGAATTAAGAGAAATGTATTAAAGTAAGCTTTTAAACTTAGGTTATAAGAAAGGATTTTATTTGCAATGAACTCATAAACTCCACCCCACCCTCCCCCAAATGCTCAAATTATTATATTTCTTTCAGAATAAACTGGATCATGGTGAAAGTTGCCTGTCTTCTGCACCTCCTTGTGATATTGCAGGACTTCTTAAGCAGTTTTTTAGGGAATTGCCAGAACCCATTCTCCCACCTGATTTGCATGAAGCACTTTTCAAAGCTCAACAGTTAGGAACAGAGGAGAAGAATAAAGCTACACTGTTGCTCTCTTGTCTTATGGCTGACAACACCATCCATATATTACGATACTTTTTTAACTTCCTCAGGAATGTTTCTCTTAGGTAAGTGGTAACTAAAAGTCTTGGAAAATGACCGTTTGATTTCTCAAATAGCTAAGGATTTATCTGTCCTTCTTGGTAATATATTAAATTTTGTTTGGAATGGAAAGTTTTCTAAAAGATATTACATTCTTCTTGGCAATAAGAAGTATACCCTGTTAATTTAGAAATTATACTAAATGATTTAATATTTCCTTGCTGTATAGGGTCATCATTATGAATGCCTTAATTACTTATTGGTGTTTATAGGATTCTTTTGTCTACTGAATAGCTTCAAATTATGGTGTTTTTAAAAAATATTTGTATTTTCCTTTTTAAATTTGTTCCCCCCTCCCCACAGTCCTCTCCTTCCCTTTAGCCTTTTTTCTACTTTGTCAGTGAGCCTGATTGTTCTAGACATACTTGCTACCTTCTTTTTTTGTTTTTTCTTCTTTATATTTAAAGAAGTTTTAGATAACATAAAAGTTACATAAAAAATATAGGGGATTCCCATATAACCCTCTCCCCACACACACACTTTCCCCCATTAACAGCATCTTTCATTAATTTGGTACATTTATTACAACTGATGGACACACAGTGAAGCATTGCTACTAACCATGGTCTATAGTTTATGGTTTACACTTAGCACAGCACAGTTTTATAGGTTTAACAAAATGTATAATGACCTGCATCTGTCATTGCAATATCATGCAGAACAGTTCCAATGTCCAAAAAATGTCCCATGTTACATCTATTCTTCCCTCTCCCTCCCCTCAGAACCACTGGTGACCACTGTCTTTATATCAATGTTACAAGTTCTTCCATGACTAGAAAAATAGTAAGTGTACTTTGGTCCATAGTTGCACTCCTCCTTTATGTTTGTTTATTCCTCAACCTTGAGGATTTTGGGATGGTGATGCCCACTCTGCTTCCGATTCCCATGGGGCAGATGGGTGGAACTGTCTTGCTTGCAGTTATAGATACTCTTTTTTTGGGGGTGGGCATTGTCCATCAACCTTTTGTTAGTTGTCCTGGGTGATTGCGATGAACTGGAGAATAAGTGTTGGCTGCAACTCTGCTGAGATTCAGGATTCAACTGGCAATATGAACAGACTGAAGATCTAAGTCTTTGGGACATATATTTAATGGGTATAGTGCTAATTATAGGTTCAAATAAAAGAGGCAGAAGAATCATGTGTAGGAAAAGTATAAATGAGTCTAATTCTGATATATTGGGGAGCTAGGTTATCATATAGTCCAAGGTAAGGCCCACAGACAGGGTGCTGATTTCCTGGGGTTGTGTGCCCTGCCTATGGTGTCTAGATGTCTCTAGAGCCCTCGGGAGCACTCCTGCTTGAGGCATTGTTTACTTTGATAGTCAGTGAGATCCTCCTGAGACATGCATAAGCTTAACCTCTGGAATGACCTCCTGACTCGCTTTGAAATCTCTTAGCCATAAAAACTCATTTGTCTTTTTCCAAATGCATCTCTAGTTGGTGCTTGGTAATAATTCCTCAATGCCAGAAAGGCTCATCCCCTGCAGTCATGTCCCACACCAAGGGTGGGGGGAAGGGGGAAGTAAGCTTTGAGCCTATCTGCTGAGTTTGGCTTAGAGAGAGGCCACACTGAGTAATAAGGAGATTTTCAGGAGATAACTCTTAGGCAACATATATTACTAGGCTAAGTTTCAATTTTACAAGAATAAGGTTCATAAGTACAAACATTAATATCAAGGGCCTGGCTATTGGTCTGTCCTCTTTTGCTAGGCACAGCCTATGTACTCTAGAGATTCTTGCCACTGTATTAGAGAATGTAGCAGCACTCCCCAGGATGGGAATTTAATATTTTGTTGGTTACTGTGTGGGTCACCCACCCACCCATGGGTCTCCATGAGATAACACTCCATGACCACATGAACACATTCATATTCCATAGAGGCACGCCCCAGGTGCATCCTTAACCACCACTGACACCCTGCACCAGTGATCCTCCCCTGCCATAGTCATAACTTTTCTGTAATCTGAAACCTCCCCCAAAAAAAATGAAAAAAAAAAAAAAAAAGAAAAAATTTTTTTGGCACAAAGCTAGCTTCCTGAGGAACTGCCGAAGTGTCCTCCATAATAGCTGCACCATTCTACATTCCCACCAGAAGTAGATGAGGGTTCCCCTTTGTCCACATTCTCTCCAACACTTGTAGTTCTCTGTTTTTTTTAAATAGCTGCAGTCTAATAGGTAGAAGATGATATCCTATTGTAGTTTTGATTTGCATTTTCCTATAGGTAGTAATGTTGAGGATGTTTTCATGTACTTTTTAGCTCTTTGTATTTTCTCTTTGGAAAAGTGTCTATTCAAATCTCTTGCCCATTTTTTTTTTTAATGATTTGTTTGTCTTTTTATTTTTGAGATGTAGGATTTCTTTATTTATGCTGGATATTAGACCCTTATTGGATAAGTGGTTCCCAAATATCTTCTTCCCATTGAATAGTCTGTCACACTTCATTGACAAACTCCTATGCAGTGCAAAAGTTTTTAATTTTGAGGAGGTCACATTTATCTATTTTTTTTCATTGCTTGGGTTTTGGGTATAAAGTTTATGAAACCATTTCCTACTATAAGATCTTGTAGATGCTTCCCTACATTATTTTCTAGGAGTTTTATGGTCTTGGCTCTTATATTTAGGTACTTGATCCATCTCGAGTTAATTTTTATATAGGGCATGAGATGGTGATCCTTTCTCATTCTTTTGGATATAGATATCCAGTTCTCCCAGCACCATTTGTTGAAGAGGCCATTCTGTCCCAGTTGAGAGGCCTTGGTTGCCTTGTAGAATATCAGTTGACCATTTATGCGAGGATCTGTATCTGACCTCTCAGTTTTGTTCCATTGGTCAATCTATCTATCCTTGTGCCAATATCATGCAGTTTTGACTGCTGTAGCTTTGTAGTGTGCTTTAAAGTCAGGTAGCGTGATTCTTCCAATTTCAGTTTTCTTTTTCAATATGATTTTGGCTATTCGGGGTCTCTTGCCCTCCCAAATAATTTTCATAATTGGCTTTTCCGATTCAGTAAAAAATGCTGTTGTAGCTTTTATTGGGAATGTGTTAAATCAATTTGGGTAGGGGTGACATCTTAATGACATTTAGTCTTCCAATTATTGAACAACAATGGAATATTTTACCATTTAAGTCTAATTTGATTTCATTTAACAATGTTGAATAGTTTTCTGTGTACAAGTCCTTTATATCTTTAGTTAAGTTTATTCTTAGATATTTGATTCTTCTTGTTGTTATTGTAAATGGAATTTTTTTCTTGATTCCCTCCTCAGATTGCTCATTGTTAGTGTACAGAAATGCTACTGATTTTTGCGTGTCGATCTTATATCCTGCCACTTTACTGAACTCGCTTATCAGCTCTAGAAGCTTTGTTGTAGATTTTTTGGTGCTTTCTACACGTAGAATCGTGTCATTTGTAAATAGTGAAGTTTTTACTTCTTTCCAATTTGGATGCCTTTTATATCTTTTTCTTGCCTAAGTGCTTGCTTGCTGCCTTCTAATACTTACATTTTTCTATTTTTGGGTTTGAGTACCAGACAAACATGTTCAATTTGTATGGAAAAGCAAAGAATGGGACCGGGAGAACTCTATGATTAGCATGGTTTATATATATATATATCTGTATGTCTCTCTCTCTCTCTCTCTCTCTCTGTATATATATATATAGACATACAGAGGCTGTATATTTCTGGTTGTGTCTTAAATGTTTCAGTCAATCATGTAGATGAGTAGTTGAAGGGTTACTGTATTTTGACGTGTGTGACTGATAAAGTAAGGAATCTTCAAAATGTGATCAATATATTATTTTAACTCATCTTTGGCTCCAGCTAATAAAACCTTTTTCTTTTAAGGTCCAGTGAAAATAAGATGGATAGTAGCAACCTTGCAGTAATATTTGCACCAAACCTTCTTCAGACATGTGAAGGGCATGAAAAGATGTTTGCTAACATGGAAAAAAAGCTCAGATTACAAGCTGCAGTAGTACAGACTCTTATTGATTATGCATCAGATATTGGTAAGATGTAGTTGTACTATTAAGTGACAGGATTTTTTATGAGAGGAAGATGCCACCTTCTTTCAAATGAACCGTCAAGATAATTGTTAGAAAACTTGCTATATACTGTCTAGACATTTTGGGGGGTGGAAAGTTAATGATCTTGCGAACATTTTCATTTAGGGCGTGTACCAGATTTTATCCTGGAAAAGATACCAGCTATGTTGGGGATTGATGGTCTCTGTGCTACTCCATCACTAGAAGGTTTTGAAGAAGGTGAATATGAATCTCCTGGTGAATGTAAGAGAAAAAGAAGACAGAGTGTTGGAGGTAAGTGGTAGTCCAATTTTATGGAGGTTCGGTGGTTTACTTATATCTAAATCAACTTTCTAAGATGTGTTTGAACATGAAGTATAAGCTATGGTATATGCTTTTGTAGTGCTTGCTGCATAACTGGAAAGACATGACATATGCATGTGAAAAGTTAAAAGTGACAATACAGTCTAATATTAAGGGCTAAATCATTAGCACAAATATAAAATGTGTTCAAAGGAAAAAGTCCCTAGTTGTAGTGATTAGCGACTCTTCAAATAGAAGGTTGAAAATTGAAGAATTGGTAGAACTTGGGGGAACTGGAGATGGGATCAGAATGCTTATATCATATTCTAGTTGGGAAGGATGCTTTGAAGAAAGACGTGTGTAGGGAAGAAGTAATCTTTGTGTGTGTCTATGAATAGATCAGCCTAACTTGAGTGAAAGTTTCATCAGAAGGATTTCATTTGTATTATAGAGAGCTCAGTGCCAGTCTCAAGAATTAAAACATTAATTTGACTATTGGTGAACCATTGAAGGTTTATGATTAGAGGCCTGGCATGATTAAAATAATCTAGAAAATTATTTGAAGAATTGAGACTTAGAGGTTGGAAGAATAGTCAGAATTGTGTGGCGATAGTCCAGGTGTGAGATCAGGGTTTGAACTAGTTAATGACATGGATTAGAAAGGAAGGAGCATGATTTAAATGTTGCAAGAAACATTACCAAGGAAGAATAAAAAAGATCAAAAGTTCTATCATAGCAAGTTGGTAATATGACTTGTCTTCTTGATCAAGAAGACAAAAACCATGCCTCCTCCAAGTACCATATAGAATGTCTTATCTTTTGAGTCTCAGAACCAATTAACTATCCCTTTCTTTTTTTTAATCTTTTGGCTTACATCGTAATACATTCTTGTGTTTCTTCTTTGCCTCTTTTGTAGATTCCCTTTATGACTTTCTGCCTCAAATGTAGATATTTCTCAAACACAGATCATCATTATTACCCTCTTCTCTTTTTGATCTCATTCATTCTTTTTTTTTTTTTTTTTTTTTTTTTTTAATTTTATTGTGGTACCATATATATAACATAACATTTCCATTTTACTCACTTTCAAGTATATAGTTCATTGGTGTTAATTACATTCACAAGGTGTGCTACCATCACCAAAGGCCACTTATTCTTTTTTTTTAAAGCAATTTTATTGAGATATATTCACATACCGTAAGATTCATCCAAAGTGAACATCAATGGCTTTTAGTATAATCACAATGTTGTGCATTCATCACCACAAAAATTTTAGAACAATTTCATTATTCCAAAAAGAAAAACTCCACACCCCTTAGCAGTCACCTCTCAATTCCTCTAGCCTTCCTCAGCCCTACATTACCATTATATAGTTTCAAGTACCACATCTAAATAAATGAACAACAAATCTCTATCACTATTACTCCTCTTTACCAGTGGCCTACCAGCTGGACATCTTCACGCCTGCTTCTCCATGGTGCACTAAACTCAATATTTGGAAATGGTCATCTTCATTCTCTCAACTAGTTCTGCTTGAATTACAATTTCTATTAATGGCACCACCATTCCCTAGACACGCAGGCTTTAAACCATGGGTTCTTAACTCTTACTTTATTGTCTATATTCACTCAGTTTTCAGGTTCTGTAAGATTCTATCTCTGCAATATTTACTGCATCCTAATTGTGAGACTCTCCTTGATCTTTGTGCCTGCCTTCTTGAATGCACTTATTGCTATAGGCTGACATTCTTAATGCATAAGTCATCATATATCACACCCATACTCTTCAAATACTTTCGTTGATAATACTGATATTTATAGCCTGCCATTAAAGATCTTTCATAGAATTGCTTTAAGCATATCTTTCTACCTGTTTCCTGTCTCTCTACCTGTATTTAAGTTTATTGTTTTCCAGACATTTTTGTTCTTTTGCTTATACTGTCTCTTTTTTTTTTTTTTTAAGAGTTATTTATTTTTTCATTTCCCCCCACCCCCACCCCACTGTTTTGAGCTCGCTATCTGCTCTCTATGTGTTCTTCTGTGCTTGTCTTCTCTTTAGGTGGCACCGGGAACCAATCCTTGGACCTTCCGGAGTGGGAGAGAGGCACCCCAATCTCTTGCACCACCTCAGCTCCCTGGTCTGCTGCGTCTCTCAGTTTCTCTCCTCTGTGTCTCTTTTTGTTGCATCATCTTGCTGCGCCAGCTCTCTGCGTGGACGAGCATTCCTGTGTGGGCCAACGCTCTATGTGGGCCAGCTCACCGCGCAGGCTAGCTTGCCTTTCACCAGGAGGCCCTGCGAATTGAAGCCTGGGCCTCCTATATGGTAGATGGGAGTCCAATTGCTTGAGCCACATTCGTTTCCCTATACTGTCTCTTGATATAATGATTTTACTTCCATACACTCCTGCTGTTCAAATTCTATCCAATTGTGAAAATTCAGAATTGTCAAAATTCAGCTAAATTCAGTCTTGTCAAATAAGCTTCCCACTCCCCATTTTTTTCTAGTGGGGAAATAATCTATTCTCTACTCTGACATTCTGTAATTTTTTTGTATTTGAATCATTTTTGTCTGGTTTTAAACTTATTCCTTGTTCATGACTCACCTACTATATTTAAAGCTCTTTGAAAGCGGGGACCATTTTTTATACCTCAATCCAGCCCAGTGCTTTTCACTGAATAGGCATCAACTATTGAATGAATATAATAAATCAAGTTATTAATATTTGGCCTAAACCCAGAGATACTTAATTCAAATATAGGATAGCACTTGTCAAGTGTCACCAAAATATATTAATTTCATTAGTGATTTGAAACTATTCAGGAATTCTAGACCATCAGTGTTTGTTTTTTATGTTCTGATAGCCTATTTTTTCACATCTCACTTTGAAATACCACAAACATCCATGCATTTGTTTTGCATTTGTTTTGAAGAATCTTTTGACTTTTATTTTTGATTTATATGAATTAATTGCTTTAGCTTAGTTTTATGTTGGGTATGACAATCCTCAACATTTGTATGGCCTCAGAGTCTGCAAAGGATTTCTTGAGCAAAATCTTATAATATAAACAAAAGTGATTTGGTCCATCATAATTTTCCTATAAGGATAGTATATATGAACAATGGGAATTTATTGACTCACAATTTTGAGGCTAGGAGAAGTCCAAAATCAAGGTGTCAGGAAGGTGATGCCTTCTCCCAGAACACTGGGGTATCCTGGGGCTGACTTCTGGTGATCTTTGGTTCTTGGCTTTTCTGTCACATGGCAATGCACATGGTGGCTTCTCCTGGCTTTTCTTCCCATCTTTCATTCATGACTGATGACTCCAGTAATCAGGAATAAAGCTCAACCTGATTCAGTGGGGCCACACCTTAACTGAAGTAATGTGTTGAAGAGATCTTATTCACTATGGGTCTACATCCACCAGAATGCTGACCAGGACCAAGAACATGTCCAAACTGGGTTACACAATTCAATCCACCACAATGCCCTTATTATTATTACTATTGAGGTATTTCCTCAAGTACATATAGTAAGCTCATGAGACAATTAAAAGGATCAAAACATTTTCCTTTTATCTAAGTATTTTCTGTAGTCCATGTACCTTTACTGTGGCTCATGATGTAATCAAAATGGTTTCAAAGTGTAGAGGGAGGGAACAGTTTGTCTGTTGTCAATTTTTAAAATATTTTAGCATTTATATTTATAAATATTAGCATATATAATACAGATACTAAAACAAATATTTATAATTATGGAAAAATAGGCTCTTGGTATAATATATGAAACCAATACAATAAAAAGTCCCATGTCCTACTGCAGAAAACCAAACAAAACAAACCAACCAAATAAACAAAACCTTATTAAAGGTTTCCTATATTTAATTCTGTAGTTGTTAATCTGAATCACATAACACAAAGTTTGCTTTCTAATAGTTTGTTTTTCAATATTTCCTAATTTTGCTGTGCTATTCTAATTGAGTGTTAACAGCTGGGACTGAACCTGTTTGTTTCCAGATTGTTTCTTCTTTTCTCTTCTATTGCTCTGCTTTCCCTTTTTCTTTTGTCTCTTTTTCCTCTTCCACATTAACCTTGTTTAGCTACCTCGGTGTGGTAAAGGTTGGCCTTATTAGTCATTGCCTACCAGTTAGAGCATTGTACATTTTTTGCTCTTCATTGAGGTATTCAGTATTCTCCTCTGGTTTGTACTTATTTCACCTGAGCGTATAAGATTTCTCAATAATACATAAGTGAGCTATTTCTGAACTTCAATTTAAATAACAACTTTGAGTGGTATTTGGTGATTAATTAAGTAAATGAACATTTAAAGAATTAAAAATAGTTTTGTGCTTTATCATACTGAAAATTAGGGGGATATTTTTGCATGAAACAATTCCTACTGAAGTCCTGATAATTTTCTAATAGCTAAATCCAGTATAGAATTGTAGGCCTGTCTTATTCAGAATCTCTTTGACCACTTGCCTATTTCTGTCCTAATTGTTTTTTTCTTTCCTTGTTTTTTATAATCCTTTGTTTCTCTACCTCTTTGGCCATTCATTCTCTAATTTTCTGGATTCTCTTCCTCGGACCACCTCTCAAATGTTCCATTCTTCCATCCTTGATCTTCTCACACTTCTTACATGATCTTATTCATTTACCTTTTTCTAAACTGCCGTTTCTGTGCTGATGACTCCCAAATCTTCTTCTGACCTGATATTTCCACAAATGGATTCATATCCATTTTGGTGTATGATAGGCATATCTACCTCTTCCTTGTGTAATTTCCTTTTTCATTTGGTACCATTGTCTACTCAGTCATCAAAAATCAGAACTCTGGGAGTCTTTATCTATCCTTCCCTCATCCACACATCCCATTGATCACCAAGTCTTATAATTCTGATCTCTTAAATACCTTTATTCCTGCCTCCCATTTCCATTGTTCCTGCCTCAGTTCAGACCTTCATTTCTTTCCTGGCTAATTCCTACTCTTCCTTTTGGTCTCAACTTAAATATCATTTCCTCAGGGACACTTTCTCTGACTCCCCAATCTAAATTATGTCTCTCTTATTATATCTGTAGCTTTTCCAGACTACTTATCCCATATGTAATTATTTGTTATGCTTAATATTTGATTCCTTCATTTAAGTTCCATAAAGGCAAAGACCATGTCAATTTTGGTCACTGTTGTATACTCAGTCCTAACACTATGCTTGATACATAGTAGATATAGATATGGAAGAAATATTTATTGAATGACTGAATAATCTTAAAGAGCCTTCAGCTAGTTTGCCTGCTTCCAAGGAGGCTTGCCCCCTTAAATCTATCTTTCTCCCTGCTGCCAAACTGATTTTTCTAAAATGCAGATTTGATAATGTTGCTCTTCTTTGCCTTTGGAAAAGTCCAAGTTCTTTAGAATGACATACAAGGTTCTGTTATGCCTAATTTGCAAAGCTTCTCTCTTAATAAATCCATCACTCTCTTTTTGCTCTAGTAATATCAAACTATTGGTTTGCAGTGTGCATAAATCCTGCTTTTACTGACATGCCTTTGAATATGCTATTCACTTTATCCCAAATACTACCCTCTTCACTAATCAATTCCTAAAAATCTTTCAAAACTCTGTCAAGGTTTCATTTCTTCTGCAAAGCTTTTCTCTCTTATTCCTTATTAAGTAATGATTCCTACTTCTATACCATTTTTGTACAATATATATAATTGCATTACATTTAATTCTGTATTATATGTTTTTCCTCTTTTTCTTGAGGGATTATGGGAATATAAGCAGTGGATGGAATAAAAATAGATACTTTAGTTTTTCCTATTTTGAAATAGTTCCTTTTAAATGACATTAAATGACTTTAAAATATTTAAGCTGATATTCAATTAGATGTTAAGACAACAAATATCATTACGAATTATTGGTAAAAGGTAAATGTTAAGTTATAATTAATCATGATTATATATGCCTTGCATTTCAGATTTTGTTAGTGGAGCATTAAATAAACTTAAATCTAACAGAACACCCTCTATTACACCTCAGCAAGAAAGAACTGGTAGGTATTACATGTATATATTTAAGGAAAATTTTTGTTGTATTCTACAAAAATAATTACAATATTACCTAACTTATTTTGGTTTAATCAAATTAAAATATTATTTTCAATGGAGATATTATACTATGCTATGTTGTAACCTTGCTAATTACATTGGATATAATGGACCAGAAAGTCTAGATGAGAATTTTTAAGTCTAATCTTCTTAATCATGCTTTTTCTTTTATTTTTTTAAGATTTATTTATTTTATTTATCCCCGCCATTGTTTTAGGCTTGCTATCTGCTCTCTGTGTGTTCTTCTTTGCTTGTCTTCTCTTTAGGTGACACTGGGAACTGATCCTGGAACCTTCTGGAGTGGGAGAGAGGTGTTCAATCTCTTTTACCACCTCAGCTCCCTGGTCTGCTACATCTCTTATTGTCTCTCCTCTGTGTCTCCTCTTGCTGTGTCATCATGCTGCACCAGCACTCCTGTGCGGACCAGCACTCCGCTCGGCCCAGCTAATCACCCGCTCAGCCTGCCCCTCACCAGGAGGCCCCAGGAATCGAACCCTGGACCTCCTATATGGTAGACGGGAGCCCGATTGCTTGAGCCACAACCATTTCCCAATCGTGCTTTTTCTGATGTTCTTGAACATGTGAAATTAGCTCAAGTAGATTGTGTGTCCTTATACAAGCTCTGCTACAAACAAAGCTTACGCATTTAAACACACATGCATACAACCTCATCTTTGTTTTCAAACCAGAAGTTGAATTAGTGTATTCTCCAATTTTATATCTTAGTTTACTTAAAGCTGAAATTGTTCCGCCCAACAGATTAACAGACAATATGATCTTTTGTTTTTCAGAATTAAAGCAAAAATAATATTTAGGTCAGTTTTTGTTACAACTCTTATAATATTTATTGTGTATTAAATGCACCTTTTAGTCTATTTTGTTAAAGTTACTGCTATTTCTTAATCTTGCCTCTTTATGACTTCCCCTAAATTCATTTTATATAATTGCAGTGCTTATTTAGTTATATAACATATATTCTATATTGTAAATGTATTCCTTCTCCCTCTTTTGGTTAGCTCTAAGTAACAGGTTTATGAGAAGAAACTGTATAAAGCTTTTGCATTTTAAAAACTCTGGGAGAAACAACAAATTGTGTTTTTTGTTGTTGTTGCTTTTTAGCTCAGCTATCTGTATCACCAATGATTCTTACACCAAATGCTAAGCGTAAACTGCCGGTAGATTCTTCACATGGCTTCTCAAATAAGAAAAGGAAGTTCATCAAGCACAATTTTAACTTTGAGCTGTTGCCAAGTAATCTCTTCAGTAGCAGTTCTACACCAGTATCAGGTAGCAAGTAGAATTTTATAAAATGGTGTTAGAAACATTGACATGAGTGTCTACTCTGGGCAAAGTGCTATTTCATATTAAAACCACCCTTCAGGAATCAGAAGTTTAATCTATGTTTTATCAAATCTCTGAATGTTTTTTATAAGGTCTCCTGCCTGTTAAAATAGACACTGGTTCAATATAATTAATGTTTGTGTGTGTGTTTTATGAATCGTATTGTAAGTTATGTTAACTCTGAGTGAGAGATTGGGCTACTGAGGCTAGCACTGGTACTTGGATTTTCTGTGATTAGACATCCTGAATCCTACTTTACTTCTAGATCTATAGGTATGTCTCTCTTGCTGTCTTCTGTTGAATTAAGATGACCATAAGTTTGATCCTTGAATCCAGAGTGGTGATGTTATTGTTGTAACCATTGCAGGTTGGGGTTTTAGTGAGGGGAATTTTTAAAATTATATACTTGACTAGCATTTATAAGCTTTAAAAAATGTTCCTTATAAGACTGAGGAAAAAAAATCACAATAAAAGAGAAAAAAGAAAAAACAAATATGAAAACAAAAACAACAAAATGAAAAAAAAAAGGAAATACAAAAAAAATTCCTTATGGCATGATTTCCAGATCCCTTACCAGCCCAGCCATTCTTCCAAATGAACTACAGTTTGTTAATATTTTTCTTAAAATGTGATGATCAGAATAGATCACAAGTTACTAATATGGCCAACCAGAGCCTCCAGTGAATGTTCTGACCATTCTGGTTTGAATACTAGATTTAAAGAGTTTAACAGAATAACAACCTGTGGTTTTCCAGAAGAAAATCACTTCTTCACAAGTTCTTCATCATTCATCAAAGTGTAATACGGACTCCGAGACTTATGTCTGTAGCTTAAGTAGTTTGGTGTTTTTTTAATTTTTAAATTTTTTTTTTTTGCAAATTGTTTTGCAGATTTTTAAATATTTAAGTCTCCTGTTTGGAGGACTTTCCAAATGACAGATGGGAACTATAATTCTCCTTGCCTTTGTTTGCTTATTAGCATTACATCATCTTCTCCAAGCAATGAACTTATTGATTCCTTCTCCAAGCTCCCCCAAAATGGGTTAAACATTCTTATAACATTATGATTAGCCTGTTTAATCAGTGAATTTCCTTTACAAATAAAATAGTTTACAAGTTCAACAACAATAAACCTATTATCTTAACTCACCATTTTTCTTTGACCCTACTTTCTAAATCACAATTCAAAAAATTCTGTAAAACTGAAAATAGATTGGTTTCTAGGTTTGCATTATAATAAATATGCTTTTTAAAAATGTATAAAAGCAACAACATTAATCTATAATCCATAGAGTACCTATTTATAATTTTTTTCTCATATGCATGGTAATTTTGCATTGTTCTACTCTATATATTCTGGCTGTACCTCCTTGTGACCACTGACACATTTCCCAGATGTCTAGACTGCAGCCCTAGAAAAAAGTTAACTATATAACATTGGATGCATTCTATTGGCCTCCAAATTTTTCTTTAGTCAAATGCACCACAAAGCCTCTGTAATAGTTGTAGTTCTTCTATTTTCAAACTGAAAAAACATGGGTATCCATGTCTAAGGAGCTGTGTGAATTTATCAACAATGATAATGAGTCGAGAGGATTCATATTTGTTGAGTGTATACTGGACATGATTCAAACATAAGCTTTTGTTCATAACTATTTTACTTTTATTTATAATTTTTATTATAGTCAGTTTTATGATATAATGATGTTAAATAAATTAATTGAGCTTCTGTTGTAACCACTAATTAATTGTTAGTATGGAACATGGCAGTAGCAAAGTAGTTAGGAATATGTTATAGATAACTGGTTTTTGTTCATTTGCCAAATATAATTGTTCTCCAGGGTCAGGTGGACAGCAGTTGGCTAGCAGGTGCATACTGAGTACTCAGGCTCCAACTTGTTTGCCAATGGTTTATCTATTTATTTTTATACATTCATAGGTGTTGATTAATAGAACTTTTTTTTTTTTTGGAAAGAGTACTACTCAATATCAAGCACAAATAATTTAGAAATAGAGCTCAAATGATAATTGGGAAATTTTTTAATGTGCAGAGAATTTCATATGTATAAAAGATTTTTTGTACAGTACAATGGATTTTTTTGAAAATTTTATTCTAGAAACATGCATACAATCTAAAATTTCCCATTTTAATCACATTCAAATATATAATTCAGTGCTGTTAATTACGTTCACAATGTTATGTTACCATCACCACTGTCCTCAATGGTTTATTTTTGACAATAGCATTAATTGATATAATGATAGCATTAATTGATACTACATACTGTACTGACATTTATATACATTACAGTAATATTTGTACTCACCATGCAAGCCCATTTTCAGAGCCTAAACCCATTTAGTAAGTGGAAGGGCAGACTTAAGTCTGTCTGGCTCCAAAGCCACTTTACTCCTTCTCCAATGTGCAGCAATGCCTACCTCTCTTATATTAGTAAAAGAGTTTAACACAAAACTCTAATATAAAAGTATGCTTAATCTGGCCTTTAATTTACAACTAAAATGTGAGAAATTGATGTATTTTTTTTTTCTTTCTTTCTTTTAGTTTAGTTATTTTAACCCTAACCCAACCAGAAATTATGTGATTTTGTTGTTCTTGGGAGGAAAAATTAAGTCTTGGTAAATCCTTTTACTTGTTGCTAATATTATTTTATACTTTAAAAAGAAAGTAATTATTACATGTGGTTATTTTTTTAGTTCATGTTGATACAAGCCCAGGAGAGTCATCTCAGAGTTCACTTTCTCCTGTAGCCATCAGTGGAAACCATTTGACCAGTGCAGGTGTGCAAAGGCGAAGTAAAAGGATTGCAGGCAAAAAAGTTTGCAGGTAATTTATCCAGGGCAGTTTGTCTTCATTGGATAAATATTTGGTATATATAGTTAAAAAATATTTATCTCTCTACAGAGAATATTTGCATTATTTGAATCATAATAAATAAGTTCCTCTCTGCCTTTAGATTCTTTTTTTTTTTTTTTTTAAGATTTATTTTATTTATTTATCGCCCCCCTCGTTATTTGCAGTCACTGTCTGTTCTCTGTGTCCATTTGCTGTGTGCTCTCTGTGTCTGCTTATCTTCTCTTTAGGAGGCACCGGGAACTAAACCCGGGGCCTCCCATGTGGAAGAGAAGCACTCAATCACCTGAGCCACCTCACCTCCCTGGTTTGTTGTGTCTCTCATTGTCCTTCCTCTTTGTGTCTCTTTTGTTGTGTCATTTTGTGTCAGCTAGCTGTGCCTGCCCGCTGCGCCAGCTCACCTTCTCCAGGAGGCACCCAGAACCGATCCCGGGACCTCCCATGTGGTAGGCGGAAGCCCAATCGCTTGAGCCACATCTGCTTCCCTGCCTCTATATTCTTACTAATCAAGTGCCCTTTATACACCCATGAGGGAAAGATTGTCAATCTGAGTTCACTTTGCTTGCAAAATCTTATTTTGCATTGGTGTGTATAATTTTTTAATTTCCTGTTTAAAAAACTATTCTAAAGATCCTAGTTTAGAAGTGACTAAATAACCTTTATAATAAACAGGAAAGATAGTTTTATATGCAAATACTATGTGTTCCTATATGGTATCTTAAAATTTAATTGATTTTAGAATATCATTTCTCTGTTAAATTATTAGCAAGATGATTTGCTGAGAATTTTCTCGCAAAGTTCATTTTGCAAGAATTTTTCTGGTGTTTATGCTGTAAGAATAAACTAACATTTTTCATTCCACTCTTTTTAGGGTAGAATCAGGAAAAGCAGGCTGCTTCTCTCCTAAAGTCAGTCGTAAAGAAAAGGTTAGAAGATCTCTCCGTTTGAAATTTAGTCTGGGGAAAAGCAGCAGAGATGTAGTAAGTATCCATTTCATTGATCTGTTTATATCAGCAAAAAACTGTAGGCTTGATACACTAAGACCTTTTTGACCTTGTGTCTCCTCCAGCTACTGTTCCCCTTTGTAGCAGAACTCCTATACTTAAGTTGATATCTCTAATTCCTCTTTTTCCATTCTCCTTAAACCTATTCCAGTGAGGCTTTCATCTCCAACATCCCACTGAAACTGTTCTAATCAGTTTCAGTGATTAGAAACTGTTCTAATCACTGATGAATTCAGAGTTGATCAAACCAATGGTTAAATATCAGTCCTTATTTGACTTGACCTGTCAGCAGCATTTGACACAGTTGATCACTTGCTGTTCTTTGGTATATTCTTTTCTTGTTTCCAAGAGACTGAAACTCTCATAATTTTCTCTCTTCTTCACTGTTTACTTTTTGAATTCTTTTGCACTGGACATGCCCAAAGCCTAGCTAGTTCTTGGACTTCTCGTTATCTCTATTCACTTAAGGTGATCAGGTAGTCTCAGAGCTTTAAACATCATTATTTGCTTAAGATCGCCTAGTTTACATCTCCAGCCCAGATTGCTCTCCTGAACAATTTGACTGCTTTATTAACATCTGCCTACTTGACTTCCTTTACTGGGAAGTTCAATAGACATCTCAAGTGTAACCTGTCCCAAACAGAGCTCCAGAGATGCACTTACTTGCTGCTGCCATTCCCCTCTCCCCAACCACACTTCAACCTGCACTCTTCCCCATGTCAATTAAGATAACTCCATTCTTCCAGTCATGTAGGCCAAAAATCATGGAGGCATTCTTGATGCCTCACTTTCTCTCAGATGCCATGTCTAATCCATTCGAGAATCCTGTCTGTTCTAACTTCTACTGTCAAAGTATATCCAGATTCTGAACAAGTCTCACCAGTACTACTTCTCCTACCTTCTCTCAGTTCTGTCGGTTCTTACCTGGATAATTGAAATAAGCTCCTACCAATAGGTCTCCCTGCTTCCACCCTTGCTTTTTAAGACACAAGTTAGATCATGTCATTCCTGCTCAGAACCTTCCAATGAGTCCTTATTTCACTCTGAATAAAAGTCAAAGTTCTTACATAAGCCTGCAAAGCTCTACATGATCTTTTTTTTTTTTTAGGGGGTACCAGGGATTGAACCCAGGACCTTGTACATGGGAAGCAGGCACTCAACCACTGAGCTACATCTACTTCCTGGGTTGACTTTTATAATGGGAAATTTATTAGGGTAAAAGCTTACAGTTCCAAGGTTGTAAAAATGTCTAAATCAAGGCATCATCAGAAATGTTGTCTCACCGAAGTCAGCTACTGGTGATCCTGGCGTCTTGCCACCTGCAAGATCAGAGCCAATCTCTTCCTATGTCCCTGCTTTCCCCTCAAGGCTCATCATCTCACAGAACTCAGCTCTGGGTGATCAGGCTATGGCTCATCTCTTCCGGCTTTGAGCTGCTCCGTGGGCCCAGCCTCTTAGGGGCTTTGTGCCTCAGCTTTGGCGCTAGCCTGGGTCAAAATGGTAGCTTCCTTTCTCTGTGTCTTTTCCTGTGTGTTCTCAGTTTATATAAGACCCAGCAGGAGGGCGGAGACCCAACCTCACTGACCAGGTGATCTAATCAAGGTCCCTTAACTGAGTCTAATGCAATCCAAGGGTCTCATACCCACATGAATGGATTAGTACAAACACCATCTTGGAGAATTTACCAAGTGTAAACTGCTGTCACACTGCTTTACTTTTCTTCATAGCACTTTTCACTTTTTATTGTTTATCTTGATTTTGTATAAGTCTCCTCATCTAGGAAGTAAACTCAATGACGGTAGGGTTTTAGTCTTTTTTTTTTTTTTAATCAGCTGTAGAAGATTTTGTTAACTACAAAAATTTATTTTGTCTTAATATTTTGAATTAACCAGATTTATTTCTTAATCAAAACTTTTTCTTTTATTTTTGTATACAGAATGGATGTTCTTATGTTAGTAGATATGAAAATGTTGGTCGACGACTTGCAAGTCAACAAAGTTTAAAAAATAGGATTGAATCTGTAAAAACAGGTCTACTTTTTAGCCCAGATATTGAAAAAGTAACAAGGAAAGGTACAGTTACATGATATTCTTACAGTTTTACTCAAAAAGTCTGCTTTAGTTGTCTTTTTAAGATAAAATATTTTAAAGAATTTGCTATTCTAGAAATTAGAAGTTCATGTCTGAATAGTGAGAATATTTGATCTGGCAATGTAGTCTATAAACAATTGGAGGATACTTATAAATACGAAAACACTTCATACTCTTACATTAAAAAGCTTCTTTTAGCACAGATCTTTAATTTATTGTAATTAAATGCTTAGTACTTTTATTGGCCATATGTTTGGGTAATATTTCACAACTAAGTTAAATATAAAGGATTAAAAGTACTGAACTGCTTTATTTTAGGTTCAAAAAAGATTAGTAAGTCTGAGGAAAACTTACTAACTCCAGAACAACTGGATGGAACAAATTACCGCATGTCTTGGACGGGACCTAGTAATTCAAGTTATCAAGAAATAGATGCAAATGAAACATCTCCAATAGTGGGAAATCTTGAGATGGAAAACACTTCTTTGGATCCTGATCTTGTGGTTGAAAAGTCACCTGTTACTTCATATAAGCTTACCCCCTCCATTGTATACAATAAGCATAATAGCAGCCTAACTGGAAACTCTTTTAATAGGGATGAAAATAACTTGACCACAGAGACTTTGGTGAAAATTCAGAAAGCGTTTTCTGAATCTGGAAGTAATCTTCATGCATTGATAAATCCTGGGCAGTCATCAATAACTAATATGGTGAAAATAAAATTAAATGAAACATCTTCTATAGAATATAGCCCAAAGGAAAACCTATTTGAAACCAATGATTTGACTGTGAAAGAATCAAAGAAAAAGCATGAACACCAAACTAGTAAAGATGAAAATAGTTTTTCAGAAAGAGACTTCTCAGTACATCAAACTCAAGAATTAGGGAGAGAAGCAAAATTTTATTCAACTCAGATAAAGGTGGGACATGAAAAAATCATTTATTCAAAAATACCAGAAGATTATTTAAGCATGCAAGAGTTCCCCAGTGATGAACAAAAAGAAGAAGAGAAGTACCAAAGGGATAAACTAAATACTAAATTAAAGGAAAATGAGAATGTACCTGAAGAGAAATTACTGAAATGCACAATTTCTGGGGAGGACCTGGCTAAATCCTCTTCTTCAGAGCAGATTATATGTAATATAACGAATCTGTCAAAACCTAGGCCTATGAGAATTGTTAAACAGCAGTCTCTGGTGGAAACATGTGATAAAATGATTTCAGAAAGTTTACAAATGACAGAGCATGGAAAGGTTTCAGACCACATACAGTGGTTTAACAAACTTTCTTTAAATGAACCAAATAGAACAAAAATTAAGTCACCTCTTAAGTTTCAGCGTACTCCTGTCCGTCAGTCTGTCAGAAGAATTAATTCTTTATCGGAATATAACAGACAGCCTATAAGGTGTAAGTTGGCAAGTTTTGATGCTGCTGCTTCTCCTCTGGTTAAATCAGTGAGCTGTGACAGTGCTCTTTCCTCTTGTATAGAAAGTACATCAAAAGATTCCTGTATTTCATGTACCATATCAAGTCCTAAGGAACAGAAGGCTACATCATGTAAACAGTCAAATGCTAATGCAATTTCAAAATCAAGCATGAATTTGGATTCTAAATCTTTTTCAAAGATGAAGGGACCCCAAGACTTGGTGAATACTTCTCTCAGGTCTAGAATTTGTAAACAGGATGTGGTATCTGATGGTCAAATTAAGACTCCTTTGGATGACCTGACTAATCATGATGTAATAAAATGTGTCGTAAATAATAATATGGGTTTTTCTCCTGGGATAAATAACAGGGTCCTTAGGAAACATTCAGAAAGAGAAAGGGTTTGGTATAAAGGTTCTCCAAAAAATCCTATTGGAAAAGCTCAACTACTACCAACAAGTAAACCTGTAAACTTGTAATTGGTATATGTTAGTCTTGTCATTAATGTAAATAAAATTAGCAATTGGTGATATGACTTGCAGGATAATCTATATGTTAGTTTGTAGCTCAAAATGATTAAGTGAGAGATTTTTCTCTGAAACATTTTAATTACATTACATAAGCAACTTGGTTTCTTATACTTGTATAAATGACTACTTCATTTTTCTTAATTATGGCAGTATTTAAACTAATTTTGTGCTCTCTTAAAGTAGAGAGGTTATACTTTGCCTTTTAAAGTATAAAATGGAGTAGATGTATAAGAAATAAAGTTTTGAAAATTGCATGAATTTTATTTTTATGTTTGATAGGATGAGTGGAGTGAGCTATGCCTATATCCTGTTATTCCTCCTAAGATAAGGTTTTTACAAGAAATTTCTAGCATTTAAAAGGAAGAGATAAGCCCTGCAAATCTTATGTCTTGAATTATATTAATGTTTATTAGCTTTACAAAAATTTCTAGAAATTAATTTGTTTCAATGACATCCTAATACTTTATTTCTGTTTGGGGCAGAGTAATTTGGCTTATTGTCTGCAGATGTGTACAATGTGTTTGTTTGAACTAAGAGTAATGACTAAAGCAGAATGATATCTAATGGATGCTCATATATTATGATGATGCAAAAGTAATTGATGACTTTTAAAACATACTGTGTGTTTAAAGTTAATTTGCATAAATACATTTGTTATCTGTTTTGTTTAATGTAAAATTTAAAATTATTTAAGGAGGAATAATTAAACTTGAAAAGCTAATCAAGGTGATTTTTTTTACATGCAGATGCTTGGTTTTAGAATTTAGAATAGTTGATACAACTCTGTACCTTTAACCCAGGATAAAAGCCTATGGTGGTTTTGTCTTGTGTGTCATGTTATTTATTTAGTATAAATATTAAAGATAACTTTCTAGAAAATTACATGCCTGAGACTGATGAAATTCAAACTGCCATATAGAATTGGACCCAAATTGTCGAGCAAATCTTCTAAATTTATATTTTAAATTATTAAAAGAAATCTTAGAAAATACAGATCTTTAAGAAAGATTTCTGAGCAATACAGCATATTCTCTAGGTTTTAGAGGAAAGAATAAACAGGCAGAACCGACCACTAAAGATAGTTTTGTAGGTCAGGTGTTAGAATGCCATGATCTGATGTTGGAGAAGAATAGGACAGCATTGCACACCTACTCCGAGCAAGCCAGACACACAGTACACACAAGTTTTAAGTCCTCAGATACTTGCTTTACAGAGTTCCACTTGATGATTTGTACATCAGTTTTATTTCAAAGTGATTTCCTGTTTCCATATTCATTCCCTAGGAATCGACCTTTTAAAACAAGTATGTGACTTATAATAAAAGGTTGTAAAAATCTGTAGCTATAAACATATTTACCTGACATCAAAACAGGCTTATAGTATAGAATAGGCATGCATTTCAGACGTTGGTGATATTTTTAGTAGGAAGTATGAAAGAAAATATTTGTAAACTCTGGGATGTATGTTGTTAAAAACAAATTTTTTTAACCTCACTTTGAATTTTTAAAATGATTATCACTTATGTCCATTGGGGTACGGCTATGAAATGTTGAATTGGAAGACTAATTCCATAAGAAAGCATATGTTGTTAACTATAAATCACCTGAATTAGTGACTTTTCTGAAGGATTAATCAATGATGAAAATTGAGTGATTTTTTTTTTTTTTTTTTAAGAAACTACCCACATGCTATTCCCATTTTTGTTAGCTGAAAACTGCAATACAGGGTATATGCTTAAAGATGTGGTAGTAACTGGAGAAAGAGTCTGATAAGTTGAATTTTAGACTTGATTTAATCCAAGGGTTCTTAACAAGGGGTCCATGAGTTTCAATTGAAATTCAAAGAATATTCTTGTGGGGACATGTTGGTGCAGGTGTGATATATTTATTAAATAATACATAGTGTGGACTTAGTAAGGGGTCTGTGGTTTTCACCTGACTGACGAAGGAGTCCTTGGAACAAAAAAGGCTAAGTACCCGATTTAATCTCTGTTTTCATTTTTTCCTTAAACAAAATGGAGGTAAATTAATACTTAGGTTACTAACTGCATAGGGATATTGGATCAGATGATAAATATACAAATGTACTTTACAAAGTTAAAAGTGTATATGTGCAATAACTTCAAAGATTCTTTATGCTTTACTCTAAAGGTCTAATATTAATTTGATTGTTATCTTAGCAATAAACAGGACAATCAAATACAACTGAAGGTTGTAGGCTGCTTCACAATATTTTGTATCATTAAGAATTTAATACAGGGTTTTGATAATCATCAAGCCAGGATATATTTGATGTTTCATTTTTAAAATAATCAAATTTCACATGATGTATAGACATTTTGGGGTATTTCAGTCAAATTTCCATTCAACACAAAGGCAGTACATTTTATCAACCCCATTTTTCTAAGTGCAAAATGAAGGTAGTGAACACTGCTAAAGTAAGATTCAGAATTTTAAAAAATCTCAATATGTGTGAATAGTAAATATAAATCCCAGCTTGGTCTTTGAGTCCAGAGTCAATACATAGTAGTAGTCCTGTTTAGCATGCACTGAAACAAAACAAAACAAAAAAAAGTAAACAGAAAAGCATACATGGAAGAAAAAGCTCTAGGAAGGAGGCTTGGCTTCAAACCAAAAGGCTGTGTGTCTCATGAATTGAATGTTGCCAGCCCCTATTTCGTGCATAAAATTGCTGTAGACGATAACAGAGAAATCTAACCTTATCAAGTTATTTAGTCATCCTCAGATCCCCCGGGTACTTTATTCACCCCTGGTCCTTGATTAAAGAAATTTGCTATACTATATTTACTGTATTATATTGTATGGCTTTACAATTCAATTTTACTTTTGAACAGATTTCAAATGTTCAAGATTTCATATAATAGGAAGTCTATAAACCTTTTATTAATTTAATAGAAAATTCTGACTCTACCTGGTTATGTTTATGCAATGTGCTAGTAGTCCTGGGCTCCATTGTCATGGCTTCTTTTCAGACCAAAGTTGGAATTTTACTTAGATGGTTTAGATGTAACACTCAGGACTAATATACCTAAAGGTTTTCAAGTGTTTCTTGGTGTATCATTAACAGAAGTCTAGCATCCTGTATAAAATATCCCCATAGTTCCTGCTAAATGAAAGGAATCCTTTAGCAATACATACCTTATCATTATCACTATTTTAAGTTCTTAGGTCCTCTTCATCTTCTCTAACCCTTTTCATTGTCTCTTCCCTCTTCACACTAAAAGGCTGTTGGCAAAATTAAAGATGGGCTATTGGAGGCAGAGGACAGACGTGGCTATCTGGCATACTGTCTTTGTTTAAATAATTGTTTGAGAAAGGAGGTGAATTACTTTCATGGGGGTCGATGGAGAAAGAGGGTCTGTGAATGACGTTGACTGTCACGAGAATGTGGATGCAGCACTGTGTGACTGGTGGGAGGCACATCCATCCCGGGACGCCTTCGGTGGAGTGTTGGCAAGGCAGCCTCCACCTACGGGAGGAGGGGCCGGGGCGGAGCTAAGATGCGGAGGGAGGTGACGCAGGAGCCACTGGCTCTGGGTCCGACTGTGTTAAGAGACCCAGGTCACAGCAGGTACCCGGGCTGCCTGTAGGTGAGTACTGCGCTGATGCCCGCTCTGCCTCTTGCCTCGGAATTGAGACATGCGGGTGCTTTGGGGGATTTGAGTATGGGGTAGTGCGTTCTGCTGAAATGCTCGAGCTGGAGGCTGGGTATCAAACAAAGATGGTGGATTAGGGGGGTTGGCTATAAATAAGGGGAAAGGAGTATCAGTACCAAGGAGAGGAGATTAGGTAGATCATCAGATCACAACGGTGTTGGCTCGAGGTGGAAATGAAACAGACTGACTTCCTGCATTCAGAGCAGACAAGGCAAAGATGGAGAAGGATGGAGAGGCTGATGTCTGCCTCCGGCCTTGTCCATCAGAATTGCAGGCTTTGCTACTGCAACAAAGAGCTGTTCTCAGTTTTGGGGGGAGCAAGGTTTTAGGTCTAGGGGTTACTAGAAAAAGGTTTCCTCTTACAGAAGAAGAAATTGGGGGTGCCAGTTTCAGTGTCAGGGAAGAAAATATATGGGCTTCCTCCTCAACCCCTTCCCCCCAAAGAAAGGGGAATCAAAGGGAGGGTTTGCATGGCCACTTCCTGGAATATCCACCCTAAACAGGTTAGCAGCTGCAGAAGGAAGCTGTGTGAACGTTTGTTCCCTTGTTCTGCAGACTAATCCATGGAAGCCAATCTGGGGGCAGATTGACCCCCCCCCCAGGCTAGTTTTCTCCTCTCACCTGCTCTGCATTCCTTCTGTCATCACCAAGTCCTCCCGAAATCCAACCTCCAGAACTGTAAGAATAAACTGGTCAACCTGAGGCAATATTGCCAATGTAATAATAGCAGCTGTAATAGGGAGCTCACTCAGTGCCTGGTGTTGTTCAAAGCCCTCTTATGTGTATTTGCATGCTTATTTTCACAACTATGTAGATGCTTTTATTATCCCTTTTTTGTAGAAGAGGAAACTGAGGCACTTGCCTGAGATCACCAAGCTGGTATGTGGTAGAGCAAGCATACCTCATCTCCTCTACCAGATGGTAGGGCAGGGCCTGTGCTGTGTGTATTTTCATTCCTCTCAGGATCTCAAACATGAGATGTTTGATACGTTAAAAATGTTTCCTTCTACCACTCCCTAACCCCTCTGTGCTTTTCTTTACTATTTATGTCTTATAAATGGTAAAGAATGGTTATAAAACACCTTTCTTTTAGTCTTTTCTTTCATGAGACTGAAAATTTCAAGATGTTACCATCCCTCTCCCTTTCTCAAAATTGAAGCAACATATGTTCTTTTGTTGTTTTTGTTAGGAAGAGTGGGAGAGAGTGTTAGAGTTAGGGTCAGGGATAATGCAGGACTTTCGCAAAGATGCAAGGAAGATAAAAAAAAAAAAGGCCAGCCTTCCCAAGAATGCAGGCACATAAGGAATTCGATAGATACCTCAGACTGTTTTTTTGTCCGTTTGCTTGGTGTTTTGTTTTGTTTTGTTTTTTTAAATACCTTTCCACAGTGGATGCTGTGCCTAGGGTAGATGTTTAAGACAAAAGCAGACCTCTAAGGATTTCTTCATTGCAGTCCTTTTTTGGGTGGTCATTGACCCGTTCCCTGCAGAGGAGGCATGATTTCATCATCACAGTTGGCAATTGTGCTCAATCGATATATGTGTGGCCTTTTTTTCTGCAGATGAGGATGGCCTCTGTAATGCTCACTGGCTTAGTGTTTTGGCTGGCATTTGGATGGACTCCAACATCTGCTTATAGCCCTCGGAGCCCTGACCGGGTCTCAGAAGCAGACATCCAGAGACTGCTCCATGGTGTTATGGAGCAGTTGGGCATTGCCAGGCCACGAGTAGAATATCCAGCTCACCAGGCCATGAATCTAGTGGGCCCTCAGAGCATCGAAGGTATTTACTGAGTTCTGCCTGTTTGAAATTTCAATTACCATTTTAAATAGTTAATACATTATTTTACACTTCTTTATTTGTGGTAAAATATATATAACAAAACCATTCTAACCATTATTAAGTATACAATTCAGTGACATTGAGTACATTGACAATGTTGTGTGACTTTTACCTCTTATCTGTTTCCAGAACATTTCCATCATCCTAGAAACTCTGTACCCATTAAGCAATAACTCCCAATTACCCTCTCTCTCAGCCCCAGATAGATATCTAACTATTCTAGTTATCTGGAATGGTTAATACATTTTTTAAAAGACTATATCCTCGCCTCTCTATGTTTTCCCTTTCTTTTTTTTCTATATAGTGTCTACACATACACCCACATGAGAATATAAGTCCTATGAAGGCAAGGACCTTATCTAATACACAGTTGTAGCCCTAGCACTAGGACAAAGCCTAGTACGTAATTGGTATTCAACTGATATTTGTTGAATGATGGAGGAATTAGTGCTGTCCATAAGGAAAGGTAGGACCCAGACCCCAATTATTTCCCTTAGCCACTGCTAGCCACTACTTGTGAAAGATCCTCAAAATGTAGGAACTACAGGATCTGGTTTGATTCTTAAGAATGACTGCAGGTACACTCAAGAGGAGCCAAAAAGATACTGACATTAAGATTTTAAACTATGTCAAAAAATTTTTTTAATTTAAAAATATAATTAATGTTAGTATGTCAATTAAATTATTTTAGGATGGCAAGACTATTTTCCTCCCAAATTTTCTAACTTTCTAACAATGTAGTTATAATAGTTTTATTAGAAAGCAGTACATTTGTTTAATGATTTATTTATAAAGACAACCTGAATCTAACTCCTATGAGCCTTATTTCTATGCCTTGCTTTGTATCCTCTCTGATCCAGAATGAGCTCCTTTTCCACTGAGGTAGAGCCCTAAAGCAGTAGCATGGCTAATATAGGTTCAGTGCAAGGAAGCATTTCCTTACGGTTTCAAACGTTTGCCAATGGGAATGGATCCTAAGGGAAAAATGTGAATTCTCTCCCTGAGTTTTCTCAAAACACGCACACCCAGCTAAATGCCATTCCCTGGGGGTTGATTATGCCTAATTTTACTGGAGTCTCTGATCTCCTAAAATTGCTACCTGTCCTGGGGTCCTGTGAATGCCATGGATATTATGTTATATATATTTCACATTTCTGCTTTTTTTTCCAGATTTTTAAGCCACTGGAAAAAAAAAAAACGAACTCTGTTGACGTTTAATTTTAGGAGTGGATTAAAACAGATAATTTGAGTCAGCAAGCATGCAAATTTAGCAAAGGGCTTGAATCATCAAATCAGACAGGACTTCATTGCTGCCCCTTTTGGGGGAGAACCTAAATCCTGCCCAGCACCTACTACCTATTGCTTCAAGCACACCTATCCATTTCAGACCAGCTCTCTCGAAACAGTACAAATCTTCCCTTTTAATGCAGTAAGTGCTTGGTTAGTCACCCAGTTGTTGTCATGGAGAAGGCTTTCCTAGTTTCCTGAGGCCTGATCATCTACACTGGAAAGGAAACAGCAACTCTGGATATTAAAAGCCTGTGTTTATTAAAAGCCTATTTGATTCACTCAGCATTCAACTGTTTAGTACTCAATATGTGCTGGCACTGTGAGGAGACTGGGGCAGTTCTGCCCTGAAAGATTCATAGTCTGGGTGGGGGTAGACATATAAGAAGGTATCACAATGGTTCGTGGCAAGTGTTTGGTAGATGTACTGCCATGATTATATAGATGTACAAACAAGCTTCTGCCAAGGAAGCAAGGGATAGGAGTAACTTCTTGGGGTGGCTGAGAGTTGCTGTAAGGAAATGCTGCTTTGAAGAAGCAACATTTCACCTGGGTTTTGAAGCTTGGCTAGTAATTCATCAGGACAACCAGGCATTCTAGGGAACAGCATGGGAAAGGTATGGAGGTATGAAAGAACAAGGATTAGGACAATTCAGAGTTAAAACTGTTTCTATTATTACCCTTGGGGTAATGTGAGGTCACAGCAATCTCTCCTAGTCCATTGTAGTAAACTGTTCCATCCCTCATTCCTCATTTCAACAAATATTAGTGAGTACCAGGGACTATTTTAGATAATGAGGAAATAAACATGAACCTCAAAGAGTTGCGGGGCAGAAGTGATATAGTCCTTAAATTAAAAGAATAAGTAAAACATATATGTCAGATGGTTATAAATGCTATTAAAAATTAAAGTCGAGAAGGGAGCTGGAAAAACAACTTAAAATAGGGGTTGGGGCCCCTCACTGGGAATGTGAGCAAAAATCTGAAAGAGTTGTTAAAGTTGCGTGATATAAGGGGGAAGAACATTCCAGGAAGAGGGAACAGCAAATGCAAAAGCCATAAAATGGGAGCTGTTTGAGGAATAGCAAGGAGGCTAGTGTGGCTGAAGCCAAAAAACTCAAATGTAGTTGGAGAGGAGATTAGGGTAATGGCAAGAAGGGGAGGTGGGAGGTTGGATGTATGGAGACAGATCATATAAGGTCTTATAGGCCTATCAGGTCTTTGGCTTTTCCTCTGAGTGTATGTGAATCCATTAGAGGATTTGACAGAATGATGAGGTCAGCCTACATTTTGAAAGGATCACTTGGTGTTGAAAATTTACATGTAGGAAGGGAGATATGGCATCAGGGAGATCACATGTCATACCCAAATTATAAGCAATTTATTTCATTTATAGTTCCAAAATATAACTGTAATTCATCTGTCCTCTTCTCTCTAGCTCTGCTCCAAACACTATAGTCCAAGGTACCATTGTGTCTTGATGTGGCTTTCTGAAGTTGCCTCTTATTTGGTCTTCCTGTTTCTATATTTGATCCCTTCCAAATTGTTCTCCAGAGGAAAGCCAGAGTTAAACTTGTAAAAATAAAAGTTTTAAATCAGATCATGTCACCCCCTGGCCCCCACTTAAAATCTAATCAGTGGCTGTCCATTGTACCTTGAATAAAAATAACACTTCTTGTCATGACCTATAAGGATCCACATGAGCTGATGTTGCATTTCCTGCTGTGCCTTTTCTCTCTTACTTTGCTCCATCCACCCTGGCCTCCTTTCAGTCCCACAGTCACTCCAGTGCCTTTCTCCTTAAGGCTTTCACACAGGTTGTTCCTTCCACTCTGCCTACCTGTATTCTCATGTTTAGGTCTCAGTTTTAAAGTCACCTGCTCTGAGAAGCTTGCACTGACTGCTCTGAGTAGTCCCCCATTCTCTGTCAGAGTCTCTTTTTTTCCCCCATTCCTATACTTTTTCATTTTTTAAATTGTGGTTATATATATATAAAGCATAAAATTTCCATTTTAACCATTTTTCTAAAACAAATCAATTTTATTGATACATATTAATAAAGCATACAATTAATCCAAGTATACAATCAATGGTATTTGGTATAATCACATAGTTGTGCATTCATCACTTCAATCATTATCAGAGCATTTTCATTTCAATAATAATAATAAACAAAAACCAGACAAACAAGAAAATTCTTTATCTCTCAATCTATTTATGTTTCCCATGCTGTACATAGCTGCTATTTCTGGTTATTCTTGCACATTTATTTATTTATTTATTAAGCAGTTTTATTGAGATATATTCACATACCATACAATCTATCCCAAGTGTATAATCAATGGCTTTTAGTATAATCACAACATTGTGCATTCATCACTACAAAAAATTTTTGGAGCAATTTCATTACTCAAAAAAAACACACAAAACTCCACACACCTTAGCAGTCACTTCTCAATCCCTCTATCCTTCCCCAGCCCTATATAACCACTACGATCTAATTTAATCTTTATAAATTGATTTATATTTACATTTTATATAAATGGAATCATATAATATGTAGTACTTTGTGTCTGGTTTCTTTCACTTAGCATAATGCATTTTAACCATTTTTAAGTTTGCAATTCAGTGGGTTAATTACCCTTATAATGCTGTGCTACCATTACTACCATCCATCATTACCAAAACTTTTTTTTTTTTTAAGATAGAAAGATTTTCTTTATTAATGACCTCAACCGTTTTTTTTTTTTTTTTAAGATTACCAAAACTTTTTTATTACCCCAAACAGAACTCTGAATCTATTAAGCAATAATGCTCCATCCCTTCCCCCAACCTCCTCCAGCCCCTGATAACGTCTATCTACTTTCTGTCTCTTTGGATTTGCTTATTTTAGATATTTCATGTAAATGGAATCATACAGTATTTGTCCTTTTATGTCTGGCTTATTTTACTTAACATAATGTTTTCAAGGTTCATCCATGTTATAATGTATATGAACACATCACTCCTTTTTATGGCTGAATAATATTCCATTGTGTGAATATACTACATTTTGTTTATCCATTCATCTGTTGATGGACACTTGAGTGGTTTCTACCTTTTGGCTATTGTGGAAAATGCTGTTATGAACTTTGGTGTATGAGTATCTGTTTGACTTCCTGCTTCCAGTCTTTGGGGTATATACCTAAGAGTGGCATTGCTGGGTCATATAGTAATTCTATGTATAATTTTTTGAGTGACTGTACCATTTTATACTCCCACCAGCAGTGTACAAGAGTTCCAATTTCTCCACATCCTCACCAACACTTGTTATTTTCCTACTTTTTAGTAATAGCCATCCTAGTATATATGAAGTAGTATCTCATTGTGGTTTTGATTTTCATTTTCTAATGGCTAATAATGCTTGGGCATCTTTTTGTGTGCTTATTGATGTTTGTATATCTTCTTTGGATAAATATCTATTCAAGCCCATAGCCCACATTATAGTTGGGTTGTTTATCTTTTTTTTTTGAGTTGTAAGAATTCTTATTCTTGATATTAAATCCTTTTCAGATAAATGATTTCCAAATAATCTCTCCCATTCTGTAGGTTGTCTTTTTACTTTCTCAATAATCTTTGAGGCACAAATCAGTTTCCTTATATACTTTTTAAAGTACATGGCATTTATGGTAATTTATACTTAATGTTTGTTTAATTGCTTTTTACCTATCTCCCTCACTGGAATATAAGCACCATGAAGCTATGTCTGTTTTATTCACTGCTTTATACACAGACACATAGATTAGAAGGTGCTTAGTAAATATTTGAGGAAAGAATACATACTCTGTGAAAAATAAATATATATGGCAGCAATAGTATGTAAATAAATTCTATTTCCTATCTGGATATCTTGAGACTTTTTCAATTCAAGGAAAATATCCATTTTTATTCTGTATTTTAAAAAATCTATCTAGAATTTCTTACCATAAGACCAGTGATATGTACTCAGCAAAAATGTCTTTTTACCTAGACTGATTTGTAACTGTGATCCTCACGGTACAAGATTTGCATCCTTTGTACAGCTTTCTACCTGGAACCAGGAAAGACTTTTTGCAGTTTTGGACCTAAACCAGCAAGGAGCCTACTAGAATAGAAATGTATTATTACTGGTAGCCTCCTAGTTGTTGCTCAAAGTGGTCACTGGGGAGGAAGCATTTGCCAAAAATATCCAGAGAGGATTAGAGGTTATTTTTAAACTTCTCCCTGGTACCTTAAACATGGCTTGTCAAGGAGCTTCTTTCAAATGTGTACATTCTTAGCCCAAAGCAAAACAAAATAACACAAAGTAAAGACAATAAAACAGGGACCTACTTGGTGTTTTGTGGAAAAAACATCACGTGTTTTAATGGCAAGGGGAACTGGGGTTGAGATTTACTAGCTTGACTCACTTACTAGCTGTGTGTGACCTTGGAAACTTTTGTTGAATCTTAGTTTTCTCATGTGTAAAATGGGGATGTGCAATAAGTGGGTACTGTTTAAGTCCAAGGTTGCTCCCAAAGTTGCTTATTGGTTCTTATGACATTGCTAAATGGCTACTGTTATTTAGTAGCAAGTAAAGCTACTAGCTGTCCATGGGACTAATTCAGAGTGCCCTTTGCTAAGTATAGAGGCTCTTGGGAGTCAGATGTTGGTCTTCAATGAGTCTACCCGGAAAAATGTTTGTCCATCGATTTTCAGAACATTAACATCCTCAGGTGAAAGATGGTCTCCTCAATGCCAGCTGCCATTTTCCCGACAATTCTAGGCCAAAGATAACTAGCATACTAATAACCATTAAGATAGAAATTCACTAAATATTAGTGTTTGATGGTTCTGGATAATTTTAAATCTGTATTGCCAAACATAAAAATACCAGAATTCTTACTGACTTTTGGATTCCAAATTTTTCGTTTCAAAATCAAGAGAACTGTGAATGCTGATCATTGATAATCAATGATTGATGGTATGATTGATAATCAATATCAAGTGGAGAGAGTCCTTCGTAAGGTAAAACCTCTTTGAAGAGGCAGATCCCAAGAAGCCTCTTCTAGCCAACCTTGGTCCTAGATAAAGGAGTTGCAGTACCCCATTTCACCATAGAGTGGCAACAGTTGCTTCCCATTTGAAGGTTGCAGGCAAGGCAGAAATGAAATCAACAGTACTTGAGCCTTGCTGAGTTAGGCTAGCTTCTCTCTGCAATTAGAGGAGAGGATAGGGCTGACTCTTGACCCAGGTATTGTGACTAAAACCAATTTCTAGTTCATCCCCATCCTGGGGGAAACTTTGTGATCACCTTGAGTCCACCTTGAACTCAATTTTTTTAAAAAAAGTCCCTGGATAATGATTTCCAGTTTTCTGTCTTGGGCAATTGCATGAATGATGATAAGAAATTCCAAAGGAATAGGGGGATGCTGTTCTTTTCTTGGGAGAGGTGGGGTGCTTTAGGGAAGATGAAAATGGTGACATTATTATATTGTGTTTAAGATGCCCTGGGACATCAGGTGCCGGTGTCCAGAAGGCACTTAGATGTTTCTAATATAGGGTGAAGAGAGAAGTTAATGGTGGCTGACTCTTTAGGAATGGATGAGGTTACCCTGGGCAAGTATTAAGAACACCTAAGACAAAGGCCTGGAGGACTCAACATATGAGGGCCAGGTAGAAGAAGAAGAATCTTCAAAGGAAACTGAGAAAGACTGGCAGAAAGGAGAAGAACCAGAAGGTGAAGTATAAGGGAAACAAGGAAAGAGTTTCAAGAAGGGGAAGTAGTCACCACTGTCAGAATCAGCAAAGCGCTTACATGAAATAAGGATGTTTGGATGTATGATGTTCACTGTGTGTTGATTAGCAACACAGAAGTTACTAGGGACTTTGGTCAGAACCAGTTCTATGGAGTAGGAGGTACAGAAGCCATACTTAGTGGGCTGAGGTGTTTATGGGAAACAAGGAAGAAGACAATGCAAAAATCTGTTCCCCAAATGTTAGGTAAGGGGAAGATGAGTGAGTAATAGTTTTGGAAGGGTGGGGAGGGGGAGTGTTATAGAGCTGAGGAAAGTTTTTGTTTAGATTGTAGTTTTAAGGTTGGGGAGATTTTAACTTGTTTACGTGCTAATAAGCAAGAACCAATGGAGAGGGAGAGTTGAAATTATGGGATGAAGAGCAGGAAACTGAATCATAAAAGTCCCTGAGGAGGTAGGAGGGGATGAGAACTACAGCATAGATAGTTTCTCCGCTGGGTAAAAAGGGAAGAGGCCAGGGTGCGTCAGGATGCAGAGAAGTTTGGAGGGTTTTGGCCTCCGGTATTTGCAGACACTATGTACTATTCCAAACCACCTTCTTAGAATTAATTAAAATAAGAATACTGGCAAGATATGCACTTAGCTTCCCAAATCTCTATTCTTTGTCAACTTATACATCTGATATACATCTTATACATCTCACTTATATGTTTCTTGTCATTTTAAAATTTCAAACAAGACTGGTTTTAACTTTGTATGAATATAGTCTAGTTGCTAGTTATTTATTTACTAATTATAGTATAAACATTTATATTTACATTCCATAACTCCTATATCTCTTGTAAAATAAAATCCAAGATCAAAAGATCTAGAGAGTGCCATCTTTGTCTATTTTCTATTTTGCATAATATTAATAAATATTTTAGTGAGACAAAAACATAAAACAAAATTGGAAAACATGTGACTAATACGTCACAACAATGTAAGGTGCTAGTGGTTGGGTGATGTATGGGAATCCTGTATAGTATGCATGATTATTTTGTAAACTCACAACTTCTCTAAGAAAAAAAAAAAGGAAAACAATCTTAATCTGCCATTAGGGAATTTTGTATATGCCTGTTTAATGTAGTTATGTTTTTTGACTTTGCAACAGTGCATATGGACAATTAGCACAGTCTCACTGCATGCACAAAATGTGAAGTAATGTGACCCCCCCCAATAACAGTTTGTCAAGAATCATTGTTTGAAACTAGTAAGCTTAGTAAGTTGTAAACCATGCTTATTCTATTTAGACAATAAGCAGAAAATAATCATATTTGGTAAGGATTGTCTTAAATTCTGTGAAATTTTGATTCTTGGTGAGACCTTCCTTCAATTCATCCTTAAATGAAATGTGCCTGCCCTATAATGGCAAAGAAGGACACAGAAAACCAGCATAACTACTAAAATTAAAGTCTACCATATAACAACAGCTAGTTTTTGTGTCAGTTGTCTGACTCTAGGACAGTCATTGTGAATTGCTCACTGCCAGAGAGGTTGGAGCCTAAGAAATCTGTTCCTCATGACTTTCATATAAGTCAATCCAGAAGATGAGCAACACAATAACACAGTTGCCATCAAGCCTCTATTTTCTAAGGAAAATGACTATAATCCACATAAAGATAATATTGTGCATTTCATACTTCTTTATTCATTATGGATCCCAAAGTGTCTTCATGCACTGTCATTCTTGCCCTTCACAATCATTGCCTTGAGAAAAACGAGGAGGGCAAGCATTCCTGGTTGAATTTTACAGATATGGAAAGAGAAGATCAGAGAAATGACCTACCTGAGACTACAGCTTATATTTTGTGAGGGTTTGGAGTCTATTCTAGACTCTGGTGTTCTCTTCTTCTGTTCCATCCAGCACATCATGCTACTTCTTAGGCTAGGTGATTGTAGGTATGGATGTGGACAGAGTTGATTTTAGACCAAATTACAAAGTAGGTTTACCTTTAAGGATGACACTTGCTCCTGGGCTCACTGTTGATACTTCTTTGAATTTGCTCTTTATGGAATCTTTGTGAATCAGAATTTAAGATGAGGAATTGCCTATCTTCCTTGCTAAGCTATAAGATTTGCAAAAGCAGGTGTCATGTCTGCCTTGCCTTTTGTATCCACAGTGCCTAGACAGGCCAGGCAAATAATAGACACTAGATATTTGTTGAAATAATCTTGCCTTATTTGCTACCTTGTAACATTAACCTTTGAAAAGCCTGCAGGTGAGATTGGTGTTATTCCAATCAAAATGATCTAACACTCACAACCTGTAAGTATATTTGGAGTCATTTTAACAGTCACAACCCAAGATTTATTGGCTTTTGTTCACACCTGCTCAGTTAGAACCTGAGCTCCCTACAAAGTGCTCTAAAGATTTCTGGAGGTCCCAGAGCATATTCCAGGTGTGATCCTGAACATAACTAGGGGGTCAGCTACCATAGGAGCAATTACCCATTTTCCCCTTTTTCCTCCCCTTGTGCCCTGTAGATGGGCACGATGATGTACTTTTACTGCTGTCTCCCACCCTCCAGCCACGGAGCTCAGCTTCAGGGAGTTGTGCTGTAATGAGTGTTGGGTGGAGAGGGCAGGGGGAGATCCCCTCAGTGTACCTGGTATACCTAGATCTTAGAGAATTTTTAGGAAAACAGAGCTTTCCATTTTTTCTCATTGCCCCCATCTTTCTTCTTCCCCTCATCCCCTGTACTTTCCACAGGATTGATATGAGAGCTTGAGAAGGGAGACAAATCTGAGCATTAGGCACCTTGAGGGTTAAAAATCCTCCCTCCCTGCTGACTAATAAGGACTTATTTATCCCTGATGTGGGGCTAACAAGCCTGACTCCTCTTTGCTTTGGAGTGAGCTTTTCCCAGGAGGTTCCGGCTTCTGGCACGTGTCCTGCCAAACTTGCTAGTCCTATGTGAAGCCCAGAGTAGGTTCCCTGGGATCCCTGTTTCCCATCACCTGAGGCATGCCCTCTGGAAACAGGGAGAGGAAACAAGAATCATGCTGAGTCACCAGGAAAGCCGTGGTGAACAATTTTCCACAGATAATCAACAAAGCAGATCATGCACATGTCAGAAATAGAATAGTAGTAACTAAATTTTAGATAATATTTTATTGTTTGCAAAAATACTCTCCTGTGCTCCATCTCATGTGATATAACCCTTATAAAGGTTAAAAAGGTTTAAAGTTGCCCACAATCACATGGCTTGAGCTTTGAGGTAGTTGGCAAGCCAGCTGTGTTATTAGGCTTGAATGTAATCTCTCCAACCAGCGGTCTTCTCTCCTCATGGACTTATATAATCCTGTGATATTTAGCTGAGATATTGTAATGATGCTGGAAGTCGTGGTAAACCACATGCAGATGGTGTTTCAGGAACAGGACGCTTCAGGAAGTAAATTTTCTGACAAAC
The DNA here is from genome assembly GCA_026826555.1 of Tolypeutes matacus. Lineage (NCBI taxonomy): Eukaryota > Metazoa > Chordata > Mammalia > Cingulata > Chlamyphoridae > Tolypeutes > Tolypeutes matacus. Next base: position 6,517,076 of record JAKSZT010054393.1, read on the forward strand.
TGTTCTCTTGGAACAAATTGGTTCAAATACCTTGGGTACCACAGTTCATAAAGAAAGCTATTGAAGCAAGTGTAGCAGACCACAAGCTTGTCACCACAATTTAAACTGAGTGTACAATTTTGTCCACAGTGTGCCATGTGATTTCAGTAGGGGCAGAAGAGTGTGCCTGGCAGGGGATGGGAGTGGTGGTGATCATTGTATCATATAGTGGGAAGAGTACCAAGGCACAAAGCCTGGGGTTTCTAGTCCTGTCTTAGACCAACTGTGTGGCACCAAACAAGTCCCCTAAACTCTGTGGAGTTCAGTTTTCCAATCTGAAAATGGGGATAAGCTGCCTATTACTCATAGAGTTGTTATGACAGCCAAATTAAATAATGTATATGTGTTTGAAAAATATAAAATGTTATTCAAACCCAAAACATCATTCTCATGGCTGTTGCTTTTTCCATCCTACCACATATATTTCCAGGGTTGGAAGATGGTCTACCTTTCCATCCTATATCCCCTGTATGGTATCCTTCTCCTAAACTTGGCTTGGAAAAACTGTTCCCCAAGAGTTACATGTTAAATTTTGGAGATATCAGTTTCCCACATGATCTTATTAAGTGCTCAGCTTCCTATTGATTAGGAACTTGTAACTAGAGTGAGGATGGATGCTTTCTGAAAATTCTGATAAATGGCACCTTTTCCATACTCAATCTTGCCTATTCCATTTCTTATTCTTGTGCTGTATACGTTTTCTTTTCTGTCATAAAATAGGTTATGGAAGCATCTTTAAAGTCAAGAAGGCTATTTAGTCAGCTGCCAAGCCCAGAGTGAAGCACTGAAAAACCAGGAAGTAAGGTGGCGCAGGCAGTAGGATGTCTCTCTCCCACATCAGAGGTTCCTAGTGAAGTCAGTAGGAGAAGGATGAGAAGAGAGGGCAGGAAACGGGCACAGAGTCACCCAGCGAATGGACACAGAAACAGCAAAAAACGGAGGGGGTGGGTAAAAATGGATAAAAGTAAATTTAAAAAAATAATAAATAAATAAATCCTTTTAAAAAATGTATAGGGAAGGAAGATACGGACTATAGTTAGTGGTAATACTTTGACTATGCTCTTTCCTGATTTGTTAAATGTTTCACAACAATGCAGGGTGTTTGTGGGGAGGTGACGTGTGGGAGCCCTGTATGATGTTATGCATGTTTGTTTTGTAAGTTCCTGATGTTTGCTGAACACTTACAGTTTGTGTATGTTCATGTAGGAATGATATACTTCAATAAATTGTTTAAAAAAAAAAAAAAAAGAACATAGGGGCCTGATCTGTAGTGCTCAGGACCCTAAACTCACTCAGGGAACTCCTGCCTCCCACAGCCTATCTGCACCTTGCCTGCAGAATCTCCATTAACACTGCTTTGTCCTCGCAGATAAAAAAGGCTGCCCCAAGTCTGGAGATATCCTCAATGGCAGTAGAAGTGGTAGTAATGGTGGGGGGTAGGGAGGTTGGATATTTCTCAGTGTGTTGGTTAAATACATCACCACCATTGGGATCTCAGGGGATAGGGATAGGTATTTTTTCAGTCACTCAGCATTTTATGAAGTTCAGAGAGATAATAAAGGGAGAGTGCCTCTTGCCATGTTTAGCATGTGCTGAGTAATCAGTAAACTGGATCTTTCCTCTAGCAGCTCAACCTTTCCATGTGGTTGTTTACTGTGATACATTTGATTGCAAGATCCCAGAGGGTCAGACACTGATGTCTCACAGCACATAGTCTACAGCACACCCCATGCCCAGTAGTTGGTGGTATAGTATGTGGTGGGAACACTTCCACTGGCATTTGGCTTGGCCAAGACAGTGATACCCCGGGCCTGAAATGACCCTGGTGATGGGCTCTTCTAGTAGGGGTCCATGGTGAGCTCATGGCAAAGCTGCTCATTCCCCCAGTAGCTTCTCAAAGTTTTCCTTTGTAAGAGGCAGAGATTTGGTTGAGGGGAAAGCCAGTCTAGGCAACTGGCCTCTGCAGAGGCCCAGGGGACTTTGCTGATGCCATCTTTCTGGTACAAAGCTCAGCAGGCCAGTGTCAACAAGCCCTGTACCATTTGGACAAGATCTATGAGTGACTAACATTTTCCTTCCAAGCAGCAGGAATGGATGGGCCTGCTGGGAAGAATTCCTTTGCTGTAAACTACTATAGCTACCTGGCTCCTGAATTGAACCAGCAGGTCTCTTCTCCTCTCTCTTGCTTTCTTTCCTATTTTTTTTTTTTTTTTTTTTTAAATCCTTCAGCACATTTTGGGAGAGACCATTTGCTGAGTTTGTCCAGACTCTGTGAATAGTCCTTGGTCACTGAAGTGTGCAAAAACATGGCAACAATGCAGGTGCTATTGTCTGAAAATGTTCTCGAAGGGAAGAGGGAAAAAAGAGCACTTATTCTGACAGTAAATGATTCATTATTCTAATATTGGAAGGATTTTTTTTTCATGTGTGGCAGTGTCAAGAATTTTTGGCAGTCAGCTCCCATTTAACTAGGTCTGTATACAGCACACTGGAGCCTGGTAGGGCCTCTGACTTTTTTTTTACAGGCAGAGTTTTGGTGCCTGGGGGTCTGAGCTGTGGACAGGCAAGAGGAGCCTGCAGACAGGGAGTAGTCAGCCTGCTCCCAGCTCCATAGATCCATGGCTGTGATAAAAGTAAGTTATCAGTATCCTTGCAGCTCCCCAGCAGGCCTTCTCCTGACCCTGCTTCAAAGTGTTCTTGCTCCAAGGCAAGTCAGATCACCACCCTCACCCTCTATTGCCACTGAGGATGGTGTTCTAATGACCCTCAGCCTTTTTCCAATCTAGACAAAGTACCTGAGAGACAGTTGGCAAAATGTCCCATGGCTCTAGGAAGGTAGTATCAGCATTGTTTTAAGACAGAACAAGTAGGAATTAGAGTATTTTGGGTTTAGAGTTACGTTCTCTCTGGATCATTTTTAATATCTGTGAGCAGATTTGTAAGTAGAGCTCATTCAGTAGAAGGTAGAAGTGTGAGTAACCCAAATGAATGGATAAGCACCAAATCGTTCATGTGTAGCTTTGATGATAATCTGAAAGGCACCCAGGACACCTGTGCATGGATTCTGTTGTGTGCTGCACCCTCAGCCTTTCGTTGCCTGCAGGGCAGACTCAATTGGACAGGGGTGGGGGGGTGGGGGGCGTGTAGGCAGGAGACCCAGCTCTTCATACATTACCTCCAGTGCTTAGAACATTTGCCTCCAAGAGGTCATAGGTAATGAACCAAGATTTCATTTTTGCATCCTCACAACCTGATGTTAGAGCTTTAGATACTGGGGAGAGCCCCTCAAAATTTACTCAACTCTAAAATTATGTCCAAAGTGGGAATTGAGATGCAATTAAAAGCTTGGAAAGCACTATTTTTATAATACCAAGCAAAAGGAAATACAAAACTGTATAATAGTTTTAAGTATGACTCTAGGGGAAGAGGACTAATATTTATTTTGTCTCTACTCTGGCACTTTAGATATTGTTATTTTCTCCTCAGAAATCCTATGCAGATGATTCTTTTTTGCAAGGTAAACTTGAGGTTTAGAGTAGACAAACACATCGCCCAAGATCAAACAGCTAAGGGGAATAGGATCTGGATTCAAACCCCAGTGTGTTTGACTCTATAGCATGGCTTTCAAGCTCAGCTTTATTGAAATTTTGAGTCAAATAATTCTCTGTTGTCAGAGCTATTCTGTGCATTGTAGGATGTAGCAGCACCCCAGCCTCTACCCATTAAATGCCTGTAAAATTTCCCAGTTGTAGCCACAAAAATTTTTCTCTAGTTACTGTCATATATCCCGTTTGGTTCAAATTTGCCCCCTGTTGAAAACCACTGCTCTAAAGACTATTTTTTTTTCCACCATTGCATTTTCAGAAGGAAATTTGGGGATCTCTTTAAAGACTCTAGTTAAAAATGGTGTCGATTATTTATTTTTAGATATTTATTACTATAAAAGTAATAAAGGCCTATGTGTATTATTTGTTCATAATCTTACCAACATAGAGATACCTACTTTCAACATTTGGTTGTGTTTCCTTCCTGTTTCTTTTTTTATGCATATATATGCAATTTATTCCATCTTTAATATTGTACTGTAAATATTTTTATCTGGCTTTTTATACTTAATGTCATATCGAGAGCCTTTCCCTAGATTATAAAAAAATCAATGCAGTCGTCATTTTTAGTCACTGCATTCTATCTTTTGTATGTTTGTACCACAGTTTTTAAGCATTCTCCAAATGTTGAACATTTAGAGGAGTTCCAATTTAGCCCCACCATAAACATTGCTTCAGTAAACATTTATACATAAATCTTTTTGTGTATTCCTGATAAATTCTCTAGAGCATGTATTTCTCTGAAAAGAATAATTTGGCCTAGTTGTGTGCATATTATTGAGGCCCCATTTACTACCAACTCAGATTGTTTTCTGTAAATGTTGGACCAGTATCGCCACTCTCTCTCTCACTCTGTTCATGGGGAACCTGTCTCACTTGCTAACTATGAGTATTATCTTAAATCTTTTAATTTGACAGACAAAAATGGTAGTTCATTGTTTTAATTGCATTTATTTGAGTAAAAAAAAAAGGAATCTCATTTATTTATATCAAAATTACATTTAAGTAAAACATCTATTATTTAGCTATTTGCTTTTCTTCTCTGAAATATTTGTTAATGAGATGCATTTTTGTTGTTGTTGTTTGTTATAAGGAAATACCGGGGATTGAACCCGGGACCTCTTATATGCGAAGCAGTGCTCGACTACTGAGAGTTACACCCACTCTGCTGCATTGATTCTTTTTTTTTTTTTTTTTTTTTAAAGATTTTATTTATTTATTCATTTATCCCCCCCGCTGCCCGTGCTCGCTGGGTCAGCCAACCACGCTGTGCGGGCGGGCCGCCCCCACCAGGAGGCCCCGGGAACCGAACCCGGGGCCTCCCACATGGCAATCGGGAGCCCCACTGACCGAGCCACAGCCGCCCCCCATCTGCTGCATTGATTCTTTATCAGATCTAATTGGATCTAACCACTTTAAGATTCGCTACTTTTATTTTTCTCTATGCAGGCTTATAACTGAAGTCCTTAAGCTTTTTAGTAGCAATAGAGGGAGATTTGGGGCAAGAGCAGGGAAAGGAAGAAATGGAAGGGGATCCTTTTATATAAATTGGAGATTACCACACTAGAATTAACTGAGCCCTGAAGTCAGAAGAAAAAAAGAGGGGAGAAAGACTTATTCCTGAGTTCCATGACCAGCAAGAGAGAATGTGATGCACAAGAGATATCTGGTCGGAGTTTACCGGTGCTGGCCACCAGGTGGTGCCATGAGCCTGGGGTGATGTAATTGCTCTAGTACTAGAGGGCTAGAGGAGGGTATTGGGGGATGAGGTGATAAGGAGGCTTAGTGCCATTCGCCCACATAGGATATTCACAAGTTGTGCGTTTGTAATTAAGCTGCCAATGATCACGACTTGGTGTGGTGCGTGTGTGTGTGTGTGTGGAGGGGGGAAATGGGTTAGGACCTTTAAATATATATATATATATACAGCTTTATTGACTATAATTCACATGCCATACAATTCACTCATTTAAAACGTATAATTTAAGGCTTTTTAGGATATTCAACATCACAATTTTAGAACATTTTTATCACCCCAAAAAGAAACTTTGTTCTCTTAGTCATTGCCCTCTAATCCCCCCATTCTCTGCCACCTACCTACCACCCCCACCTCCTGAAACTGCTAATCTGCTTTCTGTCCTTGGATCTGCCTATTCTGAACATTTTCTATGAATGGAATCAAACAATTTGTAACCTTTTGTGATAGGACTGTTATTTGATTATTACTTGTCTCAGCCAACATTACACCAGTTTGACTTTGTGGAGGCATCAGGGTAGCTAAATAGACTGATTATTTTAAGTAATATAGCATATCCAGGGCTGTAGGACAGAGCAAACTACTTAGAAAAGTGATTTGCTGACTTCGTAAAGCATCAGAATCACCTGGGAAGCTTCTAAAACTAAAGACTCCCTGGCCTCCAATCTCCACAGGCATTGAAATTTGGTAATTCTGGGGGTCAGGATGCTTAAAATTGCTAGCAGTCAAGAACACTGGAGAAAAGGAAACCTGGTTTTGAATGGACCGTTGAGAAGAAAAATAAGCCTTCCTGGGCAGACTAGCTCTACCAGCTGCAGCTTCAAATCCAGTGCTCTGCGTAGTTTCACAGGCTATGACAAAATATATAATGGCCTGTATCTGTCATTGCAGTGCCATGCAGGACAATTCCAATGTCCTGAAAATGCCCCATATTACACCTATTTTCCCTCTCCCTCCCCTCAGAATCTCTGGTGGCCATTGTAGGAAAGGAACTGCACCCTCATCATTCACCACATCTACATGCCATGGCACTGGCATCAGAGTGTCATCTTTGGGCATGACAAGAGTACATTTGTGAAAGCCATCAAACCATTGACTCCAGTTATTTCATATTCAGCTGAAAAATATCTGCAATGTGGTATAGTAGAAAGAACACTGAATTTGAAGTCTGAAGCATGCCAGAATATTCCACTGAATACTCTCTAGGGCTATTGTGAGCATCCAGGGAGAGTGAGTGTGAAATGTGACATACTACACAAATTAGGGTATTGGAATGTCAGGACAAGACTGGACGTTAGAGAGCATCTTGTTCACCTGACATTTCATAGTAGAGAAAATTGAGGCCCTAAGAGGTGTGAAGTTCCTTGCGGAAGTTCTTACAGCAGCTGTTAGTAGCGCAGTCAGGACGAGGGCCTGGGGGTCCAATCCTTTGCTTCTTTTCCCATCAAACCTTACTTCTCCTCATCCCTGTCTTTGGGAGCTGAGAGATCATCATAAAACAATTACCTTTCATTTTTGTAAGTGAGGAAATTTGGGCCTAAAGAGGTTAAGAGATTTGGTCATGGTTACAGAGCTAATTGATTTATATTTGCTTTGGGTGAGTGGGAGTTAACATAATGGCAGATGAATAATCCAAAATGGCATTCATAGATGGTTTTTAAGAACAAAAACGGGAGCACATCCAGGTTTTGTTGGACCTGAAACATACAATTTGGAAATTCTCTTAAAGTAAAATAATACAATATTACAAATACAAAATTAGGTACAGGGCCTTGGAAGTGGCCTGTGCAAATGAGGAGCCCTGAAGCTTAAGCTTCATTCACTTCACTGCAAATCTGCCTCTAGAAACAATAACAACTAGGTCCTTAAATATATAACGTGTGTTTTGCTACATTCTTTTGTTTGCATAACACGTGTCCTGCTGAGAACCATTTAGTCACCTCTACTCTCAGAATGGAGGTCGTTCAGTCAACAGTTATGTATTGAGCTTTTGCTCTGTGCAAGGAATACTAAAGAGGACAGAGGGAGGCTGTGGACTAATGCAGGAGATGAGGCACAAACACATGAATGGAGATAATGTGAGACCAGTCTTACTCCCCAACTGTGGTCTGGACCAGGGACAGTTAATGGAGCCCTGCTTCTATTTGGGTCTCTAATCTTGGTCTCAGAGAATCTTCTTTCTTTCATAGACATTCTTCTTCCTTTATCTGTAAAATGGGGAGGTGGGTGTTGACGTGAATAAACTCATTGAGTTTTCTAATGAAAAACTTTTCAAGATTTGCATGACATTTTTTTGGTTGTGCTCCTCCCCTCCAAATTCCCTTAAATCTCAAATCACTGCCTTGAAATAAATTTAAAGTGCTTTAAAATTTCATAGGGACAGAAAGTAGATTATAAGTTACCAGGGGCTGGGGAAGAGGGAGTTATTTCTTAATGGGTGCAGAGTTTCTGTTTGAGGTGATAAGAAAGTTGGGGTAATGTATACTGATAATGGTACCTAATATTGTGAATGTGATTAATACCACTGAACTGTACACTTGAAAGTGGTTAAAATGGGAAATTTTGAGTTGTATATATTTTACTATAATAAAAAGTTTTTTAAAAGTTTAAAGTGCATTTATTCACCAGGGCCACTTTTCCCTAAGATGTGTCTAATTCCACTGAAACAATTAAAATAACATGGATATACTGAATAATATATGCATAGTCTCAAGAAATTAATTTTATTTCCATTTTGGTAGAAGAGCATCTTTATCCAATTCTATTTATTTAAATGTCTACATCAGAATTAGGTCCTATACTGAAGAAAAAAAAAAGCCTCATTTCTGCCACTTTCTGTAAGATACAATGAGATATAGGTAAATCTAGAGTAAGGAGGGGGCTTACTCCCCTCCTTTTAGTTTAATATAGTGTATTTTCCATTATGTTTATTTTATTTCATTTTTGTTACATTGATTTTATTGAATTCCTGTGGAGAAAAGGAGGACTCAAGAGCTATGAGATTGTAAGTTCCTGTAGGTAAACTCAAGTACTATTTGTCTCTAATCACAATTTCCTTCTTCATTGGTAGGAGACATGGCTGAATCCTCAGTATTATCTAAAACTCATGTTTTTCATGTCAGTTTTACTGTCATTCAGAAATTAGCCTCTGAAATGTTAAAGCATGAAGGGACATGACAACCTCTTGAAGTGCAGCATCTCCTTGAAGTGCAGGATGGAGTGTTCCAAGCCAGTGGTTTGAGGAGTTGCTGGCTGCTTCTGATGTCATAACTAATCCCATTACCCGTGTGTCCCTCCCTGTTTTGAATCATGGATATCAAACATCCTCAGAAAGTTCTTCCCCGGTAATTCCAAAACTCTTAACAAATAAATCCTAAGAAAAATAAACAAATATGCAGAGGAGAGGAGTGATATTTAGGATATGGTTTTAATTAAAATTTTTAAGTCTTCTCAAAATCTTGTATGAGCTATTAAATATGGAAAAACAAATAAACCTCTGAGTAGGAAATTGGTAAAGACCATTACCATTTGGTAATGAATCCTATGATAAACAAATCGGTCTTTTCTCCAAATTTTTCTTCTTACCAACACTAAGGGAGTCATGACTATAGTTTTAATATACTAAATGTAGCTGTCCACTGAATTAGGCATATATAGCAATATATCACAAAAGACACAAATACCTACTTTGTTTATCAGCCTGTAAAATAGTGACCCTGCTTGCTATCATATAGCTTGTAGTAAAGGGACTGCAAAAGAAACACAACTAGTGGCCACTCTCAAGCTGCCAGATCATCTGAATGATTGCATGTGGCATAGTTCCCTCCTGGCCCTCCAGTGTGCCAATTAGCCAGCCCATTTACTTTTATGCCCATCCCTTTGGCACCTAAATCCAAGGGAAAAGGCATGAATCTTTAAAGAAATATGCTTGTAACAATTTATCTTAATGAAGTATTATCATCCTTGTTTTACAAAGAAGGACACAAACTATTAAATGGAAAGCCCATGCATTAAAAAAGGACATTGGGAAGCGGCTGTGGCTCAATCAGTAGGGCTCCCGTTTACCATATGGGAGGCCCTGGGTTTGGTTCCCGGGGCCTCCTGGTGAAGGCAAGCCCGCCTGCACGGCGTAGTTAGCTGACCCAGCGAGCACAAGCAGCAAGGGGGGGATAAATGAATAAATAAATAAAATCTTTGGAAAAAAAAAAAGGACATTTACTGGGAGTGGAGGTGGCTCAAGTGATTAGGTGCTGCCCTCCCACATGAAAGGCCCCAGGTTCAGTTCCCAGTGCCCCCTAAAAAGAAGACGAGCTGACAGCGAGTGCAAAACAAAAGGGGACAGGGGAAATAAATAAATTTAAATAAAAATTTTTAAAAAAGGACATTTACTGAACACTCACTGTTTTTCAGGATCCATTTTAAAAAGCCTTACATGGATGATTATATTTAATCCTCAGACCAACCTGTCTAGTTTGGTATTATTAGTATCTTCCTTTTACAGGCTAGAAGACTCAAAGAGATTAAATAATTTGCCTCAGTCTACACAGCTAGTATGGTAGAGTCAAGATTCAAATTCAAGCAGTTGGATTGCAGAGCCTGTACTTTTGACCTCTTTTGATCATCTTCCCTATATATCTGTGCTGTCCAATATGATGGCCGCCAGCCATACGTGGCTACTGAGCACTTGCAGTTTGGCTAGGTCAAATTGCAATGTGCTTTACATGTAAACTACACACCAGATTTCAGACTTAGTAGAAAAAAAGAATGCAAAATATCTCAATAATTTTAATATTGATAACATGTTGAAATTATAAATATTTTGGATATATTGGAAAATTAATGTTACCTGTTTCTTTTTACTTTTTAAAAAAGAGGCTAATGGACAGTTTAAACTTATGTATGTGGCCAGATTATATTCCTATTGGACAGTGCTGCTATATACTGTTCCAAATAAAGACAGACTGTGAGATTTACTCAGGTCAGCAGTTCTAGTTTAAAATCTAGTTGGGTTGGGGCAGGGAGAGGTGGAGGTGGAAGCCATTTTTTAAATGTAGGTCTGGGATTATTGATGAATTTGAATTAATTATGCCTTCTTCACCTCCATTGCCATGTGTGGTTCAGTGTGATTGCCATTTAAGTTATATTTTTGGTGTCCACATGGAGTGTTTTACCTGTCTGGGAATATATGTCCAGATGTCCCTTCTGGACTCCCATGGTATGACTTGCTTACCACTTTTCATGCAGCTGTGTGACCACTTTTGTTCTGTCTCTTCCAATGCTATCGAGCCCTAAATCAAGCATGGCCGCTAGCTCTTAGTCAGCACTCAGTACGTAGCTAAGTGTTTGCTGTTGTTTGTTATTTTACTCTTTATAACTATGGCCAGGCAGGGATTTCATGGATATGAAGGGAAGAAGTTGGGAATATTTGTGTGAGATGGGAGAATTATAGGCTAGAAAAACATTAGCATCTCCCACCTGCCCCCGGACATACCTCCTGCTTTCCCTTCCCAAGGCTGTAATTTCAAAAAATAGGGAATAACTGCTAGAAATCCAGAAACAGAAAAGAATGTCCTATAAGGAGATCTTTGTCCAAATCAGATATTTGTGCCATTTATTTATTAAAGGATACTCACTGATTTATAGCAGCTCTGGATGGAGAAGAGGATGTAGGGGATCAGTAATTAAAGCAGGTGCCAATTTGTAAAGCCAAGTGAGAATGTTCTTTTTCATGGCCCAGAAGACCTTCCCTGACCCACATCCAGTTGCCTTATCTTAATCTGCAGTCTAATGGAGAGAACTGCAATGGCCAGTGGAATAATTATATCATGAGCCATGTATGTCTGGCTAGTGCAGAACCTCCAAAAGGAAACTTTCAACTGTAGGTGAGCTGACAGCAGGGGGCTCTGAGAAAGCACAGCACTGCCTGCCCTTGCCTCCTTACCCCTCTGTCCCATCCAGAATGGGCCCATCGCAGCCTCTGCTACTCCTTATTCAAACCCTCTGCTGAGCTGTGTGTTCCCAGTGTCCTGCTACCCCTGAAAAACCCAGGCTGGTAGGAGAGTTCAGCCATAACAAACTATCAAAGAACTTTGGGTCTAGGGCAGAGGATCACCTCCATTATCATGGTGCCTTGATGTTGATGTCATCTCCTGCTTGCCCACCCATTGTTTCTCTGTTTTCTAAGCTTCTGCACATCTCCTTTATTCTTTTTTGTGTTGTACATTCTCTCCTTGGACTCTGAATCACTAATTACGAGCTTCTTATATATCTACCTGACTCTGGTTTGGCCTGTAATGTCCCAGTTACCTTGAATTTCTGCCTGCTTACCAGGATCATCACTGCCATTACCCTTTCTCCTTACCTGAAAACCTGACATTGCCTACTTATCTCTTTAGCTAGTACACCATGGGGACTGGAATTTCTGCTAGTGAAGTCACGACTTAGATGTCCACATGGACATAGTTTAAATGGTTATCTCCAGAAGTTCTCTAAGATGCAAATATATTTACACAGGAGCAGAGTAACACGTGATCAAAAGTACCCATTATCATGTTAGTAGAGAGTTTTACCCAAAGGAATGACACTCAGGATTCATGTCCTTAAGAGTGGGGATGTGGGGTCCAGGCTCTGGACAAAGGATGCCATTAAAAAGTGAAGTTTCAGAAAGGATGAGCTAGATAGAGGCTTTGTATAATTAGGAACAGTAGGACTTATGGTGGATTCAGGTGTTAGAGGGCCCAAGTTCATACCATTTTGCCCATGTCCACCACCAATCCCAACCATTATCACAGTTTCATTTATATGTCCCATTATTTTTCAACAATAATTGATTTCTCAACTTAAGCTCCACTCTTACATCCAGCTAAATCATATAATTTCAGCAAGAATCACAGAATGAAGTTTTTAAAGGACCAAAATGGGCCTTAACCTCAGTACAAAACCATGCTTGGCCTCCAATCAAATTGCTGAATTGACACCTCGTTTCAGGCAGCAAATAAAGTTATGTGAAGGGCTGAAAGGGCTATGGCAAATTTCCTATTCCAAACGACCTTTTCAAAACCTACAAAATTCACAGCTACCTTAAAAGTGTCTCATTTTGCTTTTATTTTAATGGTGCGCGCGTGTGTGTGTGTGTGTGTGTGTGTGTGTGTGTTGGGGAAAGACAGGCCTTGTGGCCACTGCAGAAACATTAGTTAAATTCACAGAATAAAATTTGAACTTTTGTAAATGAGTATACAGCCAAAACAAACATCCCCTTGGAAAAAAATACACATTTTCTCTTTTTGAAAAGCAGGCAATGCCTAAGCAAAATACCTTAAAAGTGAACTAAAAAGCTTTTCTAAAATAAACAACCTTGCTTGTGATCCTAAATTGGGACCATATGAAGATGTGAAGGCTACAGATGCAGTGCACTTATACTTCACGGCTGTGCCTTCTGTTTGCGTGCCTCAGCGTAGATGACGCTAATGCTGCCTGTGATCCCAAGGGAGCCGGAGATTTTTAGATCCCAGTGTGGGCAGGAGAAGCAGAAGAAGAAAGAAAAGGAATGAAAACAAATGCCTTTCAGGACAAAATATCCCAACAATGAGTTAGATTTTGCTTGTCTGCCAGCAAGCTCAACTCAATTCAGAACTTTCCTGGCATGTATTAGATGATGCCAGGCTAGTGGAGTGTTTTTTTTTGCCGGTTGGCTTTGTGGAAAGATCCTTGTGAGGGGACAGGCTCACACTCAGAACATTAGGGTAACTCTAGCAAACTGCCTGCACCAGTCTCCTTCTCTGAAGCCAATCAATGAATAAGCCAATTCAGCAAAGATAAAATCATTCCTTTGTTTTTCTCAATTACCAAATGCTGTGCACTTTGGGGTCACTTGTCATGGGTTTAGAGAATGTGGATATTGCAACATGAGCCCTCACCATTCTAAACAGCTTAAACTAAATTCTGTCTCTAGGGCAAAGGAGAGTTGATGTGGTAACATCCACCCCTAAGTGTAAGTGAACATGCTTTCATTTCTTCATTCCAGGATACGTGTTTCTCTTCCCTCACAGTGCTCATGGACTCTTCCACTAAACTGGCACTTACATCAGATATATGTTTGTGTGGACATATTTTGTGTCCTATAACAGGGTGGCAAACTCCTTGAGAGAAGGGCTTATGCTGCTTGGGTGGGGATGGATGAATACAAGTAATAATTTAATTATTTAGTTTAAAATTGATAAGAAGGTGCTGGGGTTAGTAAAAAAAAAAAAAACTCAGTTATGTTGTGCCTCTGTTGCTCACTGCCCCAAATATAAGGCTATTATCACCAGAATAAAAACATAGGATCATGAATTTGAGTTCTGCTAACTTTATTGTTAGGAATTTTTTATTGAATAATAAAAGCAACTAACATTTATTGAGTGATTACTACATCCACGTAGTGAAGTAAGCATCTTACATACAGTATCTTATTGGATCCTATGACAAGTGTATTATCCCCAGGTTACAGAGGAAGAAATCGAGGTCCAAAGAGCTTGGGACTTTATCAGAATCACTTGGTTGTGTGGCAGAATGTGAAACTGAGCCCAGAGCCCTATCAATAAAATGTTCTTCCTATTAGAAGCACCATCTTGACTGTGGGTCTTCCATAAATGGAAATAAATTGCTTTTCATAAATATATTTGAATTTTAGGACTTTCATTTTTCACCAAGAGTCAAGATAAAAAGAAAATCTTAGTATATAAAGTTGATTTTGAGGATGGACACATGCAAAAATTACTCTCAATTCTTTCAATTTCTTCCTGTTAGCCCACTTATATTAGGGTTGAAGAAAGCCGAAGCAGGGTCATTAGACATCTAAAATTTTAAAATCTACCCTTAAGTTGACCATTTCTTTCAAATGTTCCCATTAATAAGGGCTAATTTGGTTGTCTTTCTCCTTCCCTCTGTCTTCTTGGCTCCAATGAAGACAACAATGTTTAAGGAAACTGCCTGAATACTGTAGTTGAAGGAGAAAATCAAGGCATGGGCTGTACAGAGAGTGACTGATTAATCCTCCAATCTTTGAGAAGCGATTGCACTTCTTGTAAAAGTGTGTGTTTACCTTAAGTTGTGGGGAGAAAAACAGACTTGGGGGCAAATGAGACATTCCTCAGTCAGGCCCTCCCAATTTCCTAGGACACGGGGCTCCTCATAGTCCCCTCATGTCCCTCCTAATGCTCCACACTGCCCCTGCCCTGTCCCCTCACCTCCCACTCCTGCCCTGCGGCCTCTGAAATGACATGTCAGATGCCTCCCCTGCCCACTTTACTTTCTCCTTAACTTCATCCCAGCCAAGGGAGCCTGTTCCGTCGCTTTGTTGCAGGTGTTCACTCTCCTTGCACCCTCAGCTTCCTGTCACGAGTCTGAGGAAAGAAACAAAGGAGGGTAGCCATAGTTTGAATAATTCATCTGACTGCTTCAGTCTCCCAGGCCGTTAACAAAAGAAAAGCTGGTCATCGCTTTACAAGTGATGTATCGAGACTTGCTGGAGGAATGAAGGACCGCAGTGTATTTTTAGCGTCTGCTGTTTGTGGTAACATAAGTGAAAACTGCTGGATCTTTTCCCCTTCAGCTGAATGGCTGGTATTCAGGAGAGTGTGCCCACTCCCTGCCAGCTTCCCTCATGGAACTCCCTTTTTATGAGGTGGGTGACTGGCTCTTTGGCACCAGGCTGCCCTGCCACAATTCTTCTTTATTGCCCAGCACCGATGCCCACTTGTTTGGTTCCATGGGCAGCCCCAGCAGGGGGCTGGGTACGGGGGTGGAGATGGTGCTGTGGATGAAACTCTGCTGGCTGTGAGCTTGTCAGGGTGTTACCCAATTGTGAACCGAAGTCTGCAGGGCAGGGGCTGTGTCTGAATATTCTGGCATGAGACACAGTAGCAAGGACAAGAGCTGGCTTCCCATCTCAGAATCATTCTGCTGGTGCCGGAGAGTGGGAATTTGACCTCCCTGGTCATTGACCCTTTGGGTCCTCAGAATGAGCTAGAAAAGGAGAGTTTTGTGAGGGCTTGAATAATGAAGCCTCTGTTATTCTGACAGGTTATTCTATCAAGGTTTGCTCTGGAGCTAGAGGTAATCTTTGGAAGATGGAAACCCATTTTAAAATGGTATGGATGAACCACAAGGCCTCAGGAGGGCTCTCCTAGTGCCATTGTGGAGTGGAAACCAGGCTGAGAATCCCAGTCTCCAAAGCAGTACCAACTTGCCAAGTGGCTTTGGGCAAGTAACATTCTCCTGGGACTAATTTTCTTTTATAATTATGAGTAGTAATTCTTGTCCTACTGAACTCCCTAGAAAGTTTATGTAAGGCTGTAAAAGCACTTTAAAAATATTGAAACCATAACATTATGGTTTAAAAAAAGAGAGAATATGATATAGGCCCCAGTTTATTTTCTTCATTTCTGACCAAACTTGGCACTCTGCCAACCTTGCCTCAGCCACAGCCAGGAAGGGCTTTTGCATCATGGCGTGAAGTCATCAGGCTCTATGAAAGACATCGTCACTTGTACCTTTAGAAAGACAGCACACCTTCAAGGGTGGTATTTATCCTCAATCCCCACAGAATTGGTTAAGATGAGGAAGAGTGCAGCCTGGTTCTTTTCTTGTGAAATGTGGGTGAATATCTCTTTAACTAGAGGCTACAGTTCCCTTATCTGAAACCTCAGGTAGCTGCAAAAAGCCTTTCAGCAGCCACACTGGGTGTCACAAATCCATGAACCAAGATCGTGGTCCCAGGGGTGCTCTGAGGGCTAATTTAATCTCATTTTATATACAGTTTTAATAAGGCGTGCGCTCTCATTTTCTGGCCCCTGGCTACTCCAGGTGTGGCTTGTGGCCCAGAAGCATCAGCACCACATGGGAACTCATTAGAAATGCAGAATCTAGGGCCTACTCTCACCTCTTGAGTCAGAGTCTGTATTTTGACAATATCCCCACTGGATCATGAGCATGGTAAAGCAAATTGGAAGAAGGGACTACCAGGGCCTGGACCTATTTTCAGTTTATTAATTTATATAATATACTTAATTATGAAAGTAATTGGGGATGACTATACTTAATATAAGGATTAATAGCTTGCAAGGAGGGAGGAGGCAAAGAACTTTAAAAACCATATCAGAGATCATTCTAAGATGACCAATGTGGAACTGGAAACCACCCCTACCCCTAATCCCCCATCTACAGAAGAAGAAAAAACAGAATCTAATCAGGAGGTTGCTAACCCAGAGCACTATATTAAACATTCACTATGGAACAGATGGGCGCTTTGTTTTTTTTTTTTTAAAACAATTTATTGAAGTATATCATTCCTACATGAATATACATAAACTATAAGTGTTCAGTAAACATCATGAACTTACAAAACAAACATGCATAACATCATACGGGGCTCCCACACATCATCCCCCCACAAACACCCTGCATTGTTGTGAAACATCTGTTAACAAATCGTAATAGAGCATCGTCAAAGTATTACTACTGGGAGGCGGCTGTGGCTCAATCGGTGGGGCTCCCGTTTGCCATGTGGGAGGCCCCGGGAACCGAACCTGGTGGGGGCGGGCCCGCCTGCACGGCGTGGTTGGCTGACCCGGAGAGCGCAGGCAGCAAGGGGGGGATAAATGAATAAATAAATAAAATCTTTAAAAAAAAAAAAAAAAGTATTACTACTAACTATAGTCTGTATCTTCCTCCCCTATACATTTTTTTAAAGAATTTATTTATCTATTTATTTAGTTTTATCCATTTTTACACCTCCACCCCACCCCCGTTTTTGCTCTTTCTGTGTCTATTCACTGGATAAGTCTCTGTGTCCGTTTACTGCACTCTTTTCTCATCCTTCTCCTCCTGTCTTCACTGTGATTCGATCCTCAGAACCTGTGATATGGGAGGGAGGCATCCTACTGCCTGCACCACTTAGTTCCTGGTTTTTCGGTGCGTCTCGTCTTGGCTCTCCCTTGTGTCACTTTCCTGTTACATCATCATCTTGCTGCGTGGCTCAGCAGGGTCTGATGGTGCACCAACGCATAGGGCCTGGCATGGGGCCCTGGTGGCTCATCCGGAGCCTGGCGGCTCACCCGCTCACAGGGCCTGGAGGCTCACCTGCAAGCGGGGCCTGGTGGCCCACACACATTCTACATTTTCCTTTTTTTCTTTTTACCAGGAGGTCCCGGAGATCGAACCCAGGCCCCTCCATAAGGGAGACAGACGCTCAATCACCCGAACCACATCCATCCCCCTGCTATATCTCTTAAGGTTGACCAAAGATACTCAAAGTTACAGTCATTTCCCATGCAGGATGGGCATATAATAAATCAGGCTTAGTTTATCACCAGCATTCTAAAAACCAGGTTTAGGGAGAAAAACTAAGTCTGGGGACACATGCATGATTTCTAATGCAGCGAATGTGTAGCCTACCCTGATTATCACAAAATCAGGACAGCGAGAATATTCTCATTGCTTTGGTTTTTAAAAATGATAAAAGCAAAACTCGGCAAGCAAACCTTTGACTGATCTCTAAGTTTGATACAGTTAAAGACTTTGGGTCTCTGTACAACCATATTCAGTTGTCAAGTAATTTAATGCCTGGCTGTGACTACTCACTTTTTAAGGATGGTATTGAGCCTATGTGGGAAGATGAAAACAACAAACAGGGAGGATGATGTCTAACTACATTGAACAAATAGCAGAGAAAGGACCTCCATCACTTTTAGCTAGAGACACTGCTGTGCCTTATTGGAGAATCTTTTGATGACTACAGTGATGATGGACGTGGAGCCGTTGTTAGCGTTAGAACTAAAGGTGATAAGACAGCAATATGGGCTACTGAATGTGGAAACAGAGACACTGTTACACATAGAGGGAGCGAATACAAGGAAAGGTTAGGACTTCCTCCAAATAAAGTGGTTGGTTATCAGTCCCATGCACACACAGAGTGGCTCCACCACTAAAAGCAGGTTTGTTGTTTAAGAGTAAACCTTCTGAGTATTCTCATAGGAGACTGGGTAAGTAATCGAGATTTGGGAGCTGAACCAAAGCCTCTTCAAAAACAGTGGATTTAAATTGGATTTCCATCTTAATGTTGCTAAAATATAAGAGAAGTCTCATTTACCTTTGTCTTGTACTTCTGTGTTGATATATTATTATTATTTTTTTTTATTTTGACTAGAGTATCGACTATTTCAATCAAAGAGTTACAGTGTAAATTGTCCCCAGAATCCATAAATGTGTTCCTGGCCCACTCCGTAACAGCTTAGGAGAATAACCATTACAAACACATTTACCCATCCACAATATTCAAAAAAGAACTTACATTTCTATACCTCACAGGAAAAAAAATTCTGTTTATGTTCCATTGTATGCAGGAGCATATTGTGCTAGTTTGAAAGAAGATGATGCACACAGTTTTCTAGCAATTTTCTTTGTTTCTTTTTATGGCATTTGTCTTTGCTATACTACTGCTGATGGCTGTTAGATTTTAATGTATTTGTTTCCCTACTTGATAAACTAGTGATTCTGATTTCTTACGCGTTTTGTTTGCTTTTGTTTTTTCTCCATGTGACATTGGTGAAGGATTCAGGAATATGACACAAAGGTGGAATAAACATTAATTTTGTGCATTCTTAACTACAAAGCTTTGCTACAAATTTATGCATCTCATTCAAATCAGTGATCTATATTTGTGTGATTTCCTAAACAAAATTGTGAATTTTAAAAATGTAACATCATAATTACATTCCTAACTAGAGTTAGAATGTCTGTTTTTGTATCTTTATGCTGTATTTTAACACTTTGTATTACTTAGGTTATTTGCTTTGGTTAAAAATGGCTCAAGTAGAGAAGCAGTCCCATTCATATTAAGACAGTATACAAAACTGCAAAACTGCAAGTAAAATGTGTACAGTGAATTGTCTTTCAAAAAAAAAACCATAGCAATTGGGACTGTTTAAATACTTCAGTACTCTGGGAACACATTATTACAACACTATATGGTCGTTGATATTCCACCAAATTGTCTAACTTATCAAAAAGAGACAAAATCATATTTCAAAGTTTCTGTTTAAAGTGTTTCACTGAAATATATAGTGAAAATTTTAATTTAAAGTGGATGAAAAAATGAATTTTCATCTTAAAGGGGTTCTTCAGTGATCTGGATACTAATGTGGGAAACCATATTCTCCAGTAAACAGATAAGTGAGATGCTGGAAACCTTAGGTAACTTGAATTTTACTTTTTATGGACTACATTTGGGAGGAAGAGTCAAATGACAATAAGATACCAGAGAGTTACCCTTAAAACTAAATAATTAAAAAGTACAACCAGCACAACAAAAGGCCACAACTGTCTGGAGCCAGGTAAAATTTGGGGGGTCAGTAGGTATTCAGTTTCCATTTACTAGAAACTGAACACTGACCTTCAAAATTACTGAGGCAGGAAACTGGATTTGAAACTGAAAGGAGTTTTTTTTTAATTAATTAATTTATTTTTTAAAAGATATTTAGATTTCATAAATGTTACACAAAAGATATAGGGATTCCCATATGCCCCACTCCCCACACCTCCCACAACCTCCCACATGAACATCCTTCATTAGTGTGGCACATTCATTGCAATTGATAAACGCATCCTGGGGCTTTGCCATTAAGCATGGACCATAGTTCACATTGTAGTCTACACTCTCTCCCACACAGTTCTGCATGTTGTGTGATTATATATAAAAAATGGCCTATATCTGTCATTGCAGCGTCACGCAGGACGATTACCAAGTCCCAAAAAAGCCCCCGTATTACAACTGTTTTTCCCTCCCCCTGCCCCCAGAGCCTCCGGTGGCCACTGGCTCCACATCAATGTTGTAATTTCTTCCATTGCAAGAATCACAATATGTCTATAGCAGAATACCATTAAGTCCACTCTAGTCCATAGTTCTTTCCCCCATCCCGAGAATTCTGGGATGGTGACGTCCACTCCACCTCCAATTAAGAGGGGGCTTATATCCCATGGGGAAGATGAATGTGAAAGGAGTTTTTTATTAACCAGAAGAGTTAGTGCCCCTGTTCTGAATAAGTAAGCTCTGAGGGTGCTGGACCCAAGCTGGAAGGCTTGGGAGTCTTGTTGGAAGCTGTGTTCAAGTCTAACAAGCCTCAGATAGCTGAGGTTAGGGAGACACTGAAACCAACAAGATCAGTTGCCCAACTGAACCGCCAACCAAAACGATGTGCACAGAGAAGGGAGAATCCAAGCACAAAGCAGAGGAGTGAGACTACAGAGTCAGAAAGGAGCCAGGGGGCTCGGCAGCTGTCAGAAAAACCCATCAAGATGTGAAAAAGAGCCTCGACAGATTTATATGGAGGATTCCTGCATGGGCCAAAAAGGAGATTTAAAGACCTTGGCCCAGATCAGACCAACTCAGATCCCTTTTCACCCTTCTCCCTCACTCCCCACCCCCATTGCCTCTGAGCATTACAACTGTTGGCACTTTATTGCCATGAGAATCCAAAGAAAATCTACCAATGATTTGCTATGAGAGTTTGGAAATAAACAGCTGTATGGTACCAATTTTATAATAGAAAGTAAAATTTATATAAACAAAACTGAGCTTAAAACTTCTTTGGCAAGAATGAAATATTTTCCATTTATTCTAGAAACATTTTTAGAGTGCTATGGCTGTGATGGAAACAGATAAATAAAACATAATCACAGAGAATTAATTAATTTCCTGAAATAATTTTAAAGCTGTAAGTGAAAGAGCTTGTCTTTACCAATATCATTAGTTTCTTAAATCAAGAGGCCTTCAGACTTTGGAAACTTTATGGATTTTCGACTCATCTTTCCCCTGTACAACATTTGAAATATCTCTCATTTCTACCCATGTGGCAGCCACCCTAATCCTGATCCTTGTCACTTCGCCCTTGAGTTTCAGCAGCAGCCATACAGCAGGCCTTCCTAACTTCCCTCCAATCTCCCTTTGTACATTGGTCTTCAGAAGGATACCCGGATACAGTGGCTCTGGAATGGCAAGATGTGAACTTTAAAAAAACTCCACATGTGATTCTGATGTTCATCCCTAGGTGAGAACAAGGGCTTTAAGCTGTTGTTAAATTGATAGTCTACACAAAATCGCACTATCACATTGCTCTCCTGCCCAGAAAGCTTTGGTGGCTATTTATTGCTATATCAGTTCATATTCTTCTGCTTGGTGTTAGCCATCTCCCCTCCTGTTGAGTTCCTCCTCCCTTCCCCAACAGAGTTCATCATGGATACTCAAACATCCCATGCTAACACCTACCTATGTGCCCTTATTTGTGGTTTTCCCTTTTACTACCTCTAAGAACGGATACTGCTTGTCACAGTTCAGCTCAAGTGCCACCTCCTACCTGGAAGTTTCCTTGGCAGGTTCCCTTTTTCCTGAAGTCCTATATCATTAATAGTCTGAACCACAATGAATTATATTGAGGACTATATCTTGTTACTTATTACTGGCTTATTGTGTTAGTCTTGAATAACCAACTAGAATGAATCACCTTGAGAAAATAGGAACCATGAATTTCACTTTACATCTTTTTTAGCACCAATCATAATCATTGATATGTTGCTTCCCGTAGGATGCCTTCCATGCCCTGGATCTGGGTTAGATATTTCTCTCTACACACCTTTGATATCCTGCTGTATCCCAGTTACATTATAAGTTCATTACAGCTGTCTGCATTATAAGTGTTTATTCCTATACCCCCACCCCCACCCCCCCAGACTGTAAACTCTATGAGAGCAGGGAACACATTTATCTGGCTCATTATTGACCCTCTGGCACCAAGTCCAGGTCTTAATATGCAGCACGAACTCAATTTTTATTTTTTAATTGACTTAAAAATTGATGATTTAAAAATGTGTTTGATTGTTAGTGCAGTCCATGTAAGATAGGGGACCTGGGATGAATGGACCAAATAGCATCCATAGCTCCATAACATTTTGGTTGACTTGGCTTCAAGTATAATAGATTAGCACAAGGTAAACATAACAAACTAGATAACTAGCATTGGATGGTATACTCAGGCATATCATTTTCAAATTATTTTCTGTTTATGGTTACTTTCCTTGTCTATAAAATTCAAACTGTTGGAGAGCGAAGAATCACTTTTTTTAAAACTTCTGCTTAGATGAGTCCATTGAGCTGTAGGGTAGGAGTTGCAGCTCCACCGAGATTCCACGCACACCTGGCACATAGGTAGGCCAGAGGGATTTGGAGGTTGTCCTGAGTACCGTTGTGGCAATGGATGTAGGCCATTTTAAATCAGCACACACCACTCAGAACTGTGTGGGAGAGAGTGTGGTCTATGATGTGAACTGTGGTCTATGGTTGGTGGCAAGGCCCCAGGATGTGTAAGTCCATTGAGGGTGGTGGGCCACACTTGTGGGAGATGTTTGTGTGGGATGTGGTGGGAGGTATGGGAGGTGAGCAACATGGGAATCCCAGTGGGTTCCATGTAATATTTTAGGTAATCTAAGCACCTCTTAAAATATATTTATATATATATATATATATATATATAGCATTTTTGTAAGCAAATGCACATATATGCATATATATTTATATATCATTTTACAAATATTGGTATGTATTGTGAAAATTTTGATTTTTACCCACAATAAAAAATAAATTAATTAAAAAAAAAACTTCTACTTATTTCTCACAGTTCCTAGCTCAGTGAGGGTTTCTTGATTTGATGTCATTAAAAGTGATTTTTAAAAAGCCAGTGTTATAAAGTATCTTCCTGGTGCTAAACAGCTGTTGCTTCCCAAAAAATGCCGTATTCAGTGTAATGGCTCTAGTGCACAGAGGTAAATAGAAACTTGGCAGAACTTTCATAAGGGAAACTGTGTTTGCTTCCTTCGTTAATTACTAATGGAGCATTAAGACATGCATTTCCCCTTGAGCCAAGTTGGGTAATTCCTGGCACTTAAGGCTAGAGTACTTTCAAAAGTTGAGACATGTATTGACACACCAGAGAGCATGCCCTGTAGCAAGCATTGTGGTGACTAGAGTGCCAAGATTGTACAAAGCTTTAAATATATCAATACTGAAAGTATCAATATGCCTGTTTAACCTTTTGCAGATCTTGGGTTTGTAAAGAAAAAACTACACTGGACAATGTTGAGCAGGCAAGAATGACTTTATTCATAGCTACTAGTAGGATAGAGATTATAGAATTCAATTATAAGAGAGGCAGGGGATTAGTTGAGTTTTCAGAGCAAGGGCAGTGGAAAAAAGGTTAGTGCACAGTCTGGTAAGAGATTGGAAAGATCGCAAGAAAACATCAAGTTTTTCATTGAACATTTTGAAGTGGAATAATAAATATGAATCCCCAGAATGTATCTGAAAGCAGACACCATAGTATGAATCAAACTATCAGAAAGGTACAGAAAGATTTAAAAATAAACAGATTGTCTAAGATTTACCAGTTGTTTTAGTTTCCCGGCTCCTAAAACAAATACCATACTATGGGCTTGCTTAAACAATGGGAATTTATTGGCTCACCATTTTGAGGCTAGGAGAAGTCCAAAATGTAGGTGTCATCAGGGTGATGCTTTCTTCCCCAAAGATGGAGGCGTTCTGGGGCTGGCTACCTGGGATCCTTGGTCCTTGGCTTTTCTGTCACATGGCAATGCTCATGGTGGCCTCTCCTTGTTTCTCTGACTTTCACTTTGCTTATAAAGGACTCCAGTAATCCAGATTAAAATCCAGCCTGATTCAGTGGGGCCAGACCTTAACTGAAGTGTTTTTTACAATGGGTCCACACCCACCAGAATGCAGACCAAGACCAAGAACATGGCCAACTGAGGTACACAATTCAATCTACCACACTAGTCAAACACAAATCAACAGAATGAGAGTGGCAAGTTTAATACAAGAAATAGGAATCAAAATGATTTATCAATTATTTACTTAACAGCCAATTAATAAAACAATTAAAAATGAATTTATACCCTTGGATATGCCAAATAGCATAGCATAAAAATGATAAAGCAAAAATACCAAGAAATAAAAGGAGAGAATGACAGACACTTACTGGTAGTAGTAGATTTTAACATATTTTAACTCTCAGATTGTGATAGATTAAGCAGATAAAATGTAAATAACATAAAAATATAATTAATAATGTGGAATAATTGGATATATTTAGAAGTTTATGGGTTAAATAAAACACATCTCATTTTAAATAGTCACATGGGAAATTCACAAAAATAATCAGGTGGTAGTCTACAAAGGAAATATATATATATATAGTTTTTTTTACTTTTTATGGGTTAGATATTTCTTTTTATAAAATAAAATTTTATTGAAGCATATCATTTATACATAAATAAGTATATAGTAAAAGTTGTGAACTTACAAAAGAAACATGCATGTCATCATACAGGGCTCCCATACATCTCCCCACCACTAACACCTTTCAGTGTTGTGAAACATTTGTTACAAACTATGAAATAGCATTGTCAAAATATTACTACTAACTATAGCCCATATCTTATATTTGCTGTATTTTTCCCCAACCTACCCAATTATTAATACCCTGTATTATATTGTACATTTGTTATAGTTCATGAGAAGAATGTCCTCATATTTGTCCTGTTAATCACAGGCCATCTTCCACCACTGGATTTCCTGTATTATGCAACCTCATGTTTTGTACATTGCATTCAAAGTGCATACTCAGTGGCTCTCATTTTCATCACAGAGTTGTGCTGTCATCACCTCAGTCAATTTTAGAACGTTTTCATTACTCCAAAAGAAAAAAATCCCATATCCCCTTATACCACCCTATGGTTGTCTCTTAGAAGTGATATAATATCCTCTTTGCCATTGCTGCAAAAATATTACAATATTACTGTTAACTATCATCTATAAGTTACATTAGTTGTAATTTTCCCATGTATCATCATATCCTTAACACTTTGTAAAAGAACATTCTTATATTTATACTATTAACCCACTGAAATCACTACGTTATACATACCCTAGATTATTCTCTAGTTTCTTTTCAATTGACAGTTATGCCCACAGACTACTCCTTTCAGCCACAATCACATTTTTAAATCAGCAGTGTTAGTTATACTCACTGTAATGTGTTACCATCAAGTCTAGTCATTTCCACACTTCTACAATAAACCTTATCAAAAATTCTACATAGCGTTACTCTGAGGCAGGGGTTCTTAACCAGGGGGTCCATGGACCCCCAGGGGTCCGTGGAAAGATTTCAAGGGGTCCATGAGCTTGAATTGAAAAAAATCAACTTAATCTCTTTATTTTCTCTGACCTCTAGCTGAAACCTAGCATTTCCTTCATTTATGAATGTGTGCAATAAATTACAGCAGTATTCACTTCATATCACATTACAGTTATTGCATATCTCAAAACATCACTGACGCTCATTCATACTTCTAAATTTCGGTAGTTGTTAGACTCGGCGCTGGTTGAGTGTCATAAAACTATCTGCTGCTACATTCTGAGAAGAGGTCCGTGGTTTTTATCTGACTGGCAAAAGGGTCCGTGGAACAAAAAGGGTTAAGAACCCTTGCTCTGAGGAAGGTACAGTCGGTAGAGGATGCAGAAATGCAGAACGGTAAAACCTTTAACCTAGAGAACAAAGCCATACTCCAAGGAAGCAGCCTTTTTTTTTTTTTTTTTTTTTTTTTCCAGGCACAACTTTTTTTGTTTGTTTTGTTTTGTTTTGTTTTGAAATCAGTAAAAGAAACTGGGTCCTAGAAGCTGCAGTGATCTAAGCAGCAGCCACAACCACCACCAGTCCTTGCAAACAGGCAACAGGCCAGCAGCCAAAATGAAGGCTTGGCTATCAACCTGAAGAATTTTAGGAAACCAGGAGAGAAAACATTCACCCAACGGAGCCGTCTCTTTGTGGGCAATCTTCTTCCAGACATCACTGAGGAGGAAATGAGGAAACTCTTTGAAAAATATAGGAAAGCAGATGAGGTCTTCATTCATAAGGATAAAGGCTTTGGCTTAATCCACTTGGAAACACAAACCCTAGTGGATATTGCCAAAGTGGAGCTGGACAACGTGCCACTCCGTGGAAAGCAGCTGTGCGTGAGCTTTGCCTGCTAAGCACATCCCTTACAGTCAGAAACCTTCCTCAGTATGTGTCCCATGAACGGCTGGAGGAGGCCTTTTCTGTGTTTGGTCAGGTGGAGAGGGCTGTAGTCATTGTGGATAATTTAGGAAGGCCCTCAGGAAAAGGCATTGTCGAGTTCTCAGGGAAGCCAGTTGCTTGGAAAGCTCTGGACAGATGCAGTGATGGCTCCTTCCTACTAACCACATTTCCTTGACCTGTGACTGTGGAGCCCAAGGACCAGTGAGATGATGAAGAGGGACTTCCAGAGAAGCTGGTTATAAAGAACCAGCAACTTCACAAGGAGAGAGAGCAGCCACCCAGATTTACACAGCCTGGCTCTTTTTTTTTTTTTTTTTAAGATTTTATTTATTTATTTATTTATTTATTCTGCCCCCCACCCCCACCTCGTTGTTTGTGCTCTTTGTGCTCTGTGTCCATTCATTGTGTGCTCTTTAGGGGGCACTGGGAACCAAACCCAGGACCTCCCATGTGGGAGAGAGGCACTCAATCGCTTGAGCAACCTTTGCTCCCTGCTTTGTTGTGTCTCTGATTGTGTCTCCTCATTGCATCATCTTGTTGTATCAGTTCACTGTGCCATCCCATCATGCCAGCTTGCTGTCTTGCTCGTCTTCTCCAGGAGGCACTGGAAACCGAACCCGAGACCTCCCATGTGGTAGGCAGAGGCGCCCAAATGCTTGAGCCACATCCGCTTCCCAGCCTTGCTCTTTTGAGTATGAGTATGCTATACACTGAAAGGCACTCATTGAGATGGAGAAGGAGCAGCGGGACCAGGTGGACCACAACATCAAGGAAGCTTGTGAGAAGATGGAGATGGAGATGGAGGCTGCTCGCCATGAGCACCAGGTCGTGCTAATGAGGCAGGATTTGATAAGGTGCCAAGAAGAACTTCGGAGGATGGAAGAACTGCACAACCAATAGGTGCAAAAATGAAAGCAACTAGAGCTCAGGCAGGAGGAGGATCGCAGGCACTGTGAGGAAGAGATGTGACAACAACAGGAGGAAATGATGCAGCAACAGCAGGAAGGATCCAAGGGAACTTTCCCTGATGCGGGAGAGCAGGAGATATGGATGGGCCAGATGGCTATGGGCATAAACAACAGAGGTGCCATGCCCCCTGCTCCTGTGCCAGCTGATACCCCAGCTCCTCCAGGACCAGCTATTATGATGCCAGATGGAACCATGGGATTGACCCTACCAAAAACTGAATGCTTTGGCCAAGCTGCTACAATGGAAGGAATTGGGACAATTGGGGGAACCCCTCCTGCATTCAGCCGCACAGCTCCTGGAGCAGAATTTGCTCCAAACAAACATCACTGATACTAATAAAGTTGCAGTGTCCTAGTTTCTCAAATCCTTAAAAGAAGGACCCTTTTTGGACTAGCCAGAATTCTACCCTGAAGAAGAGTGTTAGGTATTTCCTCCCACTAGTTAGGTTTTTCCTTTCTGTACCAATCTATAGAGACCTAGGGCAAGGCAGGGAGGGTGGTATTTAAGAAATCAGTGCAGTGTGGTATATTATTTAACAAATCAATTCTGTGTGGTGCATTCCTGAAGTCTCAAATGTTTTTGATGTTGGGGCCTGGAGGGAACCATGACAAAAATGGGTCCAGTTAGAGCCCCATTAATCCTGATCATTCCATTCTTTGTCCACCCTCTTCTGTTTGCTTTCTTATCCTTACACCCCCTGTCCCCCAACCTGAGACACATATATATCACACACAAAAAAAAAAAAACATCACCCAATGACCTCAGCCCCATTGTTCCATTCACTCCCAGGTCAGAATTGAGGCAAATGTACACAGATATCATAGGCAGCGTACATACTGTTCCATTATAGCTCATGTGTTAGCCCTCAGTGTCCTAAAGAAGACATTTTCTCATAGATTTTCATTTTGGTATGTCTTTAAAAACACCTTGTACTAGCTTGCATCCATCTTTTTCTTGGGTGAAGACTGCCCAGGAATGGCCCTTTTGTGACTATGATGTTGCTGTTCACAGCTTTTCTTGATAGGCCTAGCACAGTCTTGGGACCAGGGTTGCTGCATGCTGAAGGCCTGACAGTAGCTCTTAGCCTTGCCAATCTTAGGTAGTTGTGCTGTACATTTTTAATTGGTGTACCATGTTTAATTTGTCTGAAACCTGAAATTTGGAGTTTTTCTGAGAAGTAGAGCAGTAATGCAGCATCAACTTATTAAAATGCATTTTAAACCTAAAAAAAATTCTACATATATTGAGCATCTGTTCCCATTCTCAACCTGCATGCTATTTCCTAGTAACCTATACTCTAGAGTTTTCCTCCATGAGTTTACTCATCATATCTAGTCCATATTAGTGAGACCATAATATATTTGTCCTTTTGTGTCTGGCTTATTTCACTCAACATAATATCCTCAAGGTTCATCCATGTTGTCATATGCATCCGAGTTTTATTTCTTCTTACAGCTGAATAGTATTTCATTGTATGTATATATCACATTTTGTTTAGCCATTCGTCATTTGATGGACACTTGGGCTGATTCCATATTTTAGGAATTGTGAATAATGCTCCTGTGAACTTTAGTGTGCAAATGTCAGTTCACGTTCTTACTTTCAGTTCTTCTGTTTTTTAATTTTTTTTTTAATTTTACCAGGAGGTCCCGGGGATCGAACCCAGGTCCCTCCATATGGCAGACGGATGCCCAACCATTTGAGTTCTTCTGAATATATTCCTAAAAAGAGGATTACTGTATCATATGGCAGTTCTATATTCAGCTTCTTAAGGTACTGCCAAACTGTCTTCCAAAGAGGCTGCACTATTCTATATTCCCTCCAACATAGAATGAGTGTTCCTATTTCTCCACATTCTCTCCAGCACTTGTAGTTTTCTGTTTTTTTGATCATGGCCATTGTATAAGGTGTGAAATGGTTTCTCATTGTAGTTTTATCTGCATTTCCCTAACAGCTAGTGATGGTGAACATTTTTTCAAGTGCTTTTTGGCCATTTGTATAAAATACCTTTTTTTTTTTAAAGATTTATTTAATTTATTTATTTATCCCCCCCTTGCTGCTTGTGCTTGCTGTGTCCATTTTGCTGTGCTTTTTCTATGTCTGCTTGTCTCCTTTTGTTGCATCATCTCACTGTGCAGCTCAGGCTGTCAGCTCACCCCGAGGTGCGGGCTGGCTTGCCTTCACCAGGGGGCCCGGGAATCCAACCTGGGGCCTCACATATTGTAAACAGGAGCCCAACCAGTTGAGCCACATCCACTTCCCTAAAATACCATTTTTTAATACAGAAATTTTATAGGCTAAATGCTTTCATCACAAAGCAATGAAATATAATAAAAATGTAAACAAAACAAGTAGCCTAGCCATTTCGTGGGGTCTGTAGTTGGAGGTTAAGGGAATTTGGCATCAAAGCAAGTAAGATTGTCCTTTGAAGGTTAAACTTTGATCAGACCATGCATTAAAACAAAGTGATGTAATGTCACCTCAAAGAGACAATATGATCCCCAGGACACTAGAATCTAGTCATGATCCTATTGAATATATTAACATTGCTAAAGGGAAAAAAGATGTGTCATTCCCAAGAAGAACTGGTTCAGCCAAAAAGGCCAAGGAAAAAGAAAGTCTCAGTGGTACACATAGGCAGTGCCCATCCCAGGGAGGAAGTCTCATCCAGCTGGAATTAAAATAATATGGCTCTATTGGCAATACCATTCCTCTGGTGGAGGTGGAAGCATGGCATTTTGAGCCTGATTTGGTTCTGATTTCATGCACACCATGCACCTTTTGATTTTAATTGGACCTCCCATGTATAGGTCTGCCTACAGGGCAGCTGTGCATTATGATGCCCCAGTGGGAGTGTGGGGTCCCTGTTTCCCAATAGAGTTGAAAAATATGAATCTTTACTAAGAAGTGGTCTGGTCTTGAGCTAGAAAAATAAGGTTCCTGAACTTGATACAGAATTTCATGGCTACAATAAGAGAAAGAGTCCAGAAATTGACATGCATTTGTAGATGTAAGTAAAGAATGTTATGCAGTATAAATTGTTCTTATTCACTCTGAGTGCCATGGTACCCAGAGCAGGTTTTAGTCTGCGTGAGGCACTTAAATCTGTATTGAAGGAATAAAATAAGCGAGGAAGGACAGAATTATTTAAGAAATGTTGGTAAGATGATTGGTTAACTATTACATACACTAAAAAAAATAGCATATGGATTAAAAAATTTCTTTGAAAAGAGAGAAAAATTAAAGGAAATATCCAAATGGTGATTGTACTTCTGAAGGGGCAACAATTTTGTAAGCTTAGAAGGATGAGAAGAAATCACAAAGGAGAATAACCAAAACAAACTTGAGTACATAAATATTAAAAACTTATGTTAGCAAAATGTAATAATAGTAACCAGAATTCAAAGTCAGACAACATGCGGAAATGTTTGTAGAAAATGCAACAGCCAAAGGCCTAATATCTTTATTAGATAAAATATTCATACAAATTGATAAGAGAAACTCTAAAATTCCAAGAGCATAAACAGACAACTCACAAAAAAGGAATTAAAATTAGTAAATGAACACATGGAAAAATATTTGACTGAGCTAGTAATCAAAACATATTCAAAATAAAATCGTAATTTTTTAAAAAGCCTTTAAAATTAGCAAAGACAATATAATTAAAAAAACTTTTTTTATTTTTTTTTACTAAACCCAGTGCTGGTGAGGATGTTGCAAAAATGGCATTCTCACATTTTGTTGGTGGTATTTTATAAATTGGTACAACGTTTTTGGAAACCAGTTTGGCAATATAATATAAAGAGCCATAAAATGTTTATAGCCTTTGACTTAGTAACTTGACTTCTGGGAATCTATCCTGAGGAAAATATGGAAAAAATTAAATGCCTAAGAGTAAATTGGGAAACACTACATGTCCCACATTAGGGGAATGGTAAATATGTCATGGTATAGCCATTGGATGAAAAAACAAACAAACAACAAAAAAAAAAAAACGACGTAGCCATTTGTAATTTTGAGACTAAAGACCAGAAAACAACATGGAAAGATGCCTGTGCTTTAATGTTAAATGATAAAAGAATATACATTTATGTATAAAAATATGAGCCACAGAAAAAACTGAAGTAAATACACCAAATCTTAAGTGACTGAGCTAGAATGGCAGGGGGAGTGGGCAGTGATTTTTTTTTTTTTTTACCTACTTTTTTTGGTAATGTGTAGCCATTCAGCCTGTTCTCATACCTGAGCAATTGCTTCTTTCATGCCCCCACCCCCGAACTCCATGTCCAGCTTCCAAAGCCCTACCCATCTATGACTGAGCCTCTCAAGATCCAAGGGCATGAGAAGTGCACCTTATCCCCCCAGCCAAATAAAACTCTCCCTCTCCTATGCTCCTGTAATGCTGTGTGAACATGTCTATGATAGCAAAGATGCCATTTACCTTGTGTGGAAATGATAGATGTTCAGCAAGTGTCTGTTTCTGCAACTCGATTTTTGAACCTCTAGAGAGCAAGGACTGTTCAATTCATTTTTCTCTCCCCACAATACAGAACGTGGTGCTTCTCCTGAATGGTATGTCTGAATAAGTATCAGTGAGATGACTTCAGTTGCACTGAAAGAACTACTTCTGATTCCCTGGCAGGTGGAGCCCATGAAGGTCTTCAGCACTTGGGTCCTTTTGGCAACATCCCTAACATCGTGGCAGAGTTGACTGGTGACAACATTCCTAAGGACTTTAGTGAGGATCAGGGATACCCAGACCCTCCAAATCCCTGTCCCCTTGGAAAAACAGGTAATGGGCCTTCCCTTGGGTTCCCATGGAAGGTAGTGGCTTTGGGAAAAAATGAGAAATTCCAACATCAGCTACAAATATTCTACAAAGTAGTATTTCTATACTTATGAGCTCCTATGTATTTGTGAGTGGATGGGACAGAGAAATTTATTCCAGAACTCTTGTGTGAGTTATTGAGTTCAGATACACCCATGTAGGATTCCCTTGCCAAGGCTTTACCTTCTGTCTCTCTCCCTCCTTTGGGTGATGCTCTTTTTGCACTAGCTACTCTTAAAATAAAATGGGAAGAAGGGTTTGTTGTGGGTTTCTTGGTTGGTGTTTTGTTTTTTTTCCTCTGTTATGCAACTGTTGCCCATTTTTAGTGTCTTTGGAACTGGTTATTTAGTTTATGCATTATCCATGCCCATTTGTTTTCCTTGTATCTCTTGACAATCAACATTTCCACTATGTCACACCAAGTTAGCATCTATCCTGGAATGTTTATTTGAGGAGAGAGTGGCATGAGATTAGAAGGGGTCCAGAAAGATAAGAGGCTGGTTAAGGAAGAAGGTTGAAACTTTTCATGCTACTCATGTATGCCTCCCACTTTCCCCCTCTGTATGCTAAAATCAAAGAGAATGGGCAGGTGGGCTATGTGTATGCTGGCCTTTGAGCAGTTTGCCTTGGTAGTTAGGTGTAGTGGCTCTAGACTCAACTACTTGGGTGTGAACACAAGGTCAAGCTATGTGACCTTGAACAAGTTAATTAACACTTTGTATTTTGGTTTCCTCATTTGCAAAATGGGAGTTGTTGGGGGAATTAAATAAAGTTTTTCATGTAAAGTACCTAGCCCTGTATCTACCACATAGTAAGGACTCATTAAATTCCACCCTCATTACAATTAGCCAAAGTTGTTTTGCCATTAATAAATAATGTACCTCTTCCCCTTGGGCTTGAAGGAGCTTCTAGCACCAGAGTAGTCTTTATACCCAAGCCTAATAATCATAATAATAATAGTCAGTTTTCATTATCTCAATTTTACATATAAGGAAACTAAAGCCTAGAGAGTTGTTTGCCAAGGTTATCCATGTGGCAAGTAGCTGAGCCAAGACTCAAACCCAGGGTTACCTGAGTTTGAACCATGTGCTCAACCACCATGATTTATTGCCTTGCTCTGATAATTGTGAGCACTGGCCCCTCAGCTTTTCTTAAATACAATGCAGGCTTTCTTTGAAAGAGGTACTCTGAAAAATGATGCCCTTCCTTTCATTTAGGGTGAGTCCTCAGTTTCTGTGGGGCACAGAGTCTCCATCTTAGGACGGAAAAACCAAAGTAGTTGGATATGGCCAAGCAAATGTGGGGCTGCTGGAACAGGACTGCAGGAAAACCTGAATCACTGCATGGCTCTAATCACTTCAGTCACATTTTACTTGCTTGTAGGCTTTTGGATAGGTGGGAGGAAAGACCTGCTCAGAGTTTAAAGAGCAACAGTCTCCATGGGTATCTGTTTAAATTGATTAGCCATAGTGTAGTGTCATGGTTCTTAAATTGTGGTCTAAGGACCAGCATGATCAGCGATACCTGGATGTTAGAAATGCAAATTCTCTGGCCTTACCCTAGACCCAAGAATCAGAAACTTTAGGGTGGGGCCCAGCAATCTGTGTTTTATCTAGCCCACCATGTAAGTTCTGATGCAAACCAAAGTTTCAGAACCACTGGTATGGTAGAATGGAAAGAAGCCATTTGAGCCGAGAGATGTGAATTTAGTTTTAACTCCTGTATGTATTTCACTTCCTTGGGCCTCAGTTTGTTCATCTGTAAAATGAAGACATAGTCAATGCCTTAAAGAAATATCTGTAGTTCTTGGTTATCCTGAAAATTTATAAAACAAGCAAACAATACAGATCAAGCACTAAATATTGTGTACGTGGGATCTCTGAGAGGAGAACTATCAATGTGAGCTGATGAAGTTGGGCAAAAGCCTAAATACCAGATCTTGCCTTGCCACAAATTCTCTGCCATTTCCTTTGCTATCCATCCAGTAAACTAATATATTTCTCAGTCTTTGTTCTATCACATTTTCTTTCTAAAAAGGAAATCACTAAATTTAGCCATGATTTGTAAGAAATTACTTGAGACATGCCTAAGGTAATCATGACACACCACAGTTGAGCAATCCAAAAATGAAACCTGACCTCTACTTCCTGTGACAGGCTCGGCACTGAATCACGGCACATTCACCCTGGAAATGGCAGCAGAGCTCAAAGAGTCCAATTCTTGTCCCCGGGAATAGGATGTGAATTCCAGGGCAAACATTCAGGCCCACTATACCTTAGGTTTCTCCACATGTCAGTCTCAGTCCCCTCAGAAGTGCTTGAGAAGCAAGTAGGCCCAGGATATAAAGCTGCCATATGCAGACTGGGCTCGAACACTCTCGATTTGATATTCCTTTCCTATTTGTTAATTGCTATAGATGAAGAAGTTAGATAAATAACCCAGTGAAAAGTGGGGAACAAATTAGAGCCAAATTAAGGATTCATTCAGAATGCTAATGACATCACACTAGCTTCAAGCTGCTACAAGTTGATGGACAGTGGATGCTTAAAGCTACTGCTGGAAGGCTTGGCAGCTGTCTGAGAGACTCAGCTGTCCGGTTAATTGTAAATAGACCCCTTTCCAGCATTTATTTTGATACCTCATTATCCCTTTGAAAAGGGATAGTCTTTCCTCCTTTTAGCCCTGTAAAAAATCTACACTCCCTATTTTATTTCTGATGTTTTAAGCTGTCATCTAAGTCATATCTAAAGCATCTCTAAGGCATTAGAGAGGAGAAAACGACTCATCTTTAGAGCATCGTGCCTAGTAATGGTAAAGCTTAGGAAAAAGCAGCAGGCAGAAGGGATAACCTTCTTTCTTGGGTCTGAATAGAAGACATACTTTCTTTCAAAGAGCAGAGTATAAGATGCCATTTAAAAGGAGAGTGTGGGAAGGGTATTAAAACATATTGCAAACCTGCTCTGTGCCAGGTGCTGTATATATGATCCTCTCTAATCCTCACTGTAACCCAGTAAGGAAAGTATTTTATGATTCCCATTCCATAGGTAAATAAAATGGAGAATTTACTTTCCCAAGTGAATTAACTTTCCCAAGAAACTAAGCTTATATATCACTTATGATATGGGATTTGAACCTTAAGCGATGGTCTTCCTGGCTCCAAAGCTTACTCCGTTACTGCTATGACACACAACATCAAATACTATCTAGAGATTGTTGTTGTTTTTGTTGCACAATATGCTTTCTCCAAGAAGCTGAAGTTGTTTCTAAAGAGCTCACAACAGCCAAGAGAAAACAGAGCAAGCCATATGGAACAAGAGTATATTAGTTAAGGAAATACTTATTGTTACAGCATAAAAAAAATTAGTGGCTTAACACAATAGAAATTTATTTCTTATTTATGTGAAATCCTGCCAGAAGTGGGTGAGGGTGTGGTGGGGGGGGATTCAGCTCTCTCCGAGATCCGGGCTCCATCTTCACACTTGGCTTCAACAGTTGCTTTAATAGGCAACATGTAACAAGTGATCAGCAGATGGAGAGGGAATGGGATGCGGGTCGGTAGAGTATGGCTTGGGAGGTTTTTACAGGCCAGGCTTGAAAGTGGAGTGCATCACTTCTGACCACATTATATTGGCCCAAGCTCAGGCCTATGACGCCACCTGATTGCAAAGCAAGGCTGGGAAATTAGTCTAGTTGTGTGCTGAGAAAGAAAGGTAAATGGGTTTGGTGAACAGCCAACCAATCTCTGCCACAAGTAGGAAGAGGAGTGGGAGTTTGGGGTGAGTGGTGCCATCCAACTGGGAGATTGAATCCTAAAGGGAAAATTAAGCTACAGTGGCCAATGTGAACAGATTCTGACCTTTGAATGCCTAATTGTTCTTAATAAATTAACTCTTAGAATAAAGACAAATGCCTTCGCTGTTCCTCAAAAACCTTTGGCTGTTCACAGGAGAAGATGGATGTCTAGAAAATACCCCCGACACAGCAGAGTTCAGTCGAGAATTCCAGTTGCACCAGCACCTTTTTGATCCGGAACATGACTATCCAGGTCTGGGCAAATGGGTAAGTCCAATCTTAATTACTAGTATTTTTTTACACTCTGTTAATAGTGGTATTTTAAAGGTACTGACAGTAGAAATGAGTTATATGGCTTGGGGCAGAGAATAAAAAAGTGTTTGAAGCTGATTTTTCAGAAATCTCTGGCCAAGAGGGATTTTAAGTGATTACCATTGCAATCTACTCTGATGTGTCTAGGCTGCAATGCACCATCCCCATCCAAAAAGACAGCAACCTGCATCAACCTCATCGGCTACAGCATCCAGAAGCTTCTACTCTGGTCTTCTCCACAGCTTACAGCATAATTCATCCTAAAGTCTCACCAGTGTTTCGTGTAGCTCTTACAGGATTTTATTTTAAAGTATAATTTTTAAAAAATTACAAGTTTTGTCTAGAGGTAATATCTGCAGAATCAAGGAATAGAGATGCCAGAAGCTTAGAAATAGACATGTGTAATTTTGCTTTACAAAAAAAGAAGAAAATTTCCAAAATGTGTAGTAGGGAGCTTGCTGTCTGTCCCAGTCAAGACTATGTCTGTTAACTAAGAATGTTGTTTATAAGCACTTGGAAAGAGAAGTCAGGACCATTTGGCATAGATTTGCTAGAAACAAGTCTTGTCAATCTAATTGTATTCTTTTACTTGCCAACAGTATTCATTTACTTGCCAGCTTGACAAGGGAAATGAAATGGGTATGGTGCCTTTGGATTCAGCAACGTATTTGACAAGATCTTTCATGATCTTCTATTAGAAGAGGTGGAGAGATACAGCCTAGGCAATAGAATATGACCAAAAGGGAGCTTGTTAAAGAGTCAGCATCAGCGGGGAGGGAGATTTCACACGGTATTCTATATGTCTTAGCACTACCTCATTTGACAATTTTATCAATGTTTGTAATAAAAATATAAAACTCTGGATAGGACTGGATAAGAGTTGGGATTCAAGAAGGTCCCAACATGCTGGAACAATGAGCCAAACAAGGTCACAGCTGAATTGGGGTATGTCTATGTTCCTGTGGTTGAGTCTGTGTAATCAAATACTGAAGTACAGGCAGCCATGAGATAAAGTGGTAAAATATTTAAAAGTGTTAATTCACATATAGTGAATAGTAGGTATTCAACACATCTGCAGAATGAATGAATGAGTGAGTGGGTGAGTGAGTGATTAAGTGAGCAGATACTTCAAACTACTACCTAAGTCCTTCTGAAGCCCTCAAGCCCCTCTCAGTTCATTTTCTGGCAGGTGACCTCACCACCTATTTTACTGGGAATATTGAAATCTCAAGCCTAAACTCCTTCCATTCCTTTTATGATGTTTTAGAGAAAGATGTCCCTCCTCATTAATGACCACTTTCATTTTCCCAGCATCTTGCATCAACATTGCACTGAGTCAGTTCCCTCTGCCTTGATATGCACACATTTCTCATCTTAAAATAATAAAAGCATCTGCACATCCTAAGTTGATATTGCTGCCTCTGATATACATCATTCTATTTCTCTTCCTTTCATAAGCAATTCCTTTAGGGAGAATTGGTTTGTGAAGCCATTTTTAAAGCCACCAGTAGAATTTAAACATGCTGAATTAGAGAGGCAGACATCTATGGTTTCACAAATAAGAGACTGAATCATGAAAGTCCTCCATCAAATAAGTTATCCTGGTGGGATACTGAAAGATAAAAAAGAAGGAAAAGAAACTAAAGACAGAAAGAAAATCCAGGAAGTAATTCAAGTTATGAAGGCTGAGAACATAGTGAGAAAGGATGAGAATCCAAGACATTTCAGAGATGAGAGGTTTTCTAACTAGAATGGGCATATGGCATAAATATAGCATGAGGAGAAAAGAAGAGATATGGCAGGCTTATATGAAACAGAAGGAATGAACTTTTCTTTTGCGGGAAATTTTATTTTTTTTAAGCAAGGGAGGGGGGGGGTAGGGAAGGAAGGAATCAGAGAGAAGGAGGGAAAGAATAGAAGAAATAATCCACAAAAGATGGGCAAAAGTATTGCCAAACATGCTGAGCCGGTGTAGCTCAGTGGTTGAGCACCTGCATGGCAGGTACAAGGTCCTAGGTTCAATCCCTGGCGTCGCAAAAAAAAAAAAAGTATTGCCAGACAGAAGCAAGGACCAGGTTCAACAATGAACAAACAAAAGATATTGAGCCTGCTTGGTTCCAGACACTGTAACAAAGACATGGTCCTGGTCTTCAAAGATATTACAGTCTAGTTGAGAAGAATTGTGGGAAAATGAAACCAACTTAGCACTGCTCAGCTTCATGTTCCAACAGTACTATGAAGCCCAGATGCAATTACTGGGAAAGATAGAAGGGGTAGAGGAAGATCCGTAATGAGGACAGGGCAGCTCATTGGTACGATAGCCATGGAGGAATTTGAAGGCGCTGGAGAGGGCAGCGCTGCAGTCCAAGGGGGGAGGTATCCTGCATAACCAGTAGGCTGGAAATGAGTGAAAGGAAGCAAGAGGGAGACTGGAAAAGGGAAGCAGGATAGATAGAAACTTCTCTCTTTCCAGACTTTACGCATCTCTTCTTGAAAGCCTTTACAGATTTCTCTCACCAAGCACTTCAGAAAGCGCCCAACCACCATTCTTCATTCTCTTTGCCTTCTCTTAATAATGATTTGTGTTTCTCTCAGTCATTCCCATTCTTTGTCTATATAGGAACTAAAGACAAGAATTTAGGATTATATACAGAAGGGAAGTTCTATTACAAATCAATGGCCGGGAACAATATTTACATACCTTTTATCCTCTGTACTTATGTGTTTGTTTAAATTTAAGTTTCCTTGGTTTATTTTCTCATTACTACCTGGCAGTAAAGCATGATTTGCTTGATCTTCACATGGAAGTGTGAATTGTATGCCTTGCTTTTCTAAACTGGGGCCCACAAGCATTCCTAAGTGTTTATATAGAATGATAATCTCAAACTTGTCTCCAACTATCCTTTTAGTTGACAGAGTAATTATCTTTCACAATAGAATGACACCCAAAACCCTGATTCCTTATTTGCAAATAATGCTTCCCTATTTTTGACATTAGCCCAGAGCTGGGTCTTTAGTTATGATGCTGGTATTATAAATATCAGTGTCCGTCTTGTTTCTTGCATTTCTCTCTGGGTGAAGGCATTAAGACTCATTTATTTAATGCACATTTATGCCTGCTGGGCCTTGTGGTAGATGATGGGAATAGAAAGATGGATGATAATAGTAATTAACATTTATTGAGCACCTACTATGTGTCAGGCACGTTGCTAAATATTTTACAAGAACTATCTCATTTAGGCCCTCCATCCCTATCACTCTCATTTTACAGATGAGAAAATGTGGATTTAGGGAGATTGTGCTCACCGTGTTCCTTCATCCTCAGCTCTGGCACTAATTCCCAGGACATTCTCCATCCATCAGGAGATGTTACAACCACAGAAAGGCAGCTACAGATGGATGGGGATGACCCTCACAGAGATATTCTCCTTCCACCAGTGAATGATCTGCACATCGGCCTTTCCTCCTTTCTAATATTAAATCAAACAGATTCCCACATGAGCAAGAGATAGAGGCTGTGGCCAGCACTGGCGTTTTTTGCAACGGAGGCTCCTTCTCTCCCTGGCACGGCCTCCCTGCATACTTGAGGTTGGGCAAGAGATATGCATTGTAAATTGCGGGTGGGGTAGATTTTAATGAACATGAAAATTATGAAGCTCATTGTTGGCATTTGTCATTTTCATCTCCAAATCTATCATTAAAAAAAAAAAAAAACAACTTTATAACCAGACAGCTCAGAGGATACAAGTGTTGTATAAACTTGTTTCTTACCAGAAGTCTCCTTTAAAAAAAAAAAAAAAAAAAATCAATGTTCAGGACATTTTATTTAGAGTAAAATGAATCACCTCTTTTATATATTATTTTTCTTTTGATTAAAAAAAACAAAAAACAAAACCGCAATTAATTCCCCCACCCAATCTCCCTGTCTCTCATTCTGCCTCCAGGTTAAGGGTTCTGTCTTTTATAATCTCAATAGAAGGGAAATCTGTTGAGCATGTGTCTGATATTCTAGAGCTCATTTAAGTCCACTTTGTGTTTGAAATACAGCGATATGTGGAAACACTTATACAAACTGTGGTAACGGAGCCTTATTTTCCCCCCAACATAACTTTCCTTTCTGCCAAGATGTTTTTTGGCAGTTTTTAAAAGGCTCATTCTATTAAAAATGTTATAGACCAAATGGTTTTCCGATTTTCTTGACTTGGGGCACTGACTGAAGCCACAGAAAGAGTGGCTGCCGAAGTCAGAATGTCTCATTTATTTACATAGAGGATTGTTATTAATAGTCAGACACTAGTCTAGAGAACACTTAATGTGGACAGGGGAGTTAGGTACAAAACTAAAAATGAGATAAAAGCGTTTGTTCTAAACAAAAACTGTTCAAAGTGAGAAGATGGGGTTCCCTCGTGCTTTAGAATGTTGTATTTTCCTGTTTTTGTGACTGTTGATGACACTGGTGTGCCCCAGGGCATTGCAGAGGACTTTATTAAAAGCTGCACAGCCACAAGCTTTTCTCTTGTGGTCTAGCTTCCTGACACGGCATTCTTTTCATCTAGTTTGTTTCCAAAATATGTATATGCAAATATCTAGGGGACATACCAACTATTGCTTTTAAAATAAATGATCACCAAATTTGATCCATACTTCTGCATTTGTGTTTTCTTTTCTCTCCTCTCTAGAACAAGAAACTCCTTTATGAGAAGATGAAGGGAGGACAGAGAAGAAGGCGGAGGGTAAGATACGGCCGGGTTGGTATTGGGATCCCTGGAGCTTTCTGAGTAGGGCAGTTGACAACTTGTAACCCTGGGTGTTGGGAAATAGCAGAATCCTTTCACATGCAGCCCAGAGAGGGAAAAAAGTGGTTAAATATGATGAGGCCACGCCCAGAAAGTCCACCCTGCTTTCTGCAATGGCTTCCAGAAGCTTTAGCACATGAATTTTAATGGAACCCCAAGTCTATTGTTTCCATTTGATTCAGGAAATATGTACTGCCTCACTCCCTTCTGTGTGGGTAATGCAGGGAGTGCATGAGGTTATACCTTTCCTCAAGGGGTATGTAGGCCCGAGGAGGGAAACTGCTGACACATCTGCATCAGTTTATAAAAGCACAGACTGGAACAAGGGAGTGAAAACTGCATGAGCTAGGCAATAATTTTGAAGGAATTTGGAGGCAAAAGATAAGGTGCACAAACCTCATTCCTCCTACACATCTTTATTCTTGGCCTAACCAGATTAATGTAAAATCTAC
This sequence comes from Tolypeutes matacus, assembly GCA_026826555.1. Taxonomy (NCBI): domain Eukaryota; kingdom Metazoa; phylum Chordata; class Mammalia; order Cingulata; family Chlamyphoridae; genus Tolypeutes; species Tolypeutes matacus. The sequence goes on from JAKSZT010054393.1 coordinate 6,558,807, forward strand.
TGGATCTATTGTATTTGCTAGCAGACCATTGGGGATTCTTCTGGCATGGTTGTAACCATCCTAGGGCTGCCCCAAGTAGGACCTTGGTCTTGCTGCTCTGCATTTAGCTACTGTGGTATTACGTCATGTAACGATGAATATTGAAGTTGCTTTGGGTTTCTAGTGCATTTCATGGATCTGAGACTTAACACATCATCAGTTTCCATTCTTCTCATCCTCTGGTACCTTACTTGACAGAAAGGCCTGGCCACCTGCCCTTTTTTTCCGATCAGATGGAAGAAAGTGCTAATGGATTGTAACTACTTTAGTTAAAGAATACAAACCAAACAGAAAACCACATACCCAAGGCCACTAAATGTTTATTCAGAATAGCAAGTGCCGGATCTGGGCAAAATTTGAGAGTCTGGATGGTGGTAATTGTGGCCATTTTGAGTAGTTTTGCTTAACCCGGTCAGAAAATGTGCTAAGAGGTGTAGATTTTTTGGCCTCAGCATTAATCCTCTTGTCCACATAACAGGCAGCTTCTTTGCTTCCTGATGAAACCAAGATGATCCACAGACAGTTTTCTATGCAAGATGCAGACCATTTTGACATCTGGAGACAAATCTTCTTTGGGAGAGATAACAGGGTTATTCTTTTTTTCTTGGGTGATTACAGCTTCCAATGGCAGATGGTGGCAGGAAAGGTCTGAAGGGTGTGATATGGTCTTGAGAGAAAATCAAGAAATTCTATTCTAGGAGCACAGAGTACACATAATTTATCAGTCAGTTGGCTTGACTATCTCCCCACAGCACAAGGACATTTCCAAAATGACCAGAGTCTGATCCAAAATGAAAAGCTTAGCATGAAGCTCTAATTGCCTCTGCTTCCTGGCCCGCCATTCCTCTTGACCTGACTCTGATGACTGTGAATCACAACCAAGTTCATGTCCCACAAGACCAGCAATCACCCAAACTCAGAACTCTGGCTCAGACACTTGTTATAAAGGATTTTACTTTTGTCTCATTTCTTCCACATAGAAATGCCTTCGAAAATAAGGGTCATTTTGACCCAGAGCTATCAAGTCCTTTCCGTTCTCAGGCATCTCCAAAGACCCATGCTCAGGCCATAAACTGTGGGTCTCTCAGGCTTGATGGGGAAATAGAAGCTGCCTCCCCCATCATCAGGTCTCAGATGGTGTTCCTATCTTGATTGAAGACCTTAACCACCCCCTCAAGTGCATGAATCAAAATAAAGAAATTACGGACTTGTTTTTTTTTTTTTTTTTTTAATTATTGCTTCCTTCACTGAAGCTCAGCATCTGCTGGGGGTTTCCAGAAGACATCAAAAGCAGGGATCCAATTCCAGTGGTCCTTCCAGAGGAAAACCCATGGTCTTTTGCCTTGTACCTGAGGGCTGCATGTGGCAAAGCTGTGGACAAATAGTGTGAGAGCCCTCTGTATTTTCTTCTCTTCAGCTGTAAAATGGGAATAATGTTCTCTGCATAATCTAACCAGTCTTTCACCCAAGTGAGAAGATATATATATATAATTTAATCCCATATTTGATAAACAGGAATATCTCAAATTCTCTTATAATATGTTAGAAATTTCCAAATAAATATTATTATTAAAAGCAATAAAAATATTTATGATATTGAGTATGCTTTTTCAGTCCACACTTGCTTCACCTACCCACCTTACCTGGGGGTTGGCCCAGCTACTCTAGTTGACAATTCTCAATATAAAAAGTTCTAAGTCTTTTAAAAATGACTTCCCAGCAAGGTACTATCTTTTTGTGGCATCACCTTTCAGATATGTGAAGATATTGCACACTTTGTAATTAATTCTCATTTACAAATCAATTACAGATGGTTTGTGATACAATTTATTTTTGCAGAGTGAAGTGAACCTTTCATGTTTCATACGTTTTCCTGTCAGAATGTGGAAGGGCATTTATAGATACTAAGCTCAGTTTCTATGCCTTCTCTTTCGGAGAATTTCTGCTCACTCTTCAAAAAAAGTCACAGTAGTCCATGTCCCATGGGCAACAGAGACACCCCCCCCCCGGCACCACCTGTGAATTGTACTTATTCATTTATGGGAACTTAACATGCAATGGGATATCTGGTCATTTGTAACTACAGCTTCTTTCTTGTATTTTTGTTGAATTATTGGAAGACATCTTCCATAAACAAATATGTTCCAAAACTTCTGAAAAAACTTTTCTGCTTGCTAAAGACTATCTTGTGAAGCTCCAGTTACTAGTTCAAATCCAAACCTCAAAAAGTAGATATGTATTAGAGGAGGAATGGAAAAACCTTGACTCACTCTGCATACTGACACATGAAAGAAATTTCAGTGTATGGAGTCTTGAGTCAAAAATAAAGGAGCCTTCTAGACACTTGCTAAGTGAAATAAGCCAGACACAAAAGGACAAATATTGCATGGTCTCACTAATATGAACTAAATATGAAGAATAAATGCATGGAGTTAAAACTTAGAGTATAGGTTATTAGGAGATAAGAGGAAGGCTGAGAATCGGTACTGATGCTTAATGTATGTAGAAGTTTTAATTAACTTGACTGTAAAAGTGTGGCAATGGATAGAGTTGATGGTAACACATTATAGTGAGTAGACACAGCTTGTTTAAAATGAGATTGGGGCTGAAAAAGGTATAGTCTAGGGATGTAAATTTCAATAGAAAGAAAGCTAGAGAATCATCTAGGGACTGAATAACATAGTGAACCCAGAGGTAGATGACAATTGTAGTTAATAGTACAAATACATGACTGTCCTTCTATGAACTAGAGCAAATGTACATCACTATTGCAAGTGGTAAGAATGAGGAGAAGCGTGGGAAAAATATAATTAATATAACCTGAGGACTATAGTTAACAGCAATACTGTAATATTCTTGCATCAATGCCAAAGATGTACTGTGTTAATAATAGCAGGTATGGAAAAAATATACCAAATGTACACTATAGACCATAGTTAGTGGTAATTTCTGATGATAGTATCTCTTAATCTGTAACAAATGTTCCGCAACAATGTAGTGTGTTGGTGGAGGGGTGTAGTATGGGAATTCCACACATGTGCATGATAGTTTTGTAAGTTTGCAACTTCTCTAATAAAAATATATTTTAAAAAAATAAAGGAGCCTTCTAGATAACTCCCTTCTTCTCTTCAGCTTTTGAATCTGGCTGAGGGAAGATGGAAATGATTGCTACAGGCCTAATGAATGTGCTTCAGTAGAACCTTGGCATGGAAGACTCAATCACAGCAACAGGATGATCCTGTGATGAGTCTCCAGATGTTAATTCCAAATTGGTCCTGCCCTGCCATCATCTTTAGAACATTCTTGTAAAATAATTTAATAGACTTCAGATTCCCTCTCCCACCTAAACAGGGCCATGGAATAAGAATTCCCCTTCATCTAGTGCTTGATGTCTAAGTTAATAATGAGGGCTTATTAGCAGCTTCTCCTCAAATCTTTGTGCCAAAAAGATTCTGATTAAGAAAGAACTCTTCATTGTGTGGCAGACACATCTTTCAGTCAGAGGATGGTTCATAGACTACTAAGAAAATGATTAGTGCACTGAAGCAGTCATTTGCTAGGTGGTAGATACCTTGTTTACCTTGTTAACCTAAGAGTCCAGAAACAATTCTTTTGTACGTCATTTATGAGATGTCTGTATCTGATATTTATGTGTAATACTATGCCTTTATTTTTTTCAGAGTGTTAATCCATACCTGCAAGGACAGAGACTGGACAACGTTGTTGCAAAGAAGTCAGTCCCCCATTTTTCAGATGAGGATAAGGACCCAGAGTGAAGTGAAGATGCTGAGGGAAACCTGCACTGTCATTAGGCCTCAGTATTGCTTATGTGCATGTGCTATTAGAGCCCACGTGAATGGCAGCTTGTTTCTTATTTAGATAATTATGAATGAAGAGCCGCTGTATTTTTGATATCGCATTGTCAGTGACATTGATGGTTCTGTTTTCTGCTAATTTAGAATAAGAGCTTTTGTGTATGTGTGTGTGTGCGCCTGCAATGAGCATTAAAATTAAAATGTATATGTTAACAACAATAAAAGCAAGACTGTAAATGAAATGTCCTCAGATTTGTTGGCGTTTATAATGGTGTTTGGAGGCTGTACCATGCTGGTCAACTCTGTAAAAATTTTGGCATTTGATTTTGATTATGTACTTCATCCAGCCCTTGGGCATTGCTACACACCAATAAATAAGAATGTTCTCATGAGGAGGAGCTGACACATTTCACTTAGCTGTATCTTAATAAATGTGTATGCAAGCACGAGTGTGTGACTTTTTAAAAAGCATTATAAAAACAGTTTATTTGTTCAATAGAGCATCTTCATGCACATGATCTTTTCTGATCTTGATAATAATGCTTTAAGGAGATGAGGAGGGTTGGTATAATTAGCCCCATTTATAGATGCTAGAACTGAGACGGCTTCCACAAAAAGCTGAAAGTGGCACACTCAGTAAATGGTGACTAAGACCTTCTGATATTGAGTTATTTTATTTCTTCTGCAAATATTGGTTTTCTACCATGTGCCAGACATAGGGCTGGGCTCTTGAGGTGCACTGGTGTCTCAGACTGACATCACCAAGGCCCTCATTCAGCAGAGCATACAATCCAGGTCTCCTGGAGCACCAAGTAGCTCATTCATCTCCAGCCTGTTTTAAAGTTTGGAATGGCAGGTGCAGGAGCACGCTTCTGCCTGTTTTTCTGAAGAGGTGTACAATTTTCTTTCATTCAAGTCCTCCCAAGTTCAGAAAATCAATTCATCGAAAGGATGACAGGAACATCAGCTCACTGGTGGGATTATTTTAGTTCAGTGCTCTTTGCAACCCCTTGCTGTAAAGGAGACAATGATTTTAGGCTTCAATATCGTTGGCCTCAATTTCCTAGTCTTTTAAAGGGAGATGGCAGTGAGAAAGAACTCCGGGGAAAAGGCCATTCTTGATTTTAATTTCCATAAGTGCACATTAAGTCTAAATGGTGGTGATTTCTCTAATAGAAACAGTTGGCCATATTCAGTTAATATGTGAGTCTGTGTTGTTATGACATAAATCAAGAAATACATTGGCATCATTTTCATTGCAGGAAGTATGTTTCCTAGAGGACTTTTGCAGGCAGTTTCTCCACATGATGGAGCATGATTTCAAAAGCACCTTTTCACCTGATTCTGAAAGATAATTCCCTCACATTCTTGAGACATATAGAGTTGGGAAGTTCTACCCTACCAATTCTGTTTTGTAGCCAATTTAGGGACATTTCATACCAGGCTTTGTATGAATGAAACTGAATGACGTCTTTTTCTCTGAAATTAGAAGGAAGAGAAAACAACTAAAGACTGATATTATGAGGTCATGAAGAAGGAGGCGAGAAGTCAGTCTCAAAGGCACTTGTAGGTGAAGGTGGAGGAGGCAAGGTCACTGGGCCTGTGTCTGGCTTGTTTGTCCTCAGATGCATTCTTTGCCCTCCACTGCTATTCTCTGAATGGTGGGCTGTTCTTCCTGGGCCCCTTTGTTATCTGGCTTCCAGCTGAGTTTAATGTGAGGTCACTGAGAAGACAGTAGAAGGTGAGAGGATGGGAGAAGCAAGGTCATTCTCCTTTTTCTCTCTCAGTAGCCACATCCTTGCTGGGGCTCCATCTCCTGCTGTCTCCTTCCCTGGTTAGCCTGGGGAGATCATGGCATCTGCTTTTGTTAACCTCAGATTTTTTTCACCAGCTCCTGTTTGGCTTCCTGGCTCTTTATCACCTGTGTAAACAATTTCCTGTATTAAATTCCTTCTGCAATCTCCAAGGGAGCAGCAATAGTCCTCTGAGTGTAGGGACAGTGCCTGTCAAAATAGGATGACCCACTGATGTTTTTTTGTTTTTTGTTTTTTTTTATTATTGATGACTACCCTTTGCTCTTGTAAATGAGACTTAGCCTGCAGTTGTGGGGTGCCTAAGGGTTGCCACCTGAGAGCCTCCTTGTTGCTCAAATGTGGCCTCTCTCTAAGCCAAACTCAGCATATGATTGCATTATCTTCCCCCCAACGTGGGACATGACTCCCGGGGATGAGCCTCCCTGGCAACGAGGGATTAATACCAAGTGCCAACTGGCAGCTTTGTGCAGTGGCAGTATCGTAGCCAATGAGGTTTATCCGAGGCACGATTATTGCTAATTGAAAACTTTTCCCAAGTGCCAACTGGCAACACAACTGGAAAAAGACCTTGAATAAAAGGGGGAAATGGTAAAGACAAATGAGTTCAAGTGGCTAAGAGACTTCAAAGAGAGTCGGGAGGTCATCCCAGAGGTAACTCTTACGCACACCTCAGTAGGAGCTCATAGAACATCTAAGTGCCTATCACCCCACTCAGTGGGGCTCCTGAGAGCTCTGGAGACACCCTGGTCCTATATAAGGGGGGATAGCCCCAGAGACTGATGCCTTATCAGTGGGTTCTATTTTGGAATCTGTGCTCCTGAGAGTGACAGAATTAGACTCAAATAAGTCCTCCCTGCACATGGTTCACCAGTCCCTTCTATTCAAACCTACATGTGATACTGGAGTTTCTTAGGTATACTTCCAGAGACTGGAGCCTCCCGCCTACCTATGTGCCAGGTGTGCATGAAATCTAGGTGGAGCTGCAACTCCTACCCTACAGCTCAATGGACTCATCCAAGTCAACTGGTGAGGAGACAACGATGGGAAATGGCCATCCCAGGGAATGGAGAGGGCCTGCATCTGCAGGCAGGATCATCCCACCCACCATATCCATGGGATATAAGCCCTCTCTCACTTGGAGTTGGAGTGGACATCACCATCCCAGTCGCCTCTGGATTGGGGGAAGAACTATGGACTAGAGTGGACTTGATGGTATTCTCTTGCTCACATATGGTGATTCTTGCAATGCAAGAAATTATAACAATGAGGTGGAGCCAGTGGCCACTTGACAGTTTTTTGGGTAGGGAGGGGATGAGCAGTTGAAATACAGGGGCTTCTTTGGGAGTTGGAGTTTGTCCTGAGTACTGTTGTGGCAATGGATGTAGGCCATTTTAAATCAGCACACACCACTCAGAACTGAGTGGGAGAGAGTGTGGTCTACAGTGTGAACTGTGGTCTATGGTTGGTGGCAAGGCTCCAGGATGTGTAAGTTCATTGAGGTTGGTGGGCCACACTATGGGAGATGTTTGTGTTGGATGTGGTGGGAGGTGTGGGAGGTGGGCAACATGGGAATCCGAGTGGGTTCCGTATAATATTTTAGGTAATCTAAGCACCTCTTAAAATATGTGTATATATATATATAAAAAATAACATTTTTGTAAGCAAATACACATATATGCATATATATTTATATATCATTTTACAAATGTTTGTATGTATTGTGAGAATTTTGATTTTTACCCATAATAAAAAAATAAAAATAAAAATAAAATAAAATTAAAAAAAAAAAAAAAAAAAAAAGGTAGAGTGGGCATCACCATCCCCAAATCCTCAAGATTGGGGAGTGAACAATGGACTAATGTAGACTTACTATTATTCTCATATAAACTTATTGTTATTCTAGCAATGGAAGAGCTTTTATCATTGATGTAGAGGCAGTGACCACAAGAGGTTCTGAGGGGAGGGACAGGGAAAAATAGGTGTAATATGGGGGCATTTTCGGGACATTGGAATTGTCCTGCATGATATTGCAATGATGGATACAGGCCATTAAATATTTTGTCATAAGTTACAAAATTGCGTGGGGCAGAATGTAAACTATAATGTAAACTATAATCCACAGTTAGTGGCAATGCTTCAATATGTGTTCATCAAATGTAACAAATTTACCACACTAATGAAGGATGTTGTTAATGTGGGAAAGTGTGGGAGGAGGAGGGAGTGGGGTATATGGGAATCCTCTATTTTTTTTATGTAACCTTTATGTAATCTAAAATTTCTTTAAAATAAATAAATAAATAAAGAATATCCTCTCTCATGTAGACTTAAAAATGAGATTGTAATGGGGATGGGCAGTAATCATGAATGGCTCCTAAAACCATAGTGTGAAAGAACAAAGGGTTAATTCCTAAAGGCTAGATTAGGCCAGCAGCACCTGAACTCACTGATCAATCTTAACATCATGAAAAGAAGAGATAAGCAGAAATTATGTGCCTCCTGGTGGGATAAATATGAAGAACTGTCAATGAAATATATGAATAGTTCCAAAACAATCTAACCTGAACTTCTAGATTCAGCTACCTACTAATAGAAAGTACAGAGGATAGAGAACACATTAAACAGGCCATGAGGATGCATTTAACAAACTCTATTGTGGGAAACTCCATAATACAAGTGACCTTGTTTTGTCAAGAAATAAATGACAAGGAAGGAAAACATAGGGAAATATTATAGATTTAAAAAAACTTAAGAGACATATGAGCCAAATATAACGTGTGGGTCTTATTTGTATCCTGATTCAGATAAATTAAAAGACATTGATCAGACAGTTGGGGGAAATTGGTGACATTTAGGTTTTTCATGGTATTATGGCAATATTTTTAAAAAGAGCTTTTATTTGATATAAGGTCTGGGATTTGCTTTAAAATAATACAGTGGTGGTGATGGTGGGACATAGGGTTAAGAATGAGGGGCATGGGGTTATAAATGAATCAAGACTGGGCATAAATTGATAACTGTTGAAGCTGGGTCATGAGTACATGGGGATCCATTGTGCTTCTATCTTTATGTTGTGTAGGTTTGGAATTTTTCATAAAAAAAACACAATTAAAGAAAGAGCAGACTGTGGTGAGCATTGGCCTGGAAATAGCAATGTAGGGCAAGGTATGATGCTTTACTGGATAGGGCAGTGGAAAATGTGAGGAAGCCAAAAGACAGGTTAACAAAGAGTGTTTACTCAGGGTACCATGGAAGGAAGTAGCAGAGAAAAAATCGGGTGAAGGTGGAAAAGAGTGTACTGGTTAGTGAGGGGTCAGTGTGGAGTCTTGAAGGCAGTAGGGAAGGAGCATCTCTATAGACCAATAGACTTAAAAAGTCCTTTTCTGTCTGGGTGGAGGCTGGACCTTCATCTTTAGCAGAAACACTGATTTTCCTGAGGTTAGGGGAAGGGTCCTTACCTCATCTCTTGGGGTCTCCAGGCCAATGACCTTTGAAATTGGGAAGGAGGTTGTAACCACCTCCAGGATATGTGGAGAACAAAAGAAGAGAATGCTCTGGAAAGTAGCAGTAGCCAGAAGTAAGGCATATGGTGCTAGCACCATCAGCCATTAATCCTGATTGAACTTCCACTGTGGGCATGGCCAGCTGGAGGCCCCTGTGAGCAGTTATACAGTGTGAAGGGGACACACAACCCTGGAGGAATTTACAGTGGGGCCATTTTAGACTCTGTTCTTCCTGCTGGAGAACAAGGGGGAAAAAAGTTGTTAAGTGTTTTCCACAGCTGTTTCCCACAGCATGTGTCAATGTGTCAAAAGTCAGTTGCCCTTCCTCCACCTCCAATAGCATGAGTATCCTTGGGATGGCTCTGAAATCAAAATGTTTTGTCCTCAACAATTCAGAATGTTCCAGGGCTCACCTGGGATTGCTGAGAGGACCAATTCTGAGCTTGAAGCATTTCTGCAAGGAAGTTGGGGTTTGTCTGGGTTGGGCAGGTAATTGGAGATGATAGGATAGTGGAAAACTGGAGTCCTCCACTTTGTCTACAAGCCCACACTCACTGTCACACAACAAAAAACAGCATGATAACCCAATCCACACCTCCTAAGCCTCCTGTAACAGAATTCTATTTCTTTGGTGAGCCTGCCAGGAGGATTTTTCCTATTTACCCAGGCAGGCACAAAAGCAGCAGAACCATCTTCTCTTCACCTTTCCTTTGAAATCTCCCAGAGAAACTAGGTTTCACTTAGAAATAGCACAGGTATCAGCCACAGCCACAGGCTTAGCATGGGAACAGGAGTCTCCAGGTCCTTGTATCTGCCACAAAATCACATGGTCATCACTAAGCTGCTACTACCTTGGCCCAGGGGAACAGGGGAATAGGAACATTAAAAAAAAAATAACAAATGTCACCTAGATTGTTGGCTAGAGGAAGACATTAAGAGGCAGGCCTGTACTGGGAGGATTGTGGGATTAGATAGCAGAATTTTCTGGGGACCGGGAATGGTTAATTGTTATATCTACTGATTGGCTGTGGGACTCACAGAAGAGGAAGTGAGATTGAGTAATGGGTTGAAAATGGCTGAGAAGCACTGTTTCTCAGGGTCCTTCACTAAGTAACTTATGGAAAATACTGATATAAGTGTAATGTATGTATGTATTAGGGGGCTACTAGGAGATGGGAAGGACACAGCAGTGAGACTAAACCAATAAAGTGGATGCAGTGTGGAAAGGCTCATGTGTGGCTCAGATGAGCTCACGCTCATGTTTCAGAAAAGGGGTGTGTCTTAGTTTGTCAAAGGGTTGCCAATTCAAAAGACCAGAAATGGATTGGCTTTTATAATGAGGCCATGAAATGTCCAAATCAAGGCACCATCAGAGATGCTTTCTTGTGGTAACAGGCATATGGCAGGGCTCATCTCCTCAGCCTTGAGCTACTCTGTGGGCCCAATCTCTTGGGAGCTTCGTGCTTAAGCTTTGGCTGCTAGTGATCCTCAAGTCCTTGAGCACAGGTCAAAAATGATGGCTGGCTTCCTTTCTCTATGTCTCTTTCTCTGTCTTGGTTTATATCAGACCCAGCAAGATGGTGGAGACCCAAGCTGGCTCATGTATCAGTGACGTAGTTCAATCAAAAGACCTAAACTGATCTTACCCAGTGATCTAATCAAAGACCTCTTAACTGAATTTAATACAATCAAGGGGCCCCACACCCACAGAAATATATTAGTTTAAGAACATAATCTTTTCCTGGGATTCACAAAATTCAAACTGTTATAGGGTGGCATTGCAGAGTCAAATGGAATGCTAAAGAAGATTGAGGTAGGATGGAGCAGGTTGTTTTAGCATCCTTTGTTCAGAGCCTACTTAATTCTGCATCTGTAAAAGCCCCCATTTGCATACTCTGGTTCTCTCTTTACTACCACAAAATTAAAACATAACAAGAAAAGATAGATACTACCTCTGCTCTTACAGCCAAGAACTCACCTGGACCCCTTTTGCAGGGATGGTGGTTGTAGTCAGTGAGTGCACTATTTAAGGGAGGAAAGATCCATCAGAGCATCCAAACCGTAAAGCAGCACCAAGTGAGCCACTAGGTCCCTCGCCACTAAGCCATCAGCATGAACACTCCGTAAACTCAGGGTTCAAAATATAGCCACAGCTCTTATTTTTTTGTTCAGTAGCCATTAAAGTATACACCAGGTTTACTGACAGGTAGCCCAGAATCTCCGTCCTTAGTTCCCCGCAAAAGCAATTGTCTAAGAACCCCAGAGTACTTCATCGGTCTGAAGAGGGGAGAATCACTGAAGTATGGTTAGCCACTGCTGGCATTTCTTGCTACCATAGAGCAAGTGACACTTGGTCCTGTATCCAGACACTTAGAGGGATGCCAGACTCAGTCCCAAGCATGACTCTCCAATTACAGTCACAGCTGTTTTCCAGAGGATAAGCCAGCTCTGGGGGTATGAGAAGCTGTTCCAACATGGTCCACCACACTAGCCTCTTCCCTGCCCCTCCTTACAAGGACCAGTGAAGTATCTTTTTAAAAATCATTCAATATACTTTTTTTATTTTTTTAAAAAAGAAACTTAGATTACAAAAATGTTACATTAAAAAATATAGGGAATTCCCATATGCCCCGCTCCCTACCCTTCCCACATTTTCCCACATTAACAACATCCTTCATTAGTGTGGTACATTTGTTACAATTGATACACTTTTCCTAGGACAATGGGACTTTGCCATGCTACATTAACATAACCAAGAAAGGCAAGTCGTTCCTCTCCCGGGAATTTGAATGCCTCTTCATTTTGTCTGCTCAGGTGGTCTGCACACTAAACACAGAAGAGGCTTGCATTGAAGCATTCCTTTCCCTGGGCATCCTAAATCTACCTTGAGCCACAATTTGACACAGAATGAGTTGTTCAGAGAGGAATCATCAGGAAAGTTGTAGAGGGATTCCTGCATTGAATAGGAGGGTAGCTGAGATTCTAAGATTCTGTGATTTATTCACAAACATCTCATGAGTCAGGACTGTGCCAGGTGGAGAGACAGAAATGCTAAAGTATGTGGATTTTATCCTGAAGGAGATGGGAGTCACAAAAGGATTTCCTTAAGGGGAGGAGTATTATCAAGTTTACATTTTAGAAAGGTCAATGGCAACAGTACACAGACCAATCCAATGGCTGTTGAAGTTTATAATCTGGAAGAGAAAGAATAGGAGGAAAGGGCAAGAAAAATAGCAACACTGAAATTTCAAGGCACATAGAATGTCCAGGTCTTGTGAGTGCTGGGAGCTATTTGTAAAGTTAGGTTGACTTAATGCTGAGTGTGTGTTCTCCATCTCAATATTTCAGAATATTTAAAGTAATTTCCATGAGATTAGGGACTCAAGCTGATTGGGTAGATCTTCCTCCAAGAAACTTTCACCTGGAAATAAAGTCAGGTCAGAGGTCATTATTTCCCCCAAATCTCCTGACTGCTCTCTTTTCACCCTCTTTTGTGTTTCTGTGGAACCCCACAGTCCCTGTGACAAATCATAATAGGAGTTATGGAATAGGCAGAGCAGGTTTTCTTTTCTTTTCTTTTTTTTTTTTTTTTAACCTTTTTGGTTTTTTTTTTTTTTTTTTTTTAATGGGGGTAAAAATCAAAATTTTCACAATACAAAGCCATATTTGTAAAATGATATATAAATATATATGCATATATGTGCATTTGCCTACATAAATGTTATTTTTATATATATATTTTAAAAGATGCTTAGATTACACAAATGCCACACAAATATATACAACTTATTTAACCCTCTCCATATTTTATAGATGAGGTAATTGAGGCTAAGAAGTCATCTAACTTAAACAGGACTCCACAACTAGTAAGTAGCAGAGTTGGAATTTGGATTTAGATCTCCTGAACTCTACAGTAGATGTTCCTTCCCCTGTACCACACTTCTATCTGATACTTACTTGCTTATATGTCCACCTCACTCTACCAGGTTATAAGCTGCTTGAGGCCAGGGACTGTGTCTCATTTTTCTTCACAGCCTGTGTGGCAGTTTGAGATTATTATGAATCCCTAAAAGAGAAAGATTATGTTTGTAAACTAATCTATTCTTCTGGGTGTGATGCCCTTTGATGGTATTAAATCCAGCTGAGGTGTCTTTGATTAAATTACTGGTTAAGATTAGGGCTTTTTTGATTCAACCATGTCAGTAAGAGGTGATTCAAGTTGAATGTCTGCCCCGTTGGTGGGTCTGATATTAACAGAAACTCACACGGACAAACAGACATAAGAAAACACACAGAGGAGAGAACTTTGTCATTTTGATCCTGCCCTGTGACAAAAAGGAGAAGGCTCAAACAGCTAAAGCCTCAAGGAGAGATGGACCATTTGCCTGATAGCTTACAGCTGATGTTGGGAAGAAAGTGGAGCCTGACATCAAAAGCCTGGAGAGACGAGCCCTATGCCAGCCTGCAGCTGGGATCGGAAAGAAGCTGGGTCCACAGAGCCTCAAGAGGAAGAGGAAGCCCAGAGGGGAAGGCTGAAACCCCGCAGACATCACCTGCCATCTTGCTCCAACATGTGGTAATGAGCTTTGGTGATAAAGTACCTCTTATGGTAACTTGAGTTGGACTTTCTTTGGCCTTGGGACTGTAAGCTTTTACTCCAAATAAGTACTCTATAAAAGCCAACAGATTTCTGGTACTTTGCATCAGTACCCCCTTGGTGGACTGATACAGCCTCGTACCTCGCATAGGGCCTGACAAAGGTAATACTGTTTGCTGAATGAATGAATATTATGGAATTTTTAAAGAAGCCACAAAAGGCTTGTCATCTTAGAGTGTGTGCAAAGAAGGAAGGGTGGTGTTTAAAGGTAGACTCTTAAGTTGTGTTTATGATTCTCCGGTGTTTCTTAGAATCAGCCAATAGAACCACCCTTTTGTCCCTTGAGTCACGTCCAAGTGTCAGCAGTCTAGGAAGTCTCAAAGCACAGAGTTTTGGCCAAATATCTCAATTTGCTGCACTCCAAGGATGACTGTGCATGCCCCATTTGTTAGGAAGCTAGACCAGACCAATGTAACAGTCCTGCTCACCAAGAGGGCAGATCCGTGGGTAGCCATAGCCTTGGGTTATGGTAGGGTTGGCAGTGCTCCTCTGACCATGGGAATATGCCACGTGGGCAGCACACAGGGGTGATGGCAGCCCTTAACTAGTATCAAGTGCTATGGCAACAGTCTTGCTAATCAGAGCAGAGCAATCCTGGGAAACTGGCCAGTCAATAGAGAGCTTGCTTTGAGGCTAGGAGAGCTCCAAGACGGGCCAGGGGAGTGGGTCCATTTCATCACCTCTCAAAAGCAGCTCCTAGAACATTATTCACAAGAACTATTGTAAGCCAGAACTACCTAAAAACAAGAATATCTTGAAAAAGTAACATTCCCTGAAAGCCTCCTGAGGCCTGGGTTTTACCAACGGCCTGAGCATTGCAGGATTTGGGGGTGTTTACTCTTCATATATCTGACTTCCTGTTTCTAAAGGAAAATAGAGGCTTTACCAAGACTTTTTGGCTGTCAGGCAGCTTTGTCAAAACAGCATGGTGAGTTAATTGTAGGTGAATCAGAAACATCTGGATCAAATTTCCTCCTAAAATACACATGGGTTTGGCAATTAAAAGAAAATGTGTTGAATATGGCAGATTTGGTGGCCAGAAAGCCCCATGAGAAGGCAGGGGCTACTAAAAATTAACCATGCTTTTAGTGAAAGAAGGCTTATTGCTAATGGGTTCAGAAGGAAACCATGGAGAAAATTGGCAGGAGATTTGTGGAAGTCACACCTTGCCTTCTGAAGTTCATAAGCAAAGGCAGGGCTTTTGCAAAGATTCTAGCAGAAAGAGGTCCTCAAATTTGGGTTTAGAAACATAGTAACTCAAAAGTTCTATAAAAAAAGAATCTTTTAGAAAAGAGCTGCTGCTCTTTTAGGTTAGGATAGGCAGACCTAAAAGCACATCTTAATAGACCACATGTTCTATTACTTGATGAAATTTAATGTGGCAGCAGCAACTTCCCAAGTTGCTCACCTATTCTAGGGGCCAAAAACTGAGCTATGCTCTGAGGTTCAGGAGATTTATACAGAGATGTATAGACATAGACTCTTCCCTCATGCAGTTAATGACATGGTTGATAAAAATTAAGTCTTCAGCAAGAATGCACTATTATGTACTTGACCCTATAACATTACAGTGTAACAGGGTAAACAGGAACAAGAACTTTGTAATTAAATTTGCATTTGACCCTGAGTTCTGGCACTTAAAAGTTGTGTGGCCTCAAACAAGTGTATTTAATCTCACTGGACTTTAGTTCTCTAACCTGCCAAATGGGAAAAATAATACAAACCTCACCCAATTGATGTGAGAATGAATTCACTGCATTATGTACCTCTATTAAGCTTTCATTTGGGTGCCAAATTCAGAATTAGTCAGATTTCAGTGCAAGAAGCACATTTACTCTGGTTATTTCCAGATGAAAGGGATTTAATACAAGGAATTAGATGCTTACAAAATCATTCGAAGGTATTGAAGGAGCCAGGGGGTCATGGCTTGGCTTTACCAGTTCAAGAACCCAGAGGTTGGGGAGTGGCAACTGATGGTGCAGCCACCACCTGGCCACAATCACTGTATGACACACCTAAAACCAGTGTCTTAGTGCAGGGATATTGTGCTGGCCTGCAGCAACTGCCACTCATAGCAGAAATAGCAGCAGAAAAAATCGTTTCTCTCTCTCTCTTTTCCACCTTCAAAATTTGTGGGAGTGCATCCATTTGGTGTTCTGGTTTGCATCTGGAATCCTAGTTGCCAGAGAGTGAGGTAAATGTAATTACTAATTTTCCATCCCCTGAAATATAACAAGGCACACAGAAGGTGATGAGAATAGATGCTGAGTACCATTTGGCCATATCTAATATTAAAAGCCCTTATCACAGAGTTAGCATATGCTAGGTTCTTAAATGATACCTTTTATTATTAATAGATATATAAATTTAAGCTAGCATTCATATACTATTATTCTTAGAAGTGAAGGCAGCCCACCTCATATTTTTCTCATCTACCCTGTCAAGGATATAATCAGGAAGTATTATTATCTATATTTTCCATATAGGGGTAGCCAAAGCACAGGTAAGTTGAATGCTCTATCAAAATTCAAAGTAGGGAAGCGGCTGTGGCTTAATCAGTAGGGCTCCCTTTTACCATATGGGAGGCCCCAGGTTCGGTTCCCGGGGCCTCCTGGTGAAGGCAAGCCCGCCCGCACAGCGTGGTTAGCTGACCCAGCGAGCACAAGCAGCAAGGGGGGGATAAATGAATAAATAAATAAAATCTTAAAAAAAAAAAAAAAATTCAAAGTAATGCCCAGATGCTGATTCTCAGTTTAGCCATCAATTCACCATGTGTGGCCAAACAGTAGATCATAGAATTTTAGAGACAATTTTTTCTAACCTTCGTGTTTGATAAAATAAGAAAGTGTGTCCTATGGAAGATAAGTAGTTGTCCAGTCTTGCACCCAATGAGCAGCAAAGATATATATCAATCCCAAGCTTTCTCATTATTATTGACCTAGGAACTATTTTTCCCCATATGTACAATGGCATAAATGAAAAAGGTGAAGATGGAGGCTTTTAAAAAATAATTTTTCACTGCACTTTCACTTGTTTATTAATTTTTGATTTGGGCTGTTAGCTTATTTATCCTCCACAGATTTGGAAGCTTTCAGCTTGAATGATGCTATTTTAAAGTGTCTGACAGGGGAACAATGCATTATATTTAGTTGGCACCAGTTATCCAAGAAGGTCAAATTACTTTGCAATTAGTTAATCAGACCCCAGAAGAAACTGAGAAAAGTTGGCATAGGAGAGGGAGTTATTTTGATTATAAGAGCAGATGAATTTAGGGAGTGACAGGGGCCAATGAAAGAGCCAAAAAGAGAATGGAGGGATGCCCCAACATTCTATCCACCACAGTGAAAATTTTTCCAAAATACTTTTTACATATGCCTTGACTGTTGATTCATCAAACATTTCTTCAATAAATTCACAACTCAAACCACATTGCAGCTTTTTTAAAATAAAGAGGAGGATTGAAAATGTGAATATCGTATTTCTTTTATTTTCACAAAAGGATGTGTTCGATAGAAAACATTGTCAGCAGCTAATGCTGTGTTTGTTAATATGCTCCGAACAAGCGGGCCCACAACCAAAGCTGCAACTTTCCGAATGAAGTACGATCAGATGCTCTCACGTGCAGTTTCACTTCTGCCCTCATATCATAAGAGTAAGGGCTTTTGTGGATACATTTTGTGAACAGTGGACAGAGTAAACAGCATTTTCAAGAAGTCAGAGTGTTTTCCTACTGATTTGTTGTAGATGCCTACAAGACTATTTCCTTTCAAGCTAAAGCAATTTACAAATTCTTCTTACTGAATCAATTTGCATGTTTTTAGCACCACTATTTTTAATATGTAACTTTTCTTTTTGAAAACTCATTTCACTTTGTCCCAATCATTCTGTGATGCTTGGGAGAAAAGAAGCAGAGTTCATTTAAAACACTCTTGTTTATGATAGATGAAACCACAAACTTTTTTGTGATGTTAACCCATCACAGAAACTTTTTCGTGATGTTAACCCATCACTTCAGAGTAATCTGTGTTTGGCAAGAAGGCACACCAAGGAGAATGGGCTCATTTCAATTCAATATATTATAGGAAGGAAAAGATCAAGGAAGAGCTGGTCTTAAAACTGTCAAAATATGAGAATTTGATGGGAAGAAAGAAGGAAAACAGAACAGTTGGAAATGCAAAGATAAAAGAGTTGGATCTAGACATGTCTATGTAATTTCCAAAAATGGAAACTGTACTAGCAATTTAGAAAGAGATACCAAGAAACAATATGCATTAAATGTTGAGTGCTTCTTGCAGCAGTGAATAAGATGAATCATAAGGGCCTTGTGATTCATCTACATATGGCCTTATCCTTGGTGACTGATGAAGGGAGAAACTAAGTTTCATAAGGAAATAAACACAGAGGAGTAAGCTAAGTCCTATTTCAGAAAAAGACTATTATGCGAATATTCTCACTGTCCTGATTTTGTGATAATCATATCATATCATATCATATTAGAAACCATGCATGTGTCCCCAGACCTAGTTTTTCTCCCTAGGTCTGGTTTTTAGAATGCTGGTGATAAACTAAGCCTTATTTATTATATGACCATCCTGTATGGGAAAAGACTGTAACTCTAGGTATCTTTGATCAAACTTAAGAGATATATAACAGGGGGACAGATGTGGCTCAAATGGTTGGGCATCCATCTCCTATATGTTTGATCCCCAGGACCTCCAGGTAAAAATTAAAAAAAAGAAAAATATAGAAGGCACGCAGGCCATCAGGCCCTGCAAGTGGGTGCGCCGTCAGGCCCCACAAGCCATGCAGCAAGATGATAACGTAACAGGAGAGTGACACAAGGGAGAGTCAAGACGAGATGTGCCAAAAAACTAGGAACTAAGGTGGCGCAGGTGGTAGGAGGCCTCTCTCCCACATCAGAGTTTCCAAAGAACGAATCCCAGTGAAGACAGGAGGAGAAGGATGAGAAGAGAGGGCAGGAAATGGACACAGAGAGTTGCCCAGAGAATGGACACAAAAACAGTAAAAACGGCGGGTGGGGTGGGTGGTAAAAATGGATAAAAGTAAATAAATAGACAAATAAATCCTCAAAAAATTGTATAGGGGAGTAAGACACGGACTATAGCTAGTAGTAATACTTTGACAATGCTCTTTCATAATTTGTTAACAAATGTTTCACAACAATGCAAAGCATTTGTGGTGGGGTGATGTGTGGGAGCCCTCTATGATGTTATGCATGTTTGTTTTGTAAGTTCACAATGTTTACTGAACACTTACAGTTTATGTATGTTCATGTATGAATGATATACTTCAATAAATTGTTTTTTAAAAAAAGACTATGGTAAACTTCTAGGTTACCAGCAGAGTATTAACTAATGCAGCCTATTAAACTCATATCACAATAGATTACATATGTAATCTTTAATTCTTCAACAATCCTGTGATGTAGGTATCATTTTCCCCCATTTTCTGATAACAGAATTGACTTGTCTAAAGTTATAGTTGAGTTTAGGTGCAAAAAGAATTCTTTCCACTTCCCCAAAGTTCCCAAACCTGGCTGCTAATCAGAATCATCTGAGAGCTTTGTAAAAAATACAGATTCTTGGGCCCCAGCCCAGGAAATTCTGATTCAGTAGTCTGGAGCAAGCTCTGGGAACCCAATTCTTTAAAAGTTGCTCCAGTGACTCTGATGCCCAGTCAACCCAGGGAAACACTGCACACAGTTATAACCAGAAATAGCACGAGAATAGGTAAAGAAAAGAGTCTGTGAGAGAGGGGGTAGAACACAAGAACTCCACTGCTTTATGATCCAACTTGTTACTAAATTAATAAGCAGCCTGCTGAAATATACCCAGCCAGTAGTTTTCCTGAGAAATTAGTCTCACAAAAATTCTATTAGATATGAAAAATATGTTTTGGCTTCACCTGAATTTATTTCTAAGACTCCAGATCTTTGAAACCAGCCCACCTCCTCCCAGATGGTTACCAGATATTCCTGTGGTTGGGATTTGTACTTTCAGAAACCCCACCCTGTTCCCTCAAGATGTATTAGGATGAGATACTTGGGCCTTCATCAATAAATAGTAGAGGAAGAGGCATTTAGAACAATGGATACTCCTCAAATGTACTTGGCTAGTTACTTGACCATGCTTCAAAAAAAGAGTGAAAATAAAATAAAATCAGTTGCAAAATGAGCATTACTCCTTGCCACAGAGCCAAATGTTCTTTCTCTTATTCAAGGTTACGTTTTTCTTTTGTGCCCTACTTCACCAGGCTAAGGAAATGAAAATATCTTCCTATAACAAAACTTTGTTTTCCAGAATCACAAGGGAATAGTGCATTATTAATTCTTCACTAAACTTTACTGTGTTATTTTTAGTGGAGTGGATCCCATGTCACCTGACAGGCCATGAAAATAGACTCCTCCCACAGCCCTCCTCACTCACTCACTTCTTTTGGGTCTTTGGAATGTTGTCTCATGATTGGTGTTGGAAACAGGATGAAGTTGAAGTACCCAGAGGAAGTCTATGCCCCTCATTGCTGTGGCTGTTACTCAGTGGTACACGCAGAGCACACAGACATGTGTTCTTTGATTCCACAACAAAACTGAGGACTGAGACTCTGCTGGACCCCTGGGATCCAGGCACTCCCCCAGGCTCATTTCTCCAGTGAGTTCTAGTTAAAATGCAGAAACCAGAAGCAGGGCTAAGGAAAGTGGGATGTAGAGCAAGGCTCTTCACATAAAGGAGAATGATAATGACTCCGCTCTTCTTATTTATTCATTCAACAAATGTTTTGAGCATCTACTATATTCCAAGCACCATTTTAGAGGCTGGGGAGACAGAAAACCAGACAGAGATTATTCCTGCCCTCACAGAGCTTACAGGCAGGAGGAGGATGAAAATTAAGGAAATTGCATCTGTTTCCTGGAACTACCATAACACATTACCACAAACTTGGTGGCTTAAAACTTCAGAGTTTTATTCTCTCTTTTGGGGGATAGAAGTCCAAAATCAAGGTGTTGGCAGAGCCATGCTCCCTCTAAAGCCTCTAGGGGAAGAATCTTTCTTTGCTTCCCCAACTTCTGGTGGCTCCTGGTATTCCTTGGCTTGTGGTAGCATAACTGCAATCTCTGCCTCTATCTTCACATGACGTTCTTCTCTCTATGGGTGACCTCTATTCTATCACTGGATTTAGGGCCCATCCTATAACCAGGGTGGTTTTATCTTGAAATACTTAAATAACTATATCTACAAAGACCCTATATCCAACAAAGGTCATATTCTGAGGTTCTTGGTGGATGCCATTCAACCCATTACACAATTGAACAAATTGAATAATTTAAAAGTTTGAAAATTGCTAAGAAGAAAGTTTTAGGCAAGGAAAAGACATGATCTGAGATGTGAGTTAAGATGTTTACTCCAGCTGCTGTGTGTTAGTGGGAGTGGGGAGAACAGTCAAGAGGCAATTGCAGCAGTCCCGATGAGAAATGATGATGACTGGACTAGGGTGGTGGCAGTGGAGAAGAGATGGCTTGGATTTGAGCTAAATGCCTGAAGTATCATTGGCAACCAGACTTTGGATGAACTCTAGCACTTAGTACTTCTGAAGGAAAAACAATGAAGAGATTTGTAGCACATTTATTGTGATTCAACTCAGCTTCCTTTATTTTAGATACAAACTTGCTTTCAGATTAACAGACACCTACTGAGTGAGCATCTTTATTCAGCGTACTGCGCTAGAGACCCAGAGGGAATTCAAGGATGAAGTAAGGAACAATTCATGCACTCAAGGAATCTATGTTCCATTAAAGAAGATATGTCAAGTATACAAATAACTACAATGAATCAAAAATATAACAATCATAAAAGATGCTGAAGGGTCTGAGAAGGAGGCTTGAAGTAAGAGTTGGAATTCAACAAGAAGAGATGAGGATAGGAGCTCTTAATTGGAGGGAGCAGCAGGCACAAAGGCGTGGAAGTGGGAATCTGCGGCATGTGTTTGGGGGACAGGAAGTGATCCTGTTTGGTTCAGCTACTGGATTTGCAGAGATAAAGTTAGATCAAGTTCATCAGGCAAGCACCGAACACTAGTGTTAGGAGCTGGTGCTTATGTCCAGCCTCCTATTTCTTTCATATCTTTTGTCTTAGATTCTGAATCCGCCCTAGGAACATGTGTGTGCACGTACATGTATATGTGAGAGTACATATGTATATTCATGTGCCCATTCCTGGATTGCTCTAGCTAGCAGAATGCCTGGTGCAAGCATCATTATGATTTGTTTTCAGAAAGTTTTTCCCCTTTGGCTCTATGTCCCTGTAACTTCAAATCATACTTTATAGCTTTTAAGAGCTCTTCCAGTGCTATCAGCACTTCCCTACAACGTGGCAGTGACGTCAGCAGGTGGGCTTGTGGGAGGGTGGGCAGGCCTGTCACCCTCTCAGGTGATGGGGTGACCAAGTCTCCCATCTGGGAGCTCCATGGCAGATCAACCAGAAGCTGATATCTAGGGACACTGTCATATTATTGTCCAGCCCAAGGTATTTCCTCTTTAATTTCTCTCTCTTGTCACACAGACAAGTAACAGAGTGTAGAAACAAAAATTACAGGCTAGGTTACCTAGTCTCCTTGGAAATGTTTCCTTCCTACTGCCCTAGCCTTCACCGTGGGGAAAAAGCAACTCGATGCTCATCTTGGTGAGTTCCTTTCACATTCTGGATGTGAGTAGAGAGGAATTTCTCTTACCATTGATTTCTTGTTTCTCTGATCCCCTCTCCAAAGGCACCACATTTCTCTAGAGAGAATGTCCCAAATGCCTTATGTCTACAAAGCTCTTCACAAGCATTAATAGACAAATGGTTAGTTTATATAAAGCACACATGTACTTCTCTGACATATGCAGTGAGGAACCCACAGTTTACATTTTTTTGCTTTTCTTTTAAAAAGAAATGAGAAGTCATATTCCAGATGATCCAGCACTTAGTTTAAGCTAAGAGGGAAGCACTTTAGAAAGAACCCAGATTTAAAAGAGATTTAAATTTGGACGCTTTGTGAGCAAAGTGCAGATATGAAGGCTGGCATACAGGTTCACATGGATCTTTAGAAGGGTAAGCAGGTCTTGAATTCATTTTCCTACCTGCAGCTCCAACCTTCTCTGCCCTGAGCAGACCCCCAAACACTGAATTTATTTATGAGATCCTAATTTAAAATATAGATGGATATAATCACTAATAATTAATAATAATAATGGCAGTGAGGTAGGTTTGAGTTTTGATACAAAATCCCAAGAAGACAGGGCATCACTGCATATCTGACTTTCATTCTATCGACTGTGTGTTCAGAATATTCCTCATATATATTCTCATATTTGACACAACAAAATGTCTTGGCAATACCAGCTATTGAGTTATTTAAATCACTTGGCCTTTGGGGAGGCTTTTTTCTATGCAAAGATTATGGTGTTAGAATTTCAACTCTAACACAGGGTACAGTGTAGACTCTAAATACACAGTGTATAGTATAGAAGACAGTTGCAAGGGCTAGAGAAGTTAGTCTGGCTGCGAATTCCTGCTCTGCTCATATAGCTGTCTGCCCTTGAGGCAGTTACTCAACCTCTTTGGAATCCTTAAAAAGAGCAAAGAACAATAGCCACCTCAGAGGATTACTGAGAGGATTGCGTTGAAAAATGTATGTCATGCCTAGTGTTTGGTGCATATTAAATAGTGAATAAAAGCTAACTTAAAGAACTATCTTTAAAGATATGTAACACCTTAATGCTCCAAAAGGGAAATGGTTAAAAATGCTATAGTCCATTCATATAAGAAAATATTATACAGTTGTTAATATGATATTTTTAAAGAATGTTAATAATGTCCTGAGAAAATAACTACAATAATGGTCTAAGTTAATTTTTAAAATTATTTACAGCATCTCCTCTCTCTCTTACACACTCACTCACACACTTCATATAACTGTGTGTCTGCATGAGTGTCGTATGACCTGGTTATTTCTGAGTATGGATTATGGGAGATTTTAATTTTCCATAAAGAAAAATATAAACTATAAAAATGTATAAATGTTTTCTACGACGAGTTTGTAATATTTTATACTTATTTTGATAATGTTATAAAATCTTTAGAAATATTTAATGAACTAGTACAAGTGACTCATTTGGACAATTACAGCAAGAGCAAAATTACACATATGCTTCCATACCTAAAAAAGGACAAAAAAAGTAAAAAGGTAAATCCTAAAACATGGCTCCTAGTAAACAGCAGAGACCTTAAAGGGAACAATGACTGGAAATGAGTTAAGTCAATTTTTTTTTTTTTTTAATGAGGAAGATGGAGAAAGACAATGGGGTAAAACCCAGAGAACTTCAGTTTAATAAGCACTTTCAGAGGATCTTTTTCAAGGGACTGGTGTTTTAAAAGTGAAGTACAACAAACTTTTCTTGGAAAGTGTACCTACAAAATGATTTAGAAAATGAAGAACCACAGCAGTTTAAGCTCTAAGGAGAAGCAGGGAATCAATAACTGATTAAAGTCCCTTCCAATTTTTTCCAAGAGTGAGGCCATCTCGAAAAGCTCAAAACAAATAAAACTTTTCAGACTTAACAAGAGTCACACAGTATGCCGACATGAATGGGAAGCTCATTTCAAGCAGGTTCCGTTATATTTGAGCAATGTATGTGGATTTTGCTGAGAAATACATTTCTGTTTCTGCTGTTCTGTCTTATTTCACTCCCCAAGTCTCCATCTGCAGCTGCCCTATGGGAGTTTCAGCCTCTTTTGCTACGTGTCCTCTCATCCTCTGTCTCTTTTTCTCAGGTTCTCTCATTGCAGCAGAAACATCCCGAGAACTGTAACTTTCTGGTTAAAGTGATTCTTATGGTGCAGGCAAAAGAGAGCCAGAAGGGTTTGCTGTTCCATCTGCTCCCCTCTATAGGGCAGTCACACCCTTTTACCAAAAATCAGTGGAGTTGCTCTGCCATTTACTGGAATGGTATTACTCATTTCCCTCTCTTCTTCCTTTCCTTTCCTTCTCCCTATCCTTTTTCCTTCCCTTCCCTTCCTTCTTTCCTCCTTCCTTCTCTCTCCCTCCCTCCCTTCCTCCCTTCCCTCCCCTCCCCTCCCTCCCTTCGTTCACCTTTGCAAACACTCATAGAGTAGCTTTACTGAGGACCCACTGTGTGCCAGCCACAGCATTATGCACTGATAATATAAAGATACTTATATTATCTTTATGCTTCATGCCTATATTATTCTTTCGGTTTTTGCTTTAGCTCCCAACAGGACTCTGGTATCCATGCAGACACAGATTTTAATAGGTATCTGCTATGCGTCAGGAACTTTCACCAAGCTTATTTCACTTAATTCCATCATCCACCCAGAAGTAGGTATTATTACCATTCCTATAACATAGATGACTGAATTTAGGGCGAGAGGGGTTAATATCCAATCCAGGAGCACTCAGTTGCTATGATGAGGAGTCAGGACTTTATGCTGATTTTTCTGACTTCAAATCCCATGCTTTATCAACTGTGCCTGCTATTGGCTGTTAAAGATCATGCCCACACTTTTATGCTTTCACCCTCTGTATATTACACTACCCATGTAGTGTGCACAATAAATACTTGTATGGATTCAGGCTTCAAAGGGTCTGATTGAGTCATCCTTTCATATACTTGTACTTGGAAGCATCATTCAGAATTTTCACAGGCACATGCATTTGTTTCATATACAAGAATCTGGCAAACATTTTACTGCCTATGTATAGAGGGAGGTAGCCAAGAGCTGGCCCTCAACAGACACAAAAACATATTCTGAAAACATGCCTACCCTGATTGGAGCTGCTTAGATAAGACACACAGGAAGGAAAACTCCTCAGGGTGCAAATGCTCAAAATCATTCTTGAAATCATGATAGAAAGATTAGATCCAGATCCTTCTTTTTATTTTGAGAAATTAAGAAAAAAAAAAAAGATATGCAGATAAAAATCTAACATCCATGTACCCATCATCCAGAAATGAAAATTGTCAACATTTTGACATATTTGTTTCAAGATTAAATAATAATGAAAAAGCATTATGAAGTTGACATTTCTCTGGTGTCCCAACCCCATGCTCCTCCTCCCTCCCCAACTCCAAGCTGGTGAGCACCATCAAAGGTCTGGTTCCAATCCACTATATATACATTTACACGAACACATATGTTTTCTTAAGCAATTTATACCATTGCTTTATTTATTACAAAATATACATTATAGCGGTATACAGCATATTCACTCTGCAAGTTGCTCTTTAATTTTTTACATATCACTATGTTTTTGAGCTCTATGTTGAAATATAAAAATCTAGCCCATTCCCTTTAATAAGTAGAGTACTTTGTTCTAAGAATAAAATAATTTCTCATGCCTACTTCTACTGCTGTCAATAGACACCAAGATTGTTGCAAACAATGCTGTGAGGGAAGTGCTCATACAGTTCTCGTCCCCATACATGTGCTTATGTTCCTTGAAAGTATTTACCTAGAAGTGAAATGGCTAGGTGGTATACTAGGCACAGGTTTAATTTTTATTGTGTATTGACAAACTCATTTCTGAAATGCTTGCACCAATTTACTCTCACCAGCAGTGCATTTGGGTACCTGTTTCTCTATACCCTTTTCAACATTGCATATGGAACAAGGCTTTTACATCTTCATTAATCTAATACATGAGCAGCTGCTTCTTTCAGTTTGTATTTCCCTGAATTACTGGTGTGAAGGAGCATCTTTTCAAATGTTTATTGGCTGTTCAGGTTTCTTCTTTTGTAAATTGCCAGGTCTTGCACCAATACCACTTTTTTTTTTTTTCTATTGAGTTACTCTTTTTTTTTTCTTATTAATTTATAAGAGGAATCCATTTGGGATATGAATCATTTAACTATTACTTGACTGTTGCAATTATCTTCTTCCTTAACCATTGCCAGTTCATTTTTTTTCCTTTACAAAGAGGATATAAGGTCAATTCCAAATGAGTAGAGGGGCTTTATTCTTTTTTAATTGAGTGTATGATGGCATACACAGTCTCTACAATTGGCAAACAGTCATAAATAGCTTCTGCAGATCCTAGTAAAAAAGTTTTCTACAAAATTCTTCAAAGTTTTTTTCCCCAAACCTGGAAAGTAGCTTCCTCTCAGCATCCTGGGAGTTAGAGACAAACACATTCTATAGAGAGGTGGGCAAAAGAAAATAAATGGGTGAACCCTCCAAAGAAGGATCTAGACTTCACACAATAGCCCCAAAGTAGAATGAAAGTGGTTTCATTAAGTGAAATAAAGTGATCATCATTTAGGCATCTCAGATTTAAAATTTTAACTTTGACTACATCCAGTCATTCTAATTCAAATATATAATTATGTTTTAAGGTGTTGGAGGAGTTCTCACTGTTATGCCTTCATCCTGATTGTACAGTGGTTTACCCTGACTGGTTGAAAGTCGTGGAAATGCAAATATGAGGCAGACAGCTTGAATATCCATAAAAATACTTACAAACCTACTAAACAGTAAGCTCCTCCGTAAGGCCAGGACCTGTGTTTATCATATTCACCAGGATTATATCCTCATCATTTGGTTCAGTTGATGATCTAGTAGTCAGTGCTAGGTTCTTTGTATTCTGTGTAATTGGTATAATCAAAGTGACCAAGATGGACAAAGTCTCTACCCTCCTAAAGCTTACATTCTAGTGGCAAGGACTACTACAATTCCAGGGAAAGATCAATGACAATGAAGAAAAATGATGCAGCAAAATGGGATAGAGAGGTGCGTGTATGGGGCTGGGTATTTCTTTGAAGGTAGTGTGGGCTGAGAAGCCTTCTGAGGATGGGTCATAGCAGTATCAACAACATTTACTAGATAGAGAAAGAGAGCAAGCTAGAGATACGGAAAGAGATATATAAAACCACACTGTCAGGGCTCCAAAACAATAATTTCTAATTAAAGATGTAAGCACTACCTCTTTGTTTTTTATTTCTGGCAGTTTATATGAGCCTGGAAAAATAATTTGACTAAGGCATTGAATTTAGTCAATCAACTAAAGCATAGATACCATATGAAGGAATTAATGAATTTGTAAAATATGCTCCCATTCTTTGGGGAACAGTTCACACGCTGAGAGAACAGCTGGCTCTGTAGCCTGTTGTGGTGGGCTTTGGCCCAACTATTAATTGCCTAAGTATTTTGTGAATTTCTGACAAACTATCTCTCTGGGAGCCCACTTAGGCCACAACAGGTCTTCAGGCCATGTTCAATGTTCACATCTTGTGGTTATCTATAAACCGTGGCTCATGGGATGAGTTAACAAAAAAAATTTTTTAAGAAACACATAAAGTGCAACACAGCTCATGTGTGGAAACTGCCATTTGCACAAATAAAACATTTATATGACTAAGATTCTCTAGATATTAACTTAATGCAGACTTCCTTCTAGCTTCATATATTTTAAAAAATATGTTTCAAATTCCCACTAGTGTCTAGTAGGTGTTCAATATGTGTTACTTGCCCCCTCCCGCAATGTATCCTTAAAGAGAAAAAAAATCTGCCTTAAAAAATTTTTTTTTCTTAGTGAAGTACTTAAATCACGGATGTTTTACAAGTACCTTCCATGAGTTTCATTGTTTATTTTGCTTAAGTCAGTCCAGACACCTTCAAATTTCTTTCTATAACACACTTTTTTTTTTTTTTTCAAAGTCAGCATTTGACCTGGTTCATGGAGCCGGTATGCAGACCTTGCAGGCGGGTTGATTTTTGCATGGACTATAATTTCGACACACAACTTACGGCTTCTTTGAGAAACCAATGTTCAAGCCAAGAGACCAAATGAAAGTGTTCGCTCATCTTTCGAAAAGTATTTATACGCTTGGTATGCTCTCCACTATTCGTCGGGTTCTTAGTAATGAACACAGAATGTGGCATCGGTTTTTCATGTTCGTAGGTTTTTGTCTCAAATTTCTGGAGAGTTATTTCCTCACTTGACGTTTTATTTTCCTGATTTATTAATCTTTAACATGCTACAGAGAAATCCCTTCTTGCCTAGCGACTGTTCTCTCTTTTTAAAAAATCGCTTCGGAATGGAAACCTTGACTTTTGAGAGTCCTTTTAGGTCTGCTCTTCACCGCCCCCCTTTCTCCCCACTCCCCTGTGTACACTCACAGCCGAGGCCGCCGGCATCTGAGCTGAAAAAACCCGTGGCGGGCGAGGAGAGGTGGGTGTCCTGTTGGCGACAGGGCTCCTGCTGGCGGCTGGCGAGCCCGGCGGGGTTAACCCGGGCGCCGGGGTCAGGGCCCTCGAAGTTGGGGGCCTCGGGCTGAGTCGCGCCGGAGCCAAGGCAACCGCTAGACCACAGGGTCCCGCAGCCCTGCTCCCTCCAGGGCGGAAAGGATCGCCTAATCTGTCGCGACCCCTCGGGGATCTTGCTCTTCCCAGTGCAGTCTCTGCGACAAAGTGCGTCGTGGGGCCGACGTAGGCAAAGTGGAGCCGGCGAGAGGAAAAACCCAGGCCTGAGGCGGAGGAGGAATGAGGGGCCGCGAGCGGGGGGGATTTCCTCCTGCGCTTCCCCCTCCAACGGGAGCGGAAAATGTGATTTGCTGTGCATTCCAGGCGCGGTTCCCTGGGGTGACCTCTCCCAGCCGGTCCAGGCGGGGGGAGCAGACAAAGCGGCGAGGCGGGCGGAGAGGGGACCCCGCGGGGAGGCAGGAGGGGTGCGGGGGGCGGGGGCAGTACCGGGAAAGGGGGCGGATAGCGGGTCCGCCGGCGGCGGCGGCGCCTGGCCAATGGAGAGGCGCGGCTCCGAGCGCCGCGCTCCGCCGCCAGCATTTAAACGAGAGACGGTGCGATGCCCGGCACTCGGTGCGCCCTTAGCTGACCCGGCGGTCCAGCGCGCAGCTGGAGCGTCGCTCGTCGTCCGGCTAACCCCGCACCGAGCCCGGGCGGCTCGGGCCGCAACCGCACGCAGCGCCACGCGTTGAAAGCGTAGGCCGGGAAGACTCGCCGCACTGACAGGTGAGAGGGGAGGCGCCCAGCAGCGGTTAGGTGTGTGCTGGCGATTGGGGGGGGCGGGGTGGCGGCCGCAAACTACGCCCACTCCCCGCTCGGTGCAGACGCGCGGTCACTCCCTGTGCAAGCTGGCCGAGACCTTGCGGGCGGCATCGCTGAGCCCTGCCTGCCGAGGTCGCGGCTGCCGTAACCTGAACGCAGCGGTCTGCAGGGAAAGGCAGGGAGAGTGTGTCAAGAGGAGGGATGACCCCACATCCTATTTCCTCCTCTGGGAGCCCCGTTAACACGCTCGTGTTGTCCCTGGAGGGCATGCCTGCTAGAGGCACCCGCACGGCGAGGCCACGGAGTCAGGGAGGCCGGAGCGCGGGAGGAGCGAAACAGTGAACAGGAGGAGCGGGGACCTGCGGCTTGGCCGCAGACCGAGCCGTAAGCTGCACGGAGAGGATACCAGGTATTTAAAGTGCTCCCCGGAAACTGGGGGCGTCTCAGGGCGCCACGCGGAGTCCGGCGAGTGATCGTGGTGCTGTCCAGAGGATCTGGAGAATCCAGGATAGGCCTGAGGTGAGGTGGAGACGTGGGCGAGAGCTTGCGGGAGAGGAGACTCGGGCCGCGGCGGACAGCCGAGGAGGTCTGGTGACACGACAGCTGGATGAGGTGTGCGGCCGGGACGTAGGGTCCTGCGAGCCAGCAAGCTCACGTCAGGTACAACGCACGCACCCACGTGCTGACTGCGCACACACTGCGCCCAGCTTCGTCTTCCCGACTTCTCCTGCCCGGAGCGCGCCAGAGCTGGACGGCATCGAGAAAACCACGTCAGGCGCGGGAAGCTACAACTGGCCAGGTCTGTCTTCTGTAGGTACCTTAATCTTGTCCTATACTCTCCCGCCTTGCCTCGCTAGTGACGAGCAACGCGGGACTGGCAGCGGGAGGCCAGTTCCGGACTTGCACGCTCAGGTGGTCCCACATCTCTCCCGCTGCCTCACCCACCCCGCTCTCCCCTCTGCAGTTCGCACGGCAAGGCCAGGACCGTCGGGGCTGTCATCTTGCCAGTCGGAGTTATCTGTAGACTCCAGACTTGGGAAGAACGGATGCGCCACTACCTCTTACGTGGCATTGTCTTCGGCCCCCATCCCGGTCTTGGGGATGCCCCAGCCAGGCGTTTCTCCCGGACCAGGGTTTGGCGACTGGTGAACGAAAGGTGATCAGCCTCTGCCGGGAAGCCCTACCCTGGGGCTGATTCTAATGCGCTCCCCGCGTTCTCTATCCTGGCCGGCTCTGAATCTGAGTTCTTTTAGACTGAAATCTTATTTTGAATTAGGAATTAAAATCGATTCTTAAATGGTCCGGGGGCAGAGAGGCGACCATCAGTAGCAGTTGGATCTTCTGCTGGAAAGAGCAAATCCGAGCGGTGTGCGCGTCTGTTTATGTTCTCTTTAGATGGTGCCAGGACACGAGCTGATTAAAGCAATCTTTTGTGTTAAGTGGGTCACTAAGGTTTTAAGCTGTCCCAGGGATCCCAGAGTAGTGGCTTCCTTCTAGCTATACACACGAGTTAAATAAATAGCAGAGAAGAGGTTAAGATAACCCCTATCCCAGGGTGAGGAGTCTTCTTTCACCCGTAGGGCATTTCCCCCCTTCCTTCCCTTCTCTTTTTTGGAAGAGGTGGGAGGATGGGGAACTTGAAGGGATGGTTTTTCCAAAACAACGGAGGAAAGATCTTAAAACTACAGATTCTCATCTCCCCCCTAATCTTTATCCTTCAGCTTGACAACAGTAATGATTTGGTTACTGCCACTGGATAAATTACACTGTGGAATTGTTAGTATTAACTAATTATTTAAGGGTTCTTTAGAACTGTAGTTGCTGTGTGTGTGTGTTTAACCTCCAGGTCATTGTAGGAATTAGAGTCTTTTGTAAACTTTGTAATTTCACAAGTTTCCTATTTTCTTAAAAGTTCATTTGAGTGAAATGTTTTGGTGACCCACCATCTATAGGAAATCCAGGTTGACTAATGTAGTCTTTATATGAGTGTTTTTTACAGGGGAGAATAGAAATCTGTTATGTTCCCCCATCTCTGTATGATACCTGCCTGCCTGTCTTCTGAACTTAAGTGGTTCATGGATGCCCTCTGTCTTAATGTTCAAGTATTAAAAGTGATCAAATTTATGCCACAGACCCCTCTCCCAAGAAAGTCTTGTTGATAGGAAAACTAGAATAGAGAGTAAAAGACAGACAGAAAAGCCTAAACCTTTTATGTAAGGGGGGGGGGGGGGCGCAGCAGCAGGGAAGGTGACTGCAGCATCTAACGGAAAGACACAGATGAGACAAGTGTTACCAGTCCATGTCTTACATCTGCAAGGAATTTTCTTTAGTTTCAACATGTGTTCTTAGAAGTGCAAAGTATAACAAGAATCCTTGGGACAAGAGAAGTCTTTTTGTCCCATGCAAAAATGAAGATATGATGCAGATAATTATTTGATTTACAATATTCTTAAAACCCTACTACATGTTTCCCTTGTTCAATATTGTGCTGGGTGTCAGTAGAATAGTGGTTGAGGACATGTGTGTGACAGAACTGGGTTCAAATCCTGGCTCTCCCACTTCTGAGTTGTGTGAACTTGGACAGATTCCTAACTTCCTTGTGTCTAGGTTATCTGATTAGTAAAAGGAAGACAATATTATCTACCTCAGAGGTTAACATGGGGAAAAAAGGAGAAAATTCTGTCAGAATTTAGTAAAATGCCTAACATAATAAGGGCTCAAAAAATAAAGGTTGTTTCTCAGGTTAGTGGTGGTATTCATAGAAGTAGTAGCAGTATATGGCACCAGGATTGTTCTGAAATTAAATTCTGAATCTCACACACAGTGACTAACACACAGCTTTCATTATAATACAGGTATATAGGTTGACTGCCTGTCAATAGCAGTGTACAGAAGACGTTTAATATTTATTACCTTCTTACTCATTTCCTGTTGACCTCAAGAACTGTATACAGACATTAACTTCCCTAAAAATCTTCTGATGAGCCTAAAGCTCCTGAGATGCTGAACCACCAGATGGTCTTCTTTCTGCACGATTTAGCCTGATTGGTCTTCAGAATAAGGAGATTCTTGTAAGATGTAAGGATGAGACTTTATCTTCCACAAGTGCTCCAGTCTCTTAGCTCCTTAGTGTGACTTGTCTGGAAAAAAAAAAAAAAAAATCAACAGTCTATTTTTAAAAAATTCTCCACTTAATTTCTAAATATTGATTATATATCTTTTAAAATTTAAAGATAAAATTAAAAACACACTATATAATATATCCTATCTACTTATACTTTGCCCTTCTCAAAGACTTAGTCCTGAGAAAAAGGAGTACTTGGCCTACACTTAGAGCATTTGCTGTCACTTCCATTATTTTTCATGCTGGGAGAATAATTTGATGTTATGCCTGTTTGATGTCTTTCTAAAACTTGATTCATTAGGAGGAATTAACTAGAAGTTTAGGTACAGGCATCTGGCTTCCTGATCATTGTCTCTTCACTGTAATTCTTACTCAAAACTCCATTGAACTGATTATGAGCAGGTTGGTTAGGTAAAATGAGAAATAAGGTGAGAACAGTGCAGAAAGGAGCTGGTCTAAACTTTGCCAGATTACTTTCTGTGGAGTCAAGAACACTGGAACAGGTCACATATCCCATATTTATTTCTAAGTTCCCCAGAATTAGAAGGTCATATTCTTAGAGCCTTTGTGAGGGCTGAAATAAATCACCCTGCACTGCAAATGGCAGAGGTGGTTAATATAGCTTGTCTTGCATGCAGATGTTTACTCTTGATCATTAAGAAAAACCGAAAGGAAAATGTCGGGAAAAGAAGACCTACTCTGAGAGTATTTATGTCCTCTGGGGCAAATGGATTGGGGGGCGGGGGGTGGGGATAGTGGTAAAGGAAAAGCAAGTGAAGAGGGGAGATAAGGCTTGCTGGTGGAGAACAGTTGCAGAGAGATCTCACCATGAAAATATGATCACATTACTTGGAGTAGCAGAAATGCATTAAGAGGAAGTTGAGGCAGGTTTTGAAAAGAATAATACAATCTGCAAAGAAGAATCAAGGGATATCTTTGTAGGGCATCATGATGTGCTCTGGGTCCATGAGATACGTTGTCGTTAACTTGATGTGAGTGGGTCTTCTCAGGAATGGAAATTATCATAAAGTATTTATAGCTCATGGTTGGACAGGGGTGATAAATCATAGGAACCTAAATGTAGATCAGCATTGAGAATGACTTTTGAATATGGGGTGCCCTGCTAGGTGTTGATGTAGCAAAGAGTTGGAAGACAGAACCTTTGTCCTCAAGAAATTTACAACTTCTTGCTTTCCTCCATGTCTATGATATCTACAAAGTGCAAATTAGTTGATACAATTTGGATTTCCAGAGCAAAAATTCCTGCTTCCATCTCTGACTAATCAAGACCAATTGGGGCGTGGGGTGGTGGTGGTGGTGACACAGTGACTTGACAGATCCCTCCTCAGTACTAATTATAGTTCTCATCCCCCTCGCTGTTATTCATGTAGAATATCTGGCACCCCTCAGAGCACTGCTGTTCTCTGAAAAGCCGAGGTTTCTGTTGATTGAGATTCTTGAAGTTGGCTTTTACTTCTTTCTGAATAACTATTTATAATGTTTAAAAAATTCAAAAGCCTCACAAATTAGCACTTAAGATCTTTAAAGAGTAGACTTTTCTTAAATGAAAAATCATTTCATAATATTTTCCAGACCTAATAAATCTTATTTTGAGAACATTTTAATTTTCTTTAAAAAAAAAAAAGAAAGACCAGCCTCTGTCATTCTAGATACCTCTGGCTCATGGAGTACATGTATTCCCATAGGAACAGGAAGTCTGTCTAAATTAAAAGTGAAAACCACAGTTGACTAATTTTGAATTTGCTGCTTTATTGTTGGGTTTCTGCCATAATGAGTAAAATGGCCTCAAGTAGAAAATAAAACCCACAGCATTTGGCATGGGACTAGGTTAAAAAAAAAAAAAAAAAAAAAGAGAGGACATATGGAGTTTTCCCACAAGAAAGACACGTATTATGAAGCTCCCTAGGCTAGAAGTTTGCCATCCTGAGGGTCAGAAACCAAAAAGATTGTGATGGGGTCTGCTGCTCATTTTTATATGTGAAGCCATTTTTAAAAGGCAAAAAAATGAAAACCCTGTAAATCAAGGTGGTCCATAACAATCATTCATGTAGCAAATTTTAATGAGCACCTATTCTGTGCCAGACATTGAGAATATGCTGGTGAATAAGCCCTTGTGAATATCTGACTAGATATTTATTTAATTACATATTTGAAAATGCCAGAGAAGAAAACTTTAGTATAGAGTCTGAAGCTAGTCTGGAGAAAAAACTGCATTTTTGGATAAATGTTTGAGGGAGGGAATGGTCTGGTGATGTGAACCCGCAGATGCCAGTAAATACACATTCCCGGTCAGTCTCCGGTTGACCTCTGAGATAATGGGCAGTGAGGGTCTAGTTTGAGAGTATTGAATTGGCCTGGAGGCCATTTTTAGTGAGGATGGGGGCGAAACTCTGTGTAGGCCTGGGACCTTCTTATGTGCGCCTCCTTTGAAATGGGAAGTAACTGCATTTTATTTTATATCCCGGTGCCGAATTGAATAAAAAGTAGAAAATGTGAAAGCTGATCAGACCGAGAGAGCATGGCTCGAGTTATCTTGGTTTCTGGAGAAAATCAGTGCTATTTTATAGCTGGAGTTTTTTAACAAGCGATTTTTTAAAAGACCAAACAAGGAAATTAATTTTCTTGTTGTTGTTTTGGAAGCAAAAAGGCTCTGTTTAAAGAACAGAGATGTTGTAACATAAACTGACAAAAGCCAGGGAGCCTAGAGTCAGAGCAGGAACTGAATGTCACATCATCAGCACCAAACTTGAACTTGCCCAAAAGTATTAGGTTGATGTTGGAAAGATAGTACCATTTAAGAACATTTTAATTTTCATAGTTAATTTTCTTAATTCCACAGTATTCTTAAAGTTGAATGATCTTTACTTGCCTGGGGCTGTCCCTCAGAAATTGTAGAAAATGTTTCCCCAGAGAGGTGTAAGGTAATCTGGCATTGACATAGCAGCAGTTTACTAGCTATTGTTGTACACAAGAACAAATATAGTTACGGAGACCATAATACAAAGTCAAAGTTAGGAAGAAATCTCTGTGGGAGTACAAGTGATGAAGAGAGAGGCCCAGGCTGAGTTCAACTATTGGCTGATTAGCCGTGTGACCCTGGGCAAGTTACTTTGTGGCCTGATGGCCAAGAGGGTGATGACATAACAGTAATGGGGACAATAGTACCCAATTCACAGAGCTACTGTGAGAAGTAATTGAAATATTTAACATAAACGTTTAACAAGTGTTAGTTGCTATTATTAATTTTTAAAGTAATGCCCTTTCCCATTTTTCCTGTCTTCCCTCCCTTTGCTTCCTTCCTTTAGTATGAGCCGCACTGCGTATGCTGTGGGAGCCCTGCTTCTCCTCTTGGGGACCCTGCTGCCTGCTGCTGAAGGGAAAAAGAAAGGGTCCCAAGGTGCAATCCCCCCTCCAGACAAGGCCCAGCATAATGACTCAGAGCAGACTCAGTCGCCCCAGCAGCCTGGCTCCAGGAACCGGGGGCGGGGCCAAGGGCGGGGCACTGCGTTGCCCGGGGAGGAGGTGCTCGAGTCCAGCCAGGAGGCCCTGCATGTGACCGAGCGCAAATACCTGAAGCGAGACTGGTGCAAAACCCAGCCGCTTAAGCAGACGGTCCACGAGGAGGGCTGCAACAGCCGCACCATCATCAATCGCTTTTGCTACGGCCAGTGCAACTCCTTTTACATCCCCAGGCACATCCGGAAGGAGGAAGGCTCCTTTCAGTCCTGCTCCTTCTGCAAGCCCAAGAAATTCACCACCATGATGGTCACACTCAACTGCCCTGACCTACAGCCACCTACCAAGAAGAAGAGGGTCACGCGTGTGAAGCAATGTCGTTGCATATCCATTGATTTGGATTAAGCCGGGCACACCCAGCCTGTCCAAGGGATGCAGTCCCCTGTGGGCCAGACTTGAAACAACCTGATTCTTACTTGGCTTAAACCTAGAGGCAAGAAGAACCACCAGGTGCCTCCAGGCAGGAGCTTTCTTGTCTGTAGTTTGTGTGCATGAGTGCGCATGGGTGCCTGTGGGTTTTTAGAGACACCAGGGGAAACACGGTCTCTGCTAGAGGGCACTTCCTATTATATAAATGTTTCCGCTACTACTAAGGTTGGCACAGAAATCCTACAAGCCCTAAAAGTACATGCGAAGTGGCAGGGCTGCGGTCTGGTTCTGCCTTTGTCTTTCAGGTGCCCTCCTGGGGACAGGAATCTCCCTTCAGAATGAGCCTTAATAGAAATGGCAACTCCGAGGGGGAGACACCTGTTTCAGTGCTGCGTTAGACTTGGAAAAGTGATTTCAACCTGTGCTTGCTTCCTCTCTTCCTCCTCTCTTCCACAGCCCATCCCTTTTTAGGTTCTTAGTGGCTAATTTAGTATAATCCCCTATCTGCCAGGGTTTCTAAGTTAATTCACTTGACCTCAGACATAAATGTTTTCTATTTTGTGAAGACCCTCTAGACCTTGAGGGAGGCTGGTGTGGCCAAGTACAAGATAGAGGGATACTAGAGGGAGGAATTGAGGGAGAGGACTGTTTGGGTCCAGCAGAGTTCATTAGAGGCTTGGCAGGCAAACCCCCAAACACAGCGAGACCCATGCTTCAGCAAAAGCTTTTTTCCTGGTGTTTAGCAGATCCCAAGTGATTGGGAGAAATGAGGTTACCAAACAACAACAAAAACAAAACCAACCAACCAACCAACAAAAAAATGCCATTAACTTTGGCTGTCTCTGTGATCTGCTGAAACTAGCTGTAACCCAACACCAAAGTTAAGGCATAAATATTGACTACTCCTATTTTCAGAATTAAGTAAGTGAGCCAAACAGAAAAAAACCCAGCTCCTCCTGCTTTGTCCCTTGGGGGACAATAGATATATTTTAGAATCCCTATGCATTTTCAGGGATAGGGAAAAAACAAAACTTCTTAGATGGAGGTCCTAATGTCTTTCCTTTTTCTTGGTTATGATCACCTCTTTCCCTGTTTGTTATTTCTGCACAATGCTTCTGAGTGCCAGCATCCTTTATTATAAAGGTTTTGCCTCTGCTAAAAGTACCAGTTAGTTAATGAACCAGTCTCAGATGAAAGAGGTTAGGGCCTGCTCCATTTTAGCTAGACATTTATTTTTTGGGTCTTTTTCCTTTAGTCATTGTTAGGAGATTGTGCCTGAGAGAAGAGGAGAGTAAAGAAATAGAGGGGGATTGCTTTTGGCTAAGTATTAGTTAGCTCTTAGTAGTGGGAGGAGATGTAGGGCATGGGACACCTCCTTCTTCACCTGTTCTTTAAGGGCCTAAGGGGAAAGCCTTGTTACAAAAGCAGAGCATTGGGTGCCTTTGCTACCCATCTGTCCATCTACTACTAGTGGAATCCATGTAACATGGTATAACCATTCAGTACCTACTGGTAGGTACTGTCCTCTGAACTTGGGCCACTTGCAGTGCCTACTTAGGATTTATCTACTGGCCAAAGTGAAGGATGAGTGAACCTTACTGCACTTTGGATTTAGCTAACTTGTTCTCTTCAAGTCTGAGGTTTTACATGTAAACTCTCCAGATATTCTTTTTGCCTTGTATGTTCTGGGTCTCACTATCCAAGACATGGGTAACATGAGAAACAAGCACCACAGACTTGGGAATCAGATGCCCATGAAGGCTCCAGAATTCAAAGTACCACTGAAACTAAAGAAAGTGTTTTTATTTTGTTTTCATTGTGGTTCAGTGCTCTCCCATATAAGAACCAGACAGGAACCATGCTGTGAGGCAGAAGTTATCTAGACCATGCTAAATGTTGGGTTTAGTTTTGAATCTTTAACACTCACTACTGATAATTTCTACACTAGGCAAATTTGTGTAACACATAGTCTGTGCAATTTGTATACACTGTATGCCCCTGTCCCTGCCCTAAATCTTAGTATCATCCACATTCTTCACCAATAAAGCACAGAATAGATTCACTTAAGCACACAAATGCTAAACCAGAATTTTGAGGGTGGGGGAAAGGAAAAGAAAGGGGAAGGAGCTGAAAATGTAAAACCACACCAGAAAGGAAAAATGACATTCAGAACTAGCAAACACTCAATTTCTCTTGTTGCTTTAACTCTGCCACAAACATGCAATTTTGCTACAAAGAGATGACTTAAGTTGGCAGCAGTAATCTGCTTTTAGTAGCTTGTACCACAGTCTTGCATGTAAGTCAGATTTGGCTCAAGTAAAGAGAATTTCCTCAAAATTAACTTCACTGGGATAATCAGTAGCATAACTACCCTAAAGCACAGCTCTGGCCAAAGAGGGAAATGTCTGCTTTTCTTATTGTGCCTATGTTAAGACTAGCACAAGTATGGTGTGTCTTCCAACATTTACTGAAAATGCCATATCTGTTGCATATTGGTGTCACTATGATGTAATGATACAGCTTTTCATTACTATAGTAGATTTTTTAATGGCAAGATATTTGTGATTTCAATCTTTCCTATTAAATTAAGGCCAAGCACTAAATATGAATTTTATGATGTACAATTTGTGCTTGGAATGAAAAGAGAAAAACACACATCCTGGTTTTTTGTTGTTTTTTTTTTTTTTTTTTTTTTTTGGTAATTCTTCAAAGTTAAAAATGCAAGTGATAAATCTGGAGGAAAGGATAATTTCCACTGTGTGGAATGTGAATAGTTAAACAAAAAAGTTATGGTTATTTAATGTAATTATTAATTCAAACCTTTTGGTCACTGTGATTTCAAGCATTTTAAAAAAACTCCTTTATATGACTTCCTCTGAGTTGGGCAAAGAAGAAGCTGGCACCTTGTATGTTGTTCAAGGCTTTTAATCGGGGGTTTCATGTCGGAGGGAAACAATAAATCTTGACACATCTGAACACGTTGAAGAGTCAAAAACTGAGTTTTTATTTTTTTTAAATCAAATGATCCTTTAAGGTTAACATTTCTGAAGCAATATTAAGAAAGACTTTAAATGTTATTTTGGAAGACTTATGATGTGTGTATACAAACAAATAGCAGATAATGATGAATAGTTCACAGGTAAAATTCTTTCAGGGAGAAAATCTAAAATAAAAAATGCCTGTACAGGACATTTATAAATAATCAGTTACTGCTTAAGAGTGAAAGTAGTTTTATTGATTTGTCATTCCCTAAGATATTAAATATCAACTGCATTATGTATTATGTCTGCTTTAATCATTAAAAAAAAAAACCCAAAGGATTATATAGACTATGATTGAGGTAACTCACTATGTATGAGGATGAGAAGGGATTTGGTAATCTCAAGAAAGCTAATTTGGCTTAAAGTAAAGTGTTATGATTTGTAACTAGAATTTAATTTTCACCCCAATAATGTTTTATATAACCATTCCCAAAGAACAACCAATAAACTAAACTTCTCTTTGTTTTTGTGTATGTATTTTTTAAACTAGTAGTGTTAGGGTAGGGCAGGGATTCACTTGTTATGGGAAGGGAGGTAAAAAAGATAATGAGATCTCTTATGGATTATATATATTTTACAAAGCAAATTTGTTTCTTCCACTTAGGTCATTCAGATCCCCTTTGATTTCAGTAGGACATCTCAGGCTGTGCCACTTACACACAAAGAAGCTAGCCTGCAATTCAAAATACCAGCCTCTTACCCAAAGCAGAACTAGAAAGAAGAGATTATGACAGAGGCCTTCAGGTAGTAGAAGGGTTGTTCCAAAGAACTGATAAAAGCCTTTTTTTGTGTTGTTACAGAGGGAAAATGGGAGAAAGATTTTGAGCTTTCTGATGACCGTGGTTCAGCAATGCAATGAGCTGCTTTTGAGATGGTGAACTCCTGTCCTTGGAAATACTTACACAGATGCTATATATCATTTAATAGGGATGTGAAGTAGAATGAGTTATTGGGTATGCTATTGAACTAGTAGATTCCCCCTGTCCCTTCCTCCTTGGGATGTGATTTGGGATTTCTACTAGGTAGCAATGCAGATGATGATAAAAATCCCAGCTGCTATGTATGGAATGCTTATGACAGATACTGTGTTAAGGATTTTATTTGAATTGTTTCTTGCTTAATCCTTAGTTTAGCTCTATGAGGTGGGTACCATTATTACCACTGCTAGGAAGCAGGGAACTCAGATGGTCTTCCTGCAGACACTGTGCACTTAAACACTATGCTAAAATTTCTACTTTGCTATCACTTAGTTCTTTTAAGAACAGAGCACAGCACACTAAAAATAGATAGATCCAACTGTTGAATATTCACAGCTAATGATTACAGCTACCCAGAGGTTGTAGTTGGCACCATCAGGAGCCCCAAATCTGAATCATTCATGCAAAATCTCCTTGCACCTCTTTTTGTTATGGCCTCCTTGGATATGGAAGAGAAGAATTGCAGCAGGCAGCAAGGTGACGATGTCTGCAGAGAAGCCACAACGAGGAGGTAATATGCAAAGGGCTTGGCAGATGAGTAGGACTTGACACAGAAAGGCATTCCAGGTAAAAAGAATGGTGCTGTGGGAGGACAACAGTGAAAACGATGGAGTAAAGACCTCCAAAAATTCTTTCCATAAAAGCAGCAAGAAAAGTGGCAAAAATAGAATTAAATTCTTTAAAACTGAAAAGTAGCCAAAGGTTTACAACAATTTGGGGAGCATTTATTAAAGAAAAACAGCTGAATCTCAGTAAGAACAAGCTTTATGGCATTGTAACTTGCCGCGTTCCCAACTTACATCATTGCTCTGTGGTGGCCTTGAAAACCAACAATCACCTGCAATCACAGTGAAAGCAAGAAGTCTGGGAGCCAACTTCAAAACCTTGTTCCCAGAGAACTGCCATTTTTTTTTAAACTTGTCTCTTGGTTCCCTGAAAGAGGTCCCTGTACAAAGTTATCTTTATTTGACTGATTGAGCTCACCTAATGTGAAAGCCTTATGAAAAATGACTAGAGGCAATGGATTATTTTCACAGTTGTCCAAGGCTGGGAACAACAGTTGGGGAAAATAAAAAGCTAACTAAGAAGCTTAAAAGGAAAAGCGGGGACATGAGATGTCTTAGGGGCTTAGAAAAGCTCCAACATACTACTGGAAGTCTAGAAGATCAAATGTGCATAGGACTGTGTTCATGCCCCAGGCTGGTCACATGCTTCAGAAAGACCTGAGAAGACCCTAAGCTCTCACCTTGGGCTGACCTTGAGGCTCAGCACAAGCAGGAAGTGAAGGCAAGGCAGACCTAGGGCTGAGTATTGAAGGCCTGCCCCAACATACAGACAGACCTCCTCAGCAAAGACTGGTAGAATTATTGGTTCCAGATGTTTAAGGAAATCTCTGTTCAATCATTAGCTAGCCACTAAGTAAACTAAGCAGAGACTTCAGTGGCCATGCACAATAGTACAGACTGTACAGAATTAGTTCAGAAAATTTGCTAAACAACAAACAACAACAACAAAAAAGGGGAAAACCTGTGTTCCAGAGTTACCATATATTGTTTAAGATGCACAGGTTTCAACCAAAAATTATGAAATATGCAAAAATTCTAAGAACTTATGGTCCATACATAGAAAAAAAAGCAAAGTATAGAAACAGTCCCTGAGCAAGCCCTGACCTTGGACTTACTAGACAAAGGCTTTAAATCAACTATTTTAAATATGTGCAAGAACTAAGGGGCGGAGAGGATTGCAGGAAAATGGCAGAGTAGAATGCTCCAGGAATGCAGTCCCTCCACCAGAACAACTATTGAACTGGCAGGAACTGTTTGAATCAACTATTTTGAAACTCTGGACTCTAGTAGAACACTGTGCAGCATCTAGCGATGAGTGGGAGGAAGAGGCATTTAAATTGCAGTAAATACTGGTGAAATTCAGTCTCTGTGCAGTAGCTACCATCCCCTATCCCTTGCCTTGCAGCAGGCAGAAATGGGGTCCTAAACCCCCCACTCCTGGTGCAGCTTGCTGGTGCCAGGGTGGGCTATAAGGACCCAGTTCCTGAAGATTCAGGGATGATCACTGATCCCTGCTGA
Source organism: Tolypeutes matacus (assembly GCA_026826555.1). Classification (NCBI taxonomy): domain Eukaryota; kingdom Metazoa; phylum Chordata; class Mammalia; order Cingulata; family Chlamyphoridae; genus Tolypeutes; species Tolypeutes matacus. The sequence continues at coordinate 6,601,840 of JAKSZT010054393.1, forward strand.
TTACTGCTTTTGATCAGCTACTTCAGATCAATGGCTATGCAGGTGGTCATTGTTCCAATGCACCTCGGGCAAACATGGCAGAGGACTCTTAAAGACATCCTCAAAACTAAGGAAAACAATTAAATGGTGGCATTTACTGGGCAAGTGACAAATAAAGAGAATGCAGAATTAAAAAGCCATAGGAGAAACACCTGATGTCCTTGCTGGCCCCTTCCTCAGCCCTTTCCCAGGGCAGTGTGGAGCTAGTCAGCTCTTCCATTTTGAGTCTTTAATTTTGTTCTGACTGGGAAAGACTTTGACCTAGGAAACTCCTCCCTGGCTCACCCCACACCAAAATTTGCCTCCAGGAAAAGAATCTTGAGACAGCTAAAGCAGTATAAGTAACAATTAAGGCAAACAGCCTAGAGCAAAGGTTTGCCTGCTTTAAGACTTTCAATAGAGCATATAGGAGAGAAATTCTATTTCATAGGGAATAGAGGGGGCGTTCAAATTCCTGTAATTCCTATAAACAAGGCAACTCCGAAAGCCACTAGCAAGTACAAGCCCAGGACAAGACACAGGTTCAGAAAAGACAGGCAGACCCTGCACTTTGCATTTTCTTTGGTATGAAATTCTTTTTTTTTTTTTTTTTTTTAACTTTATTTTGTACATTTAATAATTGAAAACATAAACAATTAAAACTAAAAAGTAAACACAGATGAATAAATATATACATTTCTCAATTAAATGTAATGGATACATGTAAATTTTTTTCTTTTTTTTTTTTTGAATCAAACAATAAATTACACAATATATTTGGTTCATAGTAATGCATTCATACAGTATTTGGAAGACAGAATAATGAGGGAGAGCACTGGCCAACACAAAGTCAATTCACAAAGACTGTGAAAGTTGATTTTGCATTGGTTTGTCTGGTTGTGTTAGTTGCTGGCACTCAAGAAAATGTGTCATAAATAACATCAGGTGGATACAAACATGAGAAACAGACATCTCAGGGCTTAAATCCCATAGTTAACACTTTAAAATATTAAAATGTATAGTACTCAACAAAAGAGTACATGACAAGAAAAGAAAGAGGAAATGATGGCCAATCCCAAAGGAAGAGGATAAATAGGATACATCAATGAAGGAGACCAGACTGTTGATATACTGGACAAAGACTTAAAAAACATGATCTTCAGTATGCTTGAGTAGATGAAGGGAAATACAGAGAAAGAAAATCAGGAAAACAATGAATGAACAATATGAAAATCTTAATAAACTGATAGAAATTTTAAAAAGAAATCAAACTGAAATACTAGACTTGAAGAGCACAAAAACTGAAATGAAAAATTCCCTAGAAAGTTTCAACAGCTGATTGGAACTGGCAGAAGAAAGAATCAGTGAACTCAAAGACAAGACAATTGAAATGAGTCAGGATGAAGGGCAGAAAAAAGAAAAAAAAATGAGAAAAAGTGAACAGAGCCTAAGCAACCTGTAGGATACCATCAAGTGTACCAATATATGCACTATGGGAGTCCCAGAAGAAGAAAGAGAGAAGCGGGTAGAAGGAATATTCAAAGAAATAATGACAGAAAACTTCCCAACAGATATGAATATGCACATCTAAGAAGCCCAGCAAACACCAAACAGAATAAACTTGAACAGAAATATGCCCACACCAACATGCTGAATGCAAAGAACAAGAGGAGAGTTCTGAAAGCTGCAAGAGAAAAGCAACATGTTATATAGGAGATCACAATTAGATTAAGTGCCAATTTCTCATCAAAAACCAAGGAGGCAAGAAGGCAATGGGATGAAATGCCTAAAGTGCTGAGAGAAAACAATTACCAACCAATAATTTTATGCTTGTGAGACTGTCTTTCAAAAAATAAGGGAGAGAATAAGATATTCCAAGTAAACAAAGCCTGAAGGAGCTCATTACCACTAGACTGGCCCTACAAGCAATGCAACAGGGAGTTCTTTAGACTGAAAGGGAAAAGCACTAGACAGTAGATCAAAGTAGCATAAAGAAATAAAGACCTCTGATAAAGAAAACCATATGGATAATTATAAATGCCAGTACTAATGTACTATATTTTTTGTTATGTAACACTACTTCCTACAGGTGCTAAAATGCAAATGCATAAAAACTAATGACAAATCTATGGGTTTGGAAATGCATTTTACAAAGATATAATTTGTAACAATCGCAAAAAAAAAAAAAAAAGGTAGGGGGACAGTGAGTAGGGAAATAGTGTGTGTGTATATGCTATTGAACCTAAGTTGGTATCAAATTAAATGTAATTATTTTGTGTTTAGGATGTTAAATTTTAACCCCATGGTAAAAACAAAGAAAATATATGAAAAATTTTCAGAAAGTAATGAGAAGGGACTCAATATTACAGTAGAAAAAATCAGATAAACATGAAAGTAGGCATTAGCAGAATAATTGAGGGACAAAAAGGTATAAAACTTTAATAACAAGATGGCAGAAGAAAGTCCTGCATTATCAGTAGTTACTTCAAGTGTAAATGAATAATTCTCCAGTCAAAAGGCAGATATTGGCAGAATGGATAAAAAAAGCAGGACCTAAGGATATGCTAGACTCACTTTAAATTCAAAGACATAAGTAGGTTGAAACTGAATGGATAGAAAAAAAAAATATTCCATGCAAGAAGTAACCAAAAGAGAGCTGAGGTAGCAATACAAATATCAGACAAAATAGACTTTAAGTCAAAAATTGTTACAAGGGACAAAGAAGTCATTATATACTGATAAAAGGGTTAATTCAACAAGATGACATAACAATTATAAATATATGTGCACTGTGATGGTTATGCTAATGAGTCAACTCGGCCAGGTAATTGTGTCCAGGTGTTAGGTCCAGCAAGCACTGGGCTAATTTTGATTCAAGAGCATTTATGGACTTCGATCACCAGTGAGTTTCCTGTATGGATGACTGATTACACCTGCATCAATCAGGGAGATTACATCAGCAATGGGTGACACTTTTATTCAATCAGTTGAATGCCTTAAAAGTGGTTTCAACATTCAGAGAGACTTTCCCAGCTCATCTTTGGACAGCCAACTTCTCCCAGAAACTCATCAAGGACCTTTCACCAGACTTTCATTGGAGCCCCTGGTTTGCTGCCTGCCTGCAGAACCTGGACTTGTGCATCCCCATGGTCGCGGGAGAGACTCTTTTAAAATCTCATATTATTGACAGATATCTCCTGTTGATTCTATATCCTGAGAGAACCCTGACTAATACATGCACCTAACAGCAGAGCCCCAAAATATATGAAGCAAATACTGATAGATTGAAGGGTAAAACTGACAGTTCTTCATTAATAGTAGGAGACTTTAATATACCACTTGCAATAATGGATAGAACATTTAGACAGAAGATCAAGAAGGAAATAGAAGACTTGAGGAATACTCTAAACCAACTAGAACTAACAGATATATATATAGAATACTTGACCCAGCAACATCAGAATACACATTCTTCTCAAGGGCACATGGATCATTCCCCTAGATAGACCATATCTTAGGTCACAAAACAAGTCTCCATAATTTCTAAACTATTGAAATCATACAATGTATCTTCTCCACCACAATGGACAGAAGCTAGAAATAAATAACAAAGGGAGAAATGGAAAATTCATAAATATGCAGAAATTAAAGTACTTTTAAACAACCAATAGGTTAAAAAAATAACTTACAAGGAAATTAGGAAATATCCTGAGGCAAATGGACATGAAAACACAATATACCCAAACCAATGGGATGCAGTAAAGCCAGTGCAGAGAAGGAAATGTATAACTCTAAATGTTTACATTTAAAAAAAAGAAAGATTTCAAATCAGAAACCTAACCTCAAAACTAGAAGAACTAGAAAAAGAAGAGTAAGCTAAATGCAGAGAAAGCAAAAGGAAGGAAATAACAAAGATTAGAGCAGAGATAAATTAAATAGAAAATAAAAAACCATAGAATCAACAAAACCAAAAGTTGGTTCTTTGAAAAGATCAATAAAATTGACAAACCTATAGCTAGACTGAAGAAGAAGAAAAAGAGAGGACACAACTAAAATCAGAAATGAAAAGGGAGACATTACTACCAAAACCACAGAAATAAAAAGGACTATAAGAGGATACTATGAACTATTGTATGCCAACAAATTAGATAACCTAGATGAAATGGACAGATTCCTAGAAACACACAACTACATGTACTGACTCAAGAAGAAATCAACAAACCAATAACTACTAAAGAGATTGAATCACTAATCAAAAACCTTCTAATAAAGAAAAACCTAGGACCAAAGGGCTTCAGAGGGGAATTTTACCCAACATTCCAAGGGAAATTAACACCAATCCTGCTCAAACTCTTCCAAAAAATTGAAGAGGAAGGAACGTTCCCTAATTCATTTGATGAGGCCAATATCACCCTCATACCAAAACCAAATAAAGATGACACAAGAAAAGAAAATTATAGACCAATATCTCTTATGAATGTAGTTGCAAAAATAAAATATTAGCAAATCGAATCCAACAGCACATTAAAAGAATTATACACCATGATCTGGTCGGATTTATCCTAGGTATGCAAGGATGGTTCAACATAAGAAAATCAACATAAGAAAATTAGTGGAATACACCACATTAACAGAATGAAGGGGAAAAAACACATGATCTTCTTGCTTGATGTAGAAAAGGCATTTGACAAAATCCAGTATGTTTTCTTGATTAAAAAAAAAACACTTAGAAAACCAGGAATAGAAGGATACTTCCTCAAAATGACAAAGGGCATATATGAAAAACCCACAGCTAACATCATACTTAATGGTAAAAGACTGAAAACTTTCCCTCTAAGATCAGGAACAAGACAAGGACACCCCCTGTCACCACTGTTACTTAACATTGTACTGGAAGTTCTGGCCAGAGCAATTAGGCAAGAAACAGAAATAAAAGGCATCCAACTTGGGAAGGAGGAAGTCAAACTTTCCTTATTTGCAAATGACATGATATTATATACAGAAAATTCTGAAAACTTTACAACAAAGCTTCTAGAACTAACAAATGAGTTCAGCAAAGTGGCAGGGTACAACATTAACACACAAAAATCAATAGTATTTCTATGGAAGGGGAAGGGGGCTGAATAGCTAAAGCCATCTTGAAAAAGAAGAATGAAGTTGGAGGACTCACACTTCCCAATCTTAAAACCTATTACAAAGCCACAGTAATCAAACCAGCATAGTACTAGCACAGGTTAGACATATAGACCAATGGAATCAAATTGAGAGTTCAGAAATCAATGCTCACATTTATGGCCAAATGATTTTTTTCTTTTCTTTTTTTTTTTTTTTTTTCTTTTGGCCACCTGATTTTTAACAAGGGTATCCAGTCCACTCAATTGGGAAAGAATAGTCTCTTCAACAAATGGTGCTGGGAAAACTGGATGTCCATAGGCAAAAGACTGAAGGTAGAACCCTACCTCACATTATATACAAAAATCAACTCAAAATGGATCAAAGACCCAAAGATAAGAACCAGAGGTATAACACTCCTAAATAAAAACATCGGGAAGCATCTTCAGGACCTTGTATTAGGCAATGATTTCTTAGACTTCACACCTATACCACAAGCAACAAAAGAAGAAATAGATGATTGGGACCTCTTCAAAATTTAAAACTTTTGAACACCAAAGGACTTTATCAAGAAAGTAAAATGACAATCTACATAATTGTAGAATACATAATGGTGGAAAATATTTGGAAACCACATATCCAATAAGGGCTTAATATCCAGAATATTTAAAGAACTCAACAACAAAAAGACAAACAACCCAAAGACTTGAATAGACATTTCTTCAAAGAAGATATATGATGACCAATAACATGAAAAGATGCTCAACATTTTCAGTCATTAGAGATATGAAATTCAAAACCACAATGACTTACCATTTTATATCCTTTAGGATGTCTAGAATCAAAGGTTGACAATAACAAATGTTGACAAAGAAGTGGAGAAATTGGAACCTTCATACATTTATGGGGGGATATAAAATTAAAATTTGGTAGTTCTTTGTTTCAGTTTCGTAGGCTGCTCAAGCAAATACCATGAAATGGGTTGGCTTAAACAATGGGAATTTGTTCGCTTATGCTTTTGAGGATAAAACAAAGTCCAAATTGGGGCTTCATCAAGTGATGCTTTCTCTCTGAAGACTGTGGTGTTCTGGGGCTGGCTGCCAGCAATCTTTGGCTCCTTTGTCACATGGCAAGGCACATGGCAGCATCTCTTGGTCTCTCACTTCTCTTCTGAATTCTGTTGATGTCCAGCCTCTTGCTTCCTGTAGCTTTCTCTCTTTCTGTCTGAATTTCATTCTTTTATAAAGGACTCCAGTAATAGCCATCTTGAATTGAGGTGGTACACATCTGAACTGAAGTAACCGCATCAAAAGGTCCTACTTACATTGGGTTCATATCCACAGGAACGGATTAAATTTAAGAACATGTTTTCCTGGGGTACATACAACTTTAAATCACCACGTCTGAACTCCAAAAAGACATGTTCTTTCTATATGCAAAATACATTCACTCCATCACAATATCACAAAAGTCTTAAATAATTTCAGAAACAATACTTAGTATAAATCTCTTAATAATCAGTTATCAGTATGGTCTGTCCTGGGGCATAATTCTCATCTGTCTTTGTACCTGTGAAACCTAGAGAACAAATTATCTGCTTCCTATATACAGTGGAGGGCCATGCATAGGATAAACATTCCCATTCCCATAGGGAGAAATTGGAAGGAAAACAGAGATCATGGGTCTCAAACAACTCCAAAACCTTGCAGGGCCTGTTCCATTAGATTTCAAGTTCTGAGAGTCATCTGTGGAATGATGTTTTGTTCTCTGGGCTTGGTGAAGTGCAGCCCCACCCCTTTCAAGTGCTTGCACAGTGGCCGTGCTCTCCTCAAACACTGGAGTGAAGGCTCCACCTTCTCCAAGCATCAGTATGGTGGCCAGAGTCTCTGCAAATGCTGGGGCACAGGCTTCAAGCTTACAAGCACTGGAGTGGCCGTCTTTCTTCCTGATCAAGGGGGCTGAAAGCCAACCCTCTCCAAGTGCCTGGGCAGAATTACCCTCTCCACACACATGGGTGGACCTGCTCTCTTGGCCAGAGAAACTATCTTCCATCCAGACCTTAGCTTCCATGATTCTGCCTTTGAAATGATTTTTTTTTCTTCAATTTGTCCCTTCTCTGTCCCTTTTAGTCCAGGATGGTAGTAGTTCGAGTCATAGAAATTACGCAATCCTTTAAAAAAAAAAAAAAAAAAAAAAAAAAGAAATTATGCAAGAAGCTGTCAGTTTCGTATGTAGTTCACAGGGGCTCATATCATCAGACAGTAGGACTTTCCACAGCTCCTTCCTGGATAACTGCACCTTTGGAGTAAGACTCCCTTGGGTCACATCCAGGCTCTGCCATTTCCTAGCTCTATGACTTTAGGCAAGTGACTTTACAGCTGTGATCTGAGTATCCTCATCTGAAACTGGGGCTAATATTTACTTCAGTTGTGAGGTTTAAATGAGATAAACTACAAGGAGCATTTAATAGAGTATCTGGGAGATAGTAAGTGCTCGGTAAAAGTTAACTATTATTATTGCTATTATCCTATTATTAGACAGTGGAGAAACCTTTGGAGAAACATACAGTAATTGGTAATTGGATCTCTGTTTTGAATAATCATAATGACAGGAAGACTGAGTGAGATGGAGTGGAGGAAGAAGAGAAGCCAGGGGCTGTCACAAACAATTTATTCCCCTTACTTTTTAATTATAAAATAAAACACAAATAAAGAAAGCCACATGAGAAAAATATATAGTTTAATGAATTAATATGTGTGAAATCCATTGTAACTACTGTTAGGTTAAGAAACAGAATTTCTCCAGCCTCCTTAGAAGCTCTCCATGTACATTGTCCCTCCCTATCTTGTAATTACTTCTTTGCATATCATAATTTGATCTCCAAAGTGTGCATTCCTAAACTCCACACTTGAGTCTCATTGTAAACAGTTATGTGAGAAAAGGTAAAGACCTTGAATTAAAGCAGCCCTATCCATTTCCTATAATCCTGATGGTGATTACCAGGGTCCATTTCCTCCCGTTGCACCAATAAGTTTGCTGGGCAGGAGGTTAAAATAATTGGATACTTTAAGGCATATTTAAATTTTATTTTCATTGTCACTGCTCCACAACATCATAAAAATAGATACCAATGCTAACCACTTTTTCCCCCTTCTATCCTGATCCCTTTATTTATCAAGTATTGTAGCATGAGTGCTTCGGAAATGTACTTCACTACCTTCCAGATTCTCCATTCCACAATTGTCAATATTGACCCCTTGAATGTGGTTCATTACTATACCTCAGCCACAGCAGGAGGTAAAATGTAGGAAAGGCTTTGAAGTAGACAGCTATTGTTTGTGACTCCTTTCATCTCTATTCTTTCATTCTTTTTTTCTTTTAGGATCACCATACCCTACTCTATGTGGTTCGAGAGAGGCATCCTATCAGTGTCTTTTATACACTGCTCCCTCTTTTCAAAAAATTTTCTATTAGAGAAGTTGTACGTTTGCAGAAAATATACATATCTCCCACCCTCACAATACATTTTCCCTTTTATTAACACATTGTATTAGTGTGGTATCTTGTTACAACTGATGAAATTATATGATTATAATTGTACTACTCACTATAGTCCATGGTTTACATTATGGTTCACTGTTTATGTTGTACTGTCATATTTTTTAAAAAAAATTCTAGTAACATAAAAACAACCAAAATCTCCCACTTTAAACCACTTTCAAATATATAATTTAGTGGTGTTAATTATATCCACAATGTTATACTACCATTATCACCACCGATTACCAAAACTTTTCTATCACCTAAACAGAAACTCTGTACAAATTAAGCATTACTGTCCCATTTTGTATCCCCATCCCATCCAAGTCACCTGAATTGTAGTTTCTGACTATGAATTTGCGTGTTCCAATTATTTTATATCATTGAGATCATACAACATTTGTCCTTTTATTTCTGGTTTATTTCACTTAATATGATGTCTTCAAGTTTCATTCATCTTGTAGTATGATATATATCATTTGTTTATCCATTCATCTGTTAATGGACATTTGAGTTGCATCCATCTTTTGATAACTGTGTATAATGCTGCTGATATTAGTATAGCTACCCAGCTCTCTTTTGGTTACTATTTGCATGGTATATTTTTTTGTATCCTTTCACTTTCAACCTACTTGTGCCTTTGAATTGAAGATGAGTCTGTTGTAAACAGTATATGGTTGGGTCCTGCTTTTTAATCCCTCTGCCTATCTCTGCCTTTTGAATGGAGAGTTTGTTTATTTATTTATTTTTACTTTATTTTGTACATTTAATAATTGAAAATATAAACAATTGAAAACTAAAGAGTAAACACAGATTAATAAATATATACATCTCTCAATTAAATGTAATGAATACATATAAATTTTTTTTTTTGAATCAAACAATATGTTACACAATATATTTGGTTCATAGTAACGCATTCATACAGTATTTGTCCTTTTGTGTCTGGCTTGCTTCGCTCAACATAATGTCCTCCAGTTTCATCGTAAAGCATATGACAACATGGATGAATCTGAATGGAGAGTTTAATCTATTTACATTGAATGTAACTACTCAAAATATGGGGCTTTCTTCTGCCATTTTGCTATTTGGTCTTTGTACGTCTTATACCTTTCTGTCCCTCAATTTTTCCATTAATGTCTACTTGCATATTTGATTTTTTTGTAGTATACCATTTGCAGTCCCTTTTTGTTTCCTTCTGTATATCTTTTACAGATTTTTTCTTTGTGGTTAACATAGCACTTTAACTTAACATTCTAAATCTATAAAAATTACGTTTAATTTTATACCAATTTACCTTCAATATCATACACACACACTGTTCCTATACTCCTTCATCCCTCTACTTTCTTGTTGTACTTGTTACAAATTATTTCTTTATGCATTATATGTCTAAAACCATAGATTTATCATTATTTTTATACCTTTGCATTTTAGAAACTGTAAGAAATAAAAAGTGAACTTATAAACCAAAAAATACAATACGAAAGTATTGGCATTTATGAGTACCCATATGGTTACCTTTACCAGACGTCTTTATGTCTTCATGCCACTGTGATCCACTGTCTACTGTCCTTTCCTTTCAGCTGAAAAACTCCTTTTAGCATTGCTTATAGTGCAGGTCCTTAGCTTTTGTTTCTCTGGGAATGTCATAGTCTCTCCTTTTTGAAAGACAGTCTTACCAGATATAAAATTCTTGGTTGGCAATTGTTTTCTTTCAGTGCTTTAAATATATTGTCCTGCTGCCTTCTTGTCTACATGGTTTCAGATGATAAATAGAAACTTAATTTAGTTGAGAATCCCTTGTACATAACACATTGCTTTTCTCTTGCAGCTTTCTGAATTCTCTCTTTGTTATTTGAATTTGACAGTTTGTCTGGGCATGGTTCTCTTTGAGTTTATCCTGTTTGGAATTTGTTGGGCTTCTTGAATGTTTATATTCACGTCTTTTGTTAAATTTCAGAAGCTTTCTACCTTATTTCTTTGAATATTCCTTCTGCCCCCTTTTCTCTTTCTTTTCCTTCTGGGATTCCCATAATGCATGTATTGGTATGCTTGATGGTGTCTCACAGGTCTCTTAGGTTCTGTTAACTTTTTTTTTTTTTTTCCATTTTTTTCTTTTTTTCCTCAACCTGAATCATTTTGACAGTCTTGTCTTTTAGTACACTGATTCTGTGTTCTGTCAGCTCAAATCTGCTATCAAAATGCCTAGTGAATTTTTCATTTCCATTATCTTGGTCTTCAAACCCAGGATTTCTGTTTGGTTACATTTATAATTTATATCTTTTTATGGAGATTCTTAACTTTTAATTCATCAATTTCCTCATATTCTTTAGTTCTTCCTCTGTGTTTTAGTTTATCTCCTTGAGAATATTGAAAATCATAAAGGTATTTGTTTGCTATGTCCAAAGTCTGGTCTTATTCATTGATGGTTTCTGAATTTTTATCTTGTTCCTTTGTATAGGCCATAATTTCCTCTTTCTTTGTTTGTCTTGTAAACTTTTGTTATAGACTGTACATTTCAATATTTTAATGTGTTTACACTGAGATGTCTGTTCTTAAGTTTGTATCCAGGCAGTGATATGACAGAGATTTCATTGAGTGCCAGAAGCCAATAAAACAAACAAAACAAGGTCAAAAACATCTTTCACATTCTTTTCAAATTGGCTCTGCTTTGGCTGGTCTTCTCCTTTAGAGTTTAGCCCTCCTATCAAGAAGATCAGCCTGAGGTGAATGTGAAGTACTGGGTCTGCTCTGTCTTTTCTGAATCTGTGTTTTTACCTGGGCTTGTGCTTTCTCATGACCTTAGGAATTTCCCCCATTTATAAGAATCTGAATGTCCCCTTGATAGCCTATGAAATAGATTCCCCCAGGTGCTCTGTTGTATATCTTAAAGCTGGTAATCCTTTGCCCCTGGCTTCTTGGATTTATTTATTTCTTATACTGATTTAATTGTCTTTAACTTTCTTTTCTCTGCTTAAGGTGGGTGATCCAGAGATTAGTTTCCTGGTTCAGCCTTTCAAGATGCCACCTGATGGATTGGCACTGATATACAGTCACCCCAGGATGTGCTTAGGGGTTACTCTGGATCTGGGCCAGGGACACACAATTGGAGAAAAGGTCATCTTCACGCCATGCTGCAAATGGGTTGGGTGAGGGGCCAGCAAGTTTTCCAGGAGCTTTTTCTACCATTTTTACAGTTGTATTTTCTTGATTAAGTCTTTGCCAATTATTGCAAATTTTTAACTGTTTTCTAGAGTTTTGAGGAAAATGGCTCTTCCAGTTTTTGCTAGTTGTTCAAGATTCTTGGAGGAACCTGGAGCACCTTATGCTACTGCCTTGGTCCATCAGAATAATAACCTCCTACTCTATCTTGAGGCATAGTGGGAACATAATACCAAGCTGGCAAATCAAGATACCCATTCTATTTGGCACTTGATTGGTTTTTTTTTTTTTTTTTGATTGGTTTTTGAAATGGACTTTAAACTCAAGCTAAACTCAAAAAGATCTTCCTTAAGATTTGAATATGGAGGCTGGGAGAGAGAAGATCTTTCTCCTTCTCTAGATTCAGAAGCTTTGAAAAGCCAACAGCCATCCTCCTCAGTATATTGACTAACACTTTTAAGAATGAAACCTTCACACACAAGGAAGCAGAGCCAAGAGATGGAAAGAGAGAGTAGTGTCTTGCTAAAAGAATTTTTCCCCCAGGTCTAGCTATGCCTGAAGTCAAGCCAAACTTGGCGTCATCTTGTGATGTAACAAATTATGTCAAAATTTATCAGCTTAAACAATAAACATTATCTCACATATTTTCTCACACCAGCAGTCTGGGATTGAGTGAACTGGGTGGTTCTGGCTCAGGATCTCATGAGTTTGCAGTCAAGGTGTTATCAGGGGCTGCAGCCATCTGAAGGCTTGACTGGGAGTATAGAATTTATTTCCAAGATGTCCCCTTCACATGCTTATTGTCTGGAGGCCTCAGTTCCTCACAACATAGACCTCTTTCCACAACATATTAACTGTTTTCCTCCAGACTGGTTACTCCAAGAGAGAGCAAGAGGAAGCCACAGTGCCTTTTATGATCTAGACTCCAAAAGTATACACCTTTACTTGTGCTTTATTCTGTTTTTCAGAAGCAAGTTACTAAGTCTACCCACATCCAAGAGGTGGGGTATTGGGCTTCACCTCTTGAAGGGAGAAGTATCGAAGAATTTGTGGATATATTTTAAAACCACCACACTCTTGGTTATATGAATCAATAAATTCTGTTTTCGGCTTAGCTTTTATTGGGTTTCTGTCACTTGAAATCCAGAGTCCTTACAGAATCTGTCTCTGAGACACTGAGAAAGTTTTAGATATTATAATTTATTGCTTTTACTCTAGTGAATTATTCTTATGATCTAATGCTGTCAAAACAGTATTACTCTCACTTCCTAAACCTTTATGATCAGTAGCACCCAAGCTGGTTCCTATAGAAGGGAGGACCTTAACATAGATTATTAGGAAGAACCCAAAGATTTCCTCTCCACTCTTGGCAGAAGTCATGGATTTCTGTGCATGGTTGCTGTCTCTGTTTGCTTACTTCTCCCTGCATGTCTAATAGGGTATATATGCTCATGGGAACCTAGCTCAAATGAGAATCACTAGCTTCAGGGGAGTCTGGGACATACAATTTGTTAGCTTTCTATTCTCTATACTACCAGTGGCAAGCTAGAAGGGGATTTAAATAGATGCTGAGAGGGAAAGATGCCACATTAAAGTAATTCAGGAACATAGCGGGTGGGGTGGAATAAAATAGTATTAATATTAAAATGCATGTAATGAAAATAATTATTTTCTTGTTCATTCTCTTCTACCTGACTCCCTTCAGTATCACTCAGGGACAACCATTTTCAATTCTTTCTGTCTGTTTCTTCTGCCACTGCCTCCATTTTCTACTTCTTATTATTAATTTTACACATTGTCAGCTTAGCATTATGGTAAATGGAGTTTTAGCTCACTCATTCTCTACTTTGCTTCCTTCATCCTACCAAGGTACTTGAGTCACTAATTTTTTTCATATCAGTAATGAGAGTTTGCATTGCTATGACTGTTAATTATTATTTACTGCTGAATTATGTTTCCTTTTTTGTTCAACTGTGATCCTGTAGTTAATATTTGATCTTTTTTTCCAGTCACTTAGGTTTTTAAAAATATACCTATCCTTAATTTTTTCCTTATGCTCCATCAGATTTATTATATGCCTGTGATATTAATTTTAGGTTCAAATATTCCAGAGAATATATCAGTTCCATTTTGTTCCCTGAAAACTTTCCTTTAAGGACTCTACACTTGCCTGTTTCAGTACGAACTTGTTCTTTATTTGCGCCCTAGAACATTTGAAAATGTTTCTGGTTTCTCTTCACTTGATTTAAAGAGTAGATGAGTTCTCTTACCCTGTGAAGTTTAGCGGAATCCTAATTCTTCTCTCTGAAAGACAGTAGGGTATTCATCCCTTTTGTTCAAAAAATTCACAATGATGTGCTTTAATGTTGGGTTTTTTATTAATTTTGTTAGGCACTTGTACTTTTTTTTTTTATTATGGGTAAAAATCAAAATTCTCACAATACATACAAACATTTGCAAAATGATATATAAATATATATGCATATATGTGTATTTGCTTACAAAAATGTTATTTATATATATATATATACATATATTTTAAGAGGTGCTTAGATTACCCAAAATATTACCTGGAACCCACTGGGATTCCCATGTTACCCACCTCCCACACCTCCCACCACATCCCACACAAACATCTCCCACAAGTGTGGCCGACCACCCTCAATGAACTTACACATCCTGGAGCCTTGCCACCAACCATAGACCACAGTTTACACTGTAGACCACACTCTCTCCCACTCAGTTCTGAGTGGTGTGTGCTGATATAAAATGGCCTACATCCGTTGCCACAACAGTACTCAGGATAACCTCCAACTCCCAAAGAAGCCCCTGTATTTCAACTGCTCATCCCCTCACTACCCCAAAAGTGTCAAGTGGCCACTGGCTCCACCTCATTGTTATAATTTCTTGCATTGCTAGAATCACCATATGTGAACAAGAGAATACCATCAAGTCCACTCTAGTCCATAGTTCTTCTCCCAATCCAGAGGGGACTGGGATGGTGATGTCCACTCCAACTCTAAGTGAGAGAGGGCTTATATCCCATGGATATGGTGGGTGGGATGATCCTGCCTGCAGATGCAGGCCCTCTCCATTCCCTGGGATGGCCATTGCCCATCATTGTCTCCTCACCAGGTGACTTGGATGAGTCCATTGAGCTGTAGGGTAGGAGTTGCAGCTCCACCTAGATTTCATGCACACCTGGCACATAGGTAGGCGGGAGGCTCCAGTCTCTGGAAGTATACCTAAAAACTCCAGCATCACATATAGGTTTGAATAGAAGGGACTGGTGAACCATGTGCAGGGAGGACTTATTTGAGTCTAATTCTGTCACTCTCAGGAACACAAATTCCAAAATAGAACCCACTGATAAGGCATCAGTCTCTGGGGCTATCCCCCCTTATATAGGACCAGGGTGTCTCCAGAGCCCTCAGGAACCCCACTGAGTGGGGTGATAGGCACTTAGATGTTCTATGAGCTCCTACTGAGGTATGCATAAGAGTTACCTCTGGGATGACCTCCCGACTCTCTTTGAAGTCTCTTAGCCACTTGAACTCATTTGTCTTTACCATTTCCCCCTTTTATTCAAGGTCTTTTTCCAGTTGTGTTGCCAGTTGGCACTTGGTATTAATCCCTCGTTGCCAGGGAGGCTCATCCCCGGGAGTCATGTCCCACATTGTGGGGAAGGTAATGCAATCATACGCTGAGTTTGGCTTAGAGAGAGGCCACATTTGAGCAACAAGGAGGCTCTCAGGTGGCAACCCTTAGGCACCGCACAACTGCAGGCTAAGTCTCATTTACAAGAGCAAAGACTCACAAGGGTAGTCATCAATAAAAAAAACACATCAGTGGGTCATCCTATTTTGACAGGCACTGTCCCTACACTCAGAGGACAATTGCTGCTCCCTTGGAGACTGTGGCAGAGCTCTCCAGGCTAGGAATTCAGATTCCCTCATTTATTGTGTGATTATCCACCCACCGTGACCATACCCCATCCCCCGATCCTTTGAAAGATTTTGTATATCTTTCATGTATATTCGGATGAACCAATCTCCACGAAACCCCCCCCAATAATCCCCCGCAGTACCCATTGTAACCCTTCTGTGATCCAAATCCTCCATGAACATTTAGTCCATAAAATAATCTAATACACTTACTAGGAAAAAGAAACAAGTGTGATAAGCTTACATGCAAGAGACAAACATAAGGAAACTCGGGGGGGTGGGGGAAGAGAGAAGGAAAAAAAACAAATAATCAAACAAAGAACAAAACAAAATAAAATATAATCAGTGGATTGGGACATTCAAAAAATGGGCAAAAAAGCAAAGGAAATGCCTTTAAAATATATATATATATATTCATTTTTTTTTCCTTTCTCTTTTCTTTTTTCCCCTTTTTCCTTCCCTTTATCACTGTGTTATCGGATGTCTGGTGTGCCATGACACCTTCCTCCTCTCAATCCCCATTGTCTCCCAATTTTTCATTTAATTTTCAAAGAAGTTTTAGGTCACAGCAAAGTCACACACGGAGTGCCGGAGACTCCCAGATACCAAAC
>JAKSZT010054393.1:6618629-6642009 GCA_026826555.1 Tolypeutes matacus
AGTTAGGTCTTCAATTTTAGCTCTTTCTTCTTTTTTAATATATGAATTTATGGCTATGAACTTCCCTCTCAGGACTGCTTTCGCTGCATCCCATAGGTTTTGATATGTTGTGTTGTCGTTTTCATTAGTTTCAAGGTAGTTACTGATTTCTTTTGAAATTTCCTCTTTGACCCACTGTTTGTCTAAGAGTGTGTTGTTTAACTTCCATATCCTTGTGCCTAACCTGTTTCTCTGGCCCTTATTGATTTCCAACTTCATTCCGTTGTGGTCAGAGAAATTACTTTGTATAATCTCAATCTTTCTGAATTCACTGAGTGTTGTTTTGTGGCCTAGCATGTGGTCTATTTTGGAGTATGTTCCATGTGCGCTGGAGAAGAATGTAAATCCCGCTGTATTTGGGTGTAGTGTTCGTATATGTCTATTAAGTCCAAATCTTCTAATGTATTGTTGAGTGCCTTCGTTTCTTTATTGATTCTCTGTCTAGATGTTCTGTTTAATGATGATAGTGGTGTGTTGAAGTCCCCTGCTATAATTGTAGAGGAATTTATTTCTCCTCTTAGTTTTTCCAGAGTTTGCCGCACGTATTTTGAGGCACCTCGATTAGGTGCGTAAATGTTGATGATTGTTCTCTCTTCTTGAGAGATTACTCCTTTTACTAATATGTAGTGTCCATCTTTGTCTTTTACAACAGTTTTGCATTTAAAGTCCATTTTGTCTGATATTAGAATAGCTACTCCTGCCCTTTTTTGGCTATTGTTAGCTTGTAAAATGGTTTTCCAGCCATTCACTTTCAGCCTCCTTGAATCCCTGGGTCGAAGGTGGGTTTCTTGTAGACAGCATATAGATGGATCATATTTTCTTATCCATTCTGCCAATCTGTGTCTCTTGATTGGTGAATTTAATCCATCAACATTCAGTGTTATTACTCGTAACGAATTTCTTACTTCAGTCATTTTTTCTTTGGGTTAATGTATGTCATATGTTGTTTTGTTTCTCTTTTTGAGTTTTCAGTTGTTTTTAAACTCTCCTCCAACTCTCTCTCCTTTGTTTTTTCCTTTCAACTTGTAGAGATTCCTTTAGTATTTCTTGAAGTGCCGGTTTCTTCTTGACATACTCTCTTAATTGCTGTTTATCTGTGAATATTTTGAACTCTCCATCATTTTTGAATGCCAGTTTTGCTGGATAGAGAATTCGTGGCTGGAAGTTTTTTTCTTTTAGTGTTTTGACTATGTCATACCACTGTCTTCTTGCCTCCATGGTTTCAGCTGAGAAATCAGCACTTAATCTTATTGTGCTTCCCTTGTATGTGATGGTTCTCTTTTCTCTTGCTGCCTTGAGTATTTTCTCTTTGTCTTGAGCATCGGACAATTTGACAAGTATATGTCTTGGAGTTGGCCTGTTGGGATTTATAGTATTTGGGGTGCGCTGTGCTTCCTGGATCTGCACATCCATCTCTCTCAATAGAGTTGGGAAGTTTTCAGTCATAACTTCCTTCAACACTCCTTCTGTTCCCTTTCCCTTCTCTTCTCCTTCTGGGATGCCCATAATGCGTATGTTTGTGCGTCTTGCATTATCGGGTAATTCCCTGAGACCATACTGGATTTTTTCTATCTTTTTGTCTATGTTTTCTACAATCTCTTTGATTTCAACTGTATTGTCTTCCATATCACTAATTCTTTCCTCTGCCTGTTCAATTCTGCTGCCATGTGAGTCCAGCGTCTTTTTCATTTCTTGACTTGTGTCTTTGTTCGCCATCATATCCATTACCTTTTTAGGTGTGTTAGCTATTTCTTCAGTATGTTCTCCCAGTGTCTTCTTTATATCCTTAATCTCTTCCTTCAGTTCTTTAAGTTGGTCCATGATATTTGTTTGATTAGCTTTGATTAGTTGTTCAATGTACTGCATTGCTTCCTGGTTTTTATTTTGTGCACTGGACTGGTCCATGTTTTCCAGTTTCTCAGAGTCATTTGTATTTTTCTGTTGCCCTCTGGTCATCATATTATCTTGATGGGTTTGTTCAGTTGATTAGCTTTTCTCTATGCTCTAGAATTTTATTTAGCTGTTGGTTCTGCGTGTGAGTTAAGTTTTCTCTTTGGCAGTTTTTCTTCTTATTTTATTTCCTTACTTCTTTCTATGTTCCCTTGAAGGCAAAAGGTTAGAGCCAGAGGAATCAAAAGATGTAAGGAAGGCAGAAGGATAATAGAAATATTGATAAAAGTTAGAAGAGGGGCAAAATGAGACTTAATGAGATGAATATTTAACTTGTGTAGGCAGTGTAGAGTACTAGGAAAAAATATGGAGTTCCTACAATGGACTGGGAAAACAAATGGAGGAATATATATATATATATATAGTGATTTGGAAGGCTAGAATTATGAGGAGGGAGAGAAATAGTAGAGAAAGGTCTGAAAGGAAAAAGTTAATACTAATAAAAAAAAAAAGAAAAAAGAAGAAGAAGAAAACAAAATAGATGGGATAGAAATTGACACCCTTAAGTTGTGGGCCTATGAAAAAATGTTGTCTCTAAGAGCCACAACAGGAAACAAAAGGCAGAAAGATGCAGGAAGGATAAGTGATAGTTTGTAATACAGAATCAATATATACAGCGAGTGGGAAATTACTGAATAAGAAGCCCAGCAAAGAAGCGACCAGCTGGCAGCACCTATTTAAAAAAAAAAAAATAGAAGGAAAAAGGAAGGGGGGAGGAAAACGGGAATAATAGCAATAGACTAGAAAGTAACAGAGAGAAACCAAAGATCCACACAGGCAAGCAGTCAAACAGAGCTAAGTGGGGTCAATGATTCCCCTAGGGTCCACGTGGATCCTTCCTGCCTACTTGTGTTTATCAATGAATTTCCCCACAGGGTTCTATATGCAGGTCCTGAAGCAGCTTTTAGGTATTAAACTAAATTAAAAAGAATTTATTTTTCATTTGTTGTGGTGACCTCACTTTTTTTTTTTTTTTTAGCCAAATGCAGGACCCAAAATAATTCCTCCTCTAGACCAACCCCCTTACGGAAGGGACCCTAGCTGGGCCCGTGGAAATTAATCAAGCACGTCCCACTTTCCGGACTCCCCAGGTTAGCTGAAGCTCTGATGTTAGTCAGTGAGGAGTGCTAAAGATGACGAATTCCGCCCCTTCTGGCACCGAGCTCCAGCGTCACCGGCCTGCTCAGTAAATCAGTTTGAGTGCAGATTCGCGGTCTGCTCTCAGCCTGATGCTGCTTCAGGTCGGCTTATCTGCTCCCCAAAGCTATGGGGCGGTGCAGGCAGCCAGATCAATGTCTAAAAATATAAAATACCCTTCCCTGTCTTCCAACGGAACCCTCCCTTTTTTGGGAAGTGTCCCTTCCTCCTGGCTTCGCAGCGGCCTGGGTCTTATCCCTGGGTGGCTAGGGAAATCAGCTCTGTTCCCCGACCTAAATCCCGCCCCCCGTTCACCGGGTGCTGATTAGCTCGTTTGCTCTGTTCACACAAGGTCCAAGGGGCGCCAGGCAGCCAGATCCCCAGAAAATAAAACTTTTTCGCCCCGCCCGCGGCTCCAAATGGCCGTTTTATTTTTTTTTCCCTAACCGCGGGGCTCAGCTGCCTGTGCCAACCTCCACCGGCAGCCTCAAAACTCACGAATCTCCACCGTTCGGTCCACGCCGCCGATCCGTGCAGATAGATGTCCCAAGGCTCTCACTCCACGCGTGCACAGCACAGACCCCTGGGCAGGACCCCGTCCACAATCCGCCTTGCTCTGGGAGCTTGCAGTGTGAGCCCTCCTACACCAACGCCATCTTGCATCCTCCGGCACTTGTACTTTTTAATCAATGGAATTATGTCCTTTAGTTCTGGGACATCTTTTTGTATTGTTTCTTTATAAATTTCTTCTCCACCTTATTTCTCTGGTCTCTCTTTCTAGAAATCCTATTAGTTAGATATTAATCCTAGTTTCTATATTTTCCCCTCTATTTCCATAGCTTTATCTTTATAGGGACTTCCTGAACAGTATGATATGATCCTTTTGTGGCAAACAGATTTTTCAAGTGGCCCTCATGATGCCCACTTCCAGTTGTTCACATCTTTGTGTGATAGCTTCTCTTTCAAGTGTGGGTGGGACCTGAATTTGCTTCTAATCAATGGAATGTGGCAAAGGTGATAGGATGCACATGATCATCATGCAAATGTGATTACATAAATAACACAGATTTCTAGAATCTCTCTCTCTCTCCACTGTTGGCTTGGAAGAAGCAAGCTGTGATGAATCCTATAGCCATAAGAACATGGATTCTGCAAACTACTTGATGAGCTTAGAAACAGATCCTTTCCCTATCAAGTCTCTGATGAGGACCCAGACTGGCTGACATTTTGATTGTTGCCTTGTGAGGTCCTAAGTTGAGGATCCAGCTAAGCTGTGCCTAGACTCCCGAGCCACAGACACTAGGATAGTAAATGTGTTGTTTTAAGATGCTAAGTTTGTGGTAATTTCTTATGCAGTATGGAAAACTAGTATACCTTCTTATAAAGATCATATTTGGGCTATGACGTTTGTTGTTGTTTCTAAAGGCTCTCTCTCTCTCTCTTTTGCTTGTTCTCCATCCCTCCCTATATCTATCTTTTTCTTTAAGATTTATTTTTATTTATTTATTTCTCACCTCCTGCCTCATTGTTTGAGCTTGCTGTCTGCTAATCTTTTTTAGGAGGCACTGGGAACTGAACCTGGGGCCTCCCATGTGGGAGGAGGTACCTAATTGCTTGAGCCACCTTTGCTCCCTATATTTATCTTTTAAAATAATATCCTGTTCTTGTTTCATGGTTGTAATATTGTCCATGATCCTTTTTTTTTCTGTTCTCTCTGGCTGTCTTTGGCTTTTCTAAGATGTTGGTGATCCTTAGTGGTATGCCAAATATAAGAGTGATACTCTAAAAAGCCAATTAGAAGATCTGTGTGTGGAAGGGCTAATGAACTGGTGCCCTTCACTGCAAGGTAGTCTGGTGATGAGGCAGACTTTTCATTGGGAGAACTCCCAAATGTTGATATTTGGTTATCTTTTCTTTGGGGTCATTCAGTTTCCCAAGAGAAGAATTCTCTATTCTTTTTGGGAAGCTATTTGTATTCTGTGAATAGGGTAGGAGTAAAAGTCTGGGTGAACCTAGTTCAGAATGAAGACTTTCATTTAACTCTCTTCTTTTCAGCTCCATACCTTATCCCTGTCCTCAGTTGGGCTTACTGTTCCTGAATTCAGATCTTGGTGGGTTTAATTTCTGAAAAGAATAAACCTCCCTGAATTTGAGGAGGGTCAGGTGAGGGAATAGTTCACTGGGGGTAACCTGGTGTTCCAGTTATTTGTTGTTGCCTAGGAAACCACTCTAAAATTTAGTGGCTTAAAAAAAAAGCATTTTATTATTCTCTCTCATGGTTCTGTGGGTTGACTGAACTCAGATGAGAGACTCTTACTTAAGGTGGGGCATGTCTCAAGCTGTTCCAATCAGGTAGCACTTGGGGCTGGAATGATTTGAAGGCTTAACTGGAGTGGGCACCCCAAATGGCTCACTCACATGGCTGACATTAATGCTGGCTGTAAGTGGCCTCTTCATGTGTCTTGGGCTTCTGAGAACATGGTAGCTGGGTTCCATGAGCAAATGCTCCAAGGAAAAGGAGGTGAAAGCTGCCAGCTTCTTAAGGCTGGGCCTGAAAACTTACACAGTGTCACTTCCACCATGATCAATTGGTCAAAGCAGTCACAGACATACCTAGATTCAAGTGAGAGGATACCCCTTCCTATTGATGGAGAAGTATCTAATTATATGGCCATCTTTAAGCTACCACACCTGGCTTCACTAGCCAGGAGAAGGGAAATGGGGTTTAGCTGCTCTACAGAAACTTTTACCCAATCTCCTTGTATTCAGTCCTACTGCTCACTGTGATATCAATCTTTTGCTGCACCTTGCCTCTGAGTCCTGATTCTCTTAGGGTTTTTAACTTGGTTTGTAGCTTCTTCCATTGTGCTATCAATCTCCACCCCCACCCCCATCTGTCTTTCAATTCTGAAAAATCTACTGAAACCACTCAATTGTTGTTGTCTCTTGTTTTTCTTATTCTTTATCCTTGTGTACTTATACCTTTATACTTCTTTACTTTCATTTTAGTAGTATTCCATGAAAAAGCACATAAATCCATGTGTTGAATTTATCTAAGAGTCCAATAAAAATTGGTATCCATTGTTACTTGATTAGAGCTTAATTTTGTAGTGTTTTTTAAGAAGTTTTGAAAATGCACTTTGACATACATAATTTTATTAGGTCTTCATTGATTCTGAGGGAAAGGTAGGAGAGATATTTAAATGATCCCTATTTTAGAGGTGAACAAGCTGAAATCAGAGAAATAAAATGATTTGCACAGTGTTGCATGAGTGATTTGCTTTCTTTTAGATCCTCTAGGAAAATGTTCTGGAATTTACATTTGTAAAGATGGCAAGGTCAGGTCAAAGAAAAACATAACAAACTTGTTTTTCTTTATTTTGAGGGTGGGGGGAGCATGCAATGCATGAAGTTCAGAAAAACTAGAATTCGTATAGCATTGGAATGGCCCAGACACAATCTGGTATTTTTTAATATAAATGGGCAGTCATGGTGGGGCAGGTCAGGAATCTATTTAGTGATGGAATAGGAAGACTTTGATGACCTACCTTGTCCTCCTACTTCAGGCCACCAAGCTCATTCTGTTCACTTGATTCACAGGCTGGGATGTGAAAATTCTTTCTCACAGTCCTTTGCAGGACCCCATTTTGGCTGTGCTTATGGTAGCGACAGAGTTTCAAAGAGGAAGAACAAATAATGCCTCCCAGACATATTACAAAGGAAATATAAGTCGGCAGATAGTTGGATCTGGATCTTGGCCAGTATAACTCAACTCTTCTTGTTGAAGGTGCCATGGGATCTATAGTGATGGCAGGTAGGAGAAGAAGTGGGTCTCTTCAGCTTTATGTCCTGCCTGAAAGATGATAACCATGCTAATAAATTCAGTGCCACATTCTTTACAGTGTGCTCATCCGATCTCTAGAACAAGGTCATAAACCATAATGGAGCCCATGATGCTTTCAATTATTAGATATTCATTTCGGCTCTTTTTTTTTTTTTTTTCCTCTTTTGCCAAAATTTGGCTTTGTTGTGCTTTCAGGAGGGTGGCAGAGGGCAGAGGTATAAAAGAAATCTGAGAGAAATTATATGCTTGTCAAAACAAAACATAGGCTGCCCAATGGGGGAAGATATAACATTGCTGTCATTCTATCTGCCATAAATGCAAATAGACATATCATCATGAGTAGAGTTGATTTGGGGGCATTCCTAGGTCTTTTATGAATACTTTAATTAAGTATTCATTTTTTCTTTTAGTAACTAGTAGTTAAGATATATACAATTCCAATTCTTGGCTTATCCCAGAAAAGAGATTATGGGATGTGGCACTGAGCCCCAGAGTGAGACTTTTTATAAAGAAAAAAGGAAAATGAATAGCTATGGTTGTTAAAGAAGATAACTTATTTGGGTTTCTTGCCCTGATATTCCACAGTGAATATTTTCCATTCCAGTCTTCGGAAGCAGGGCTGGATGAGGTTTCTTCCTCTATAATTTTATTTAAACATTTCAACTCTTTTTCTTTCCTGACACATTGTCAACACTTGAATACCAGACCCATACCAAATTCTTGGGTCTGATGCTAACTCCTGATTCAAAGGGAACTGGGCACTACTCTCAAAATAGAATTAAGAACCATGAATGTTGATGAAATATTAAATGGAAAAACCGCTTTTCCAACTCCCTCCAGGAACTGAGGACCTTCAAATATCCTTCTACTCTGAGATTCCATCCTGCAAACAAATTTAAATTTCCCCACCGGTTCTTACCTCTCAACCATGATTCTTCATATTTGTGAATGACAGTCTTTCATCAGCAAAAATATGGCCAGGCTTAGTGGAAAAAGGAGGCAAGACTAGAAGAGAATTGCATCTCTTAGAGAAGATTATCAGGCTAGGATTATGCCAAATTTCCTGGTGATTTCCTTTTTTTAAACTTTTGTTTGGCAGAAAACCTTCCACCTGAAAGAATGGGGTAGGTGAGGATAGGTGAGGAGAAGAGAAAGTTTAGGTGATAAATGAAGACAGAACATTTTGGTTTGTCTTGTAAGTTTCCAGAAGGCCTTTTATGCAGGAAGAGGACCAAAATCAGTGGAAGGAAATTATAGTGGAAGGGAAATATGCAAATGGGGCTAAACAGTATCAAGCTATTTATGGGGACCCTTCAGTAGAAACCATCTTCACTGTATTAGAGAGTTGAGTGAACCATGTTAGTGGTTGAAGAATGCTACTGACAACTTTATCTGATATCCCAAATAGAGAGTCCATATTGCAGTTGTCGTACACCCCTCTAGACTTTTGGGGGTGGGGAATTATTGAGGCACTGAGAGTCTGGAAAAGATAATTGTGGGCCTTACTCTTTTCGACTGTTTCCCTCTGAAGCAATCTGAGAAGAAAACCAGCTTCTGCTTTTGTGTTATTTGCTCATGAAAACAAATGAAATCAGAGCTAAGCAGTGACAGAAGATTTCTAGTTTTGGATAGTAAAGAAGGCTTTGAAATTGCTATAATTCCTCCATCTTTACTACAAGGGAGATACGAATCATGTATAGAATTTACACAGAACTAAGTAAACTTCTAGGCCAAGAGCACAGCTGACCGTTCTTTCAAATCTGCTGTTATGAAAAACTTGTGGGTAGACAAATCTATGGTTTTATAGTCAAAATGGAGAAAACAGCAGCGCACGTGTTTTCAGCTAAATATTCTGTGACCCAGTCCCAAATTGTGATTGAGGCAAAATCAGATTCAAATAATCTAGCACCGATGTGTGTCCTCAAGTATTAAGTTAGCTTTGCAAACCCAAAAGTTCTGGCTTTGGGGGATGGGTTAGCGAGGAGTTGTCACTGGATGGGGCCACTTGACTGCAGCATGTCCAAGGTTTGGGGCTCTTGCAGGCCTCAAGGATGCCCAGAGAGGCAAGAGGTCAAACTTGTCTGTAGATTTTTATATGATTCACATCTTTATATGATCCTGAGGAGCTTGTTTCTTTTTGAAAGTCTCAGAAGGTTTGACTGATTCACCCAATATGCTTCACTGGGAGCTGAAAAAGCCACATTCTCTAGACCCCGAAAATGAGAGTGGATGAATCCAGAGATTGGCAAGGTAACGTGATCTGACTTTTGCAGCAAGCCAGAAGCCAGATGTCCCCTCCCCTTTGATCTGAATAACACTTTAGGCTGCAGACAATAAGATTGGTTTTAAATTTATTGTCTCTTTGATTTCTGCATTCTAATGCTTTTTAAATTCTTTACACAAGACAGAGCTATATATAGGCATTGGGGGTGGTTCAACTGAGGCCAAAAAAAATGCAGTAGCTTATGAGAAGTGCTGGGCAGAACCTCATGCGCATTTCTCTGAAAGGAAACAAAGCTGAATTACTTGGGGGCAGGACTTTTTCTTTTCCAGTTGTTTTACTCCAAAGTGAAGTTTCCCGCTTTTGGTCCCAGCCAGCTCTGTGAAAATATTCCTTGCAGAACAACCCTTTTGGCAAAGCACTAAAACAGAAGAATCCAATTTAAGTGAAGAACCCTAAATCTGAATGTCTTCCTTCTCAAAGCCCTATAATACCTTCACCTCATCTAAGGTTTTATTCCTATCCTCCCTGATGAGGCAGCTGAGACAAGAGCTTGATTTCACTAGCCCTGTTGGTGATGGAGATGCCTCATCCTGGTGAAAGGAGTTAAGTGACATTGGGAATTGCTTTTAATAAATATTAAGTAAACAAATATTTGCCAGGCACTCAACTCCATGGTAATAACATTTGGCATAGTTCCTGCCCTCAAGCAGATCAAACTACAGACAATAGCACCAAGAAGTCAGGCTGTCTTGGGAAGAACACCAGTTCTGAAGTCAGGAAAAGAGTTTCAAAGTCTCAACATGTTCACATAGCAACTCTGTGACCTTGAATAAAGTCACAGCTTCTCCTCATCTCAGTTTTTACATCTGGAGTACTAGCTAAATTCACACTGACCTAGCATTTCATTCGATGAGAAAGTGTTTTTACAGTCTGAATCTTGTTTGAGTGCAATAACCACCCTGTACAATAGCTAGGGCAGTGCTGTTCTCCATATTTTAGGATGAGGAAGCAGAGCTAAGGGGACTAAGGCTGTTGCTTGAAGTCACAACTACTCTTGTGAAACAAAAGTGAGACTGGAACCCAGGTTACCTGACACCTTCTCCAGGGCTCCGTCCACTTAATACTGGCCCTGTTTCTCCACTACTCCACCTGTGGACTTTGAGGAGCAGAGGCGGTTTTGTCTGTGAGAGGGCTTTGCAAATGGTTACAGCAATTACAGTAAGCTTCTGATTCTTTTCCCTGAGTCTGCTGTGAACTTCTCCCAGAGGAAAGGACAAGCCACACAATCCCTAAGTGGAGTGAGATAATCCAGCAGCAAACGTGGATTTTGGCTTGTGTTCTGTGTGTAGCTCACCTTGAAGTGAGAGCAGAGTCTCAAGCAGGGTTTGGGCTACCCCTTTGTGTCAACAACGTCTATCGGATTTTCCAGTAAGTTTTCAGTCAGTTCCTTGGATATCAGGTATTAGGCCATAAAACATTTCTTTCTACTTTATGGTTCTGAAATATGAACTGTGGCCACAGCTGAAGCTTTTAAGTCTGATCATGATGGCTCCCAAGAGAGGCTCTTCAGAAACCAAAAGGGTAGTCAGGAGGGGGTGTGAAGTTGGGAGGAAAAGCACTTGCCTGCCCACCATGCCTAATCAGGTCTCCTTAATATACTTTCTCTGTGCACACAAAGCACTGTACTAGATGCTTTGAGGAGCTCTAAAGAAAATATAAGAACCAGTCTGTGTAAGCAAGAACATTACAAACAAAAACAAACTGGGCCTCTCTGCCTCTTCTCTACACTTTCCATCCCTTTCCAGAAACTTAAAAATTCAACCTATCTGAACGAAGAAGACTTCTGATGTGTTGAGTGAATGTCAAAAGTTTCTCACTACATGATCAAGTTACATGGACAAGCTTGAAAAAACTGTATAGGGACTATGGGATTTTATCTCAAAAGGCCAGAACCCCTCTTTGTACTCAATTCCTGAGAATGAGCATCAGTTCCCTCTTCAGACATGCAGACTCTCCCTCTAACTCTGAGCCCGGCAGGTGGAATTGGGTGCTGGCAGTCATGAGGACTGTTCAGCCTCAGCGGATCACAATGCTGTGGGTAGGGAAGCAAGTTCCACTTCTTGGATTCTGCATGCGGGAGAGATCACTGCTAATAACTGAGATTGATATTTGGATATGGCCTTTCCAATCCTGGAATTCAAATGCAGATGGGATTGTAAAAGCACCTGACAATTTAATTGCCATCTCTTAACCTTGAAGAAAGTAGCAGGATATACCATTGTAAATAGAAATCATCTGGTGTCCATAGCTTAGGGATATTTACATATTCAATTTAAAGTGTAGAGAGTATTCCTGCCATACTACATTACATTTGTATAACAACTTGCTCTTTCTGCTACCATCTGATATTTGATTCTTGTAACTTTGTGAAGCAGGGAAGTGAATGCTTATATGGCAGATGGAGGAACGAGTATAAGAGGTCCAGGAACTCGCCTAAAGTCACCGGGCAGAGCTGGGACAAGAACACAGCCTCCCAGTACCTAACTTGGTTCTCCTTTTCTTTACCAAGGAGTTTGATCTGCATTGGCCTCCCAGGCTCTCTGGGTTGGAAAGAAATTCTGGCTCCTATGTCTTACTTGTTTTGTTCATTTTACAAATTTACTTTCTTTTTCATGCTTTATCACACACACACACAAAATACATAAAACAAAGTAGATATTATTGAATTTTTATAAAACAAAGACCTCTGTAACCTGGCCAGCGCTGTGGAGGCCCTTTCTGTGCACCTTCCCGGGGCCAGCTTCGTGGGTGTGCAGCCTGCAGTAGCGCAGGACCCTGCACTTAGAAGGGTGCCGTACTTGGTTAATTCTCTGCTATCACAGTTTAAAAATTCTTAATAATTTATAAACCAGGAGCCTCATATTATCATTTTGCACCGGGCCCCACAAATTATGTAGCCAATCATGCTCCTACTCAATCACATGCCCTCCCTTTCCACCAGAATAATCACTATCCTAGCCTTCTTGATAACCCTATCCTGACTCTTCCTATAATCGTATTACCTCAGTATGCATCTTAAACATTATAGTTTATTTGACCTATTTTTGAATTTTATACAAAGGGAATCCTATGTTATATTATCTTGTGAATATAGCAGCTTTCACTAAATCTTGCTTGTGAGATTCATCCATGCTGATATTTGTAGCTCTCATTCATTCAGTTTTATTACTGTGTAATATTCCAATATATGGATATATATCACAATTTATTTCTATTCATCCTACTTATGATGGAAATTTGAGTTTTTTCCAATGTTTTTACTATTATGAATAAGGATTCTTGTGTGTATATTTTTGTACAAAGGTACATACACTTGTGTTGGGCATTACCTAAGAGTGGAATTGCTAGGTCATAAGGTATATGTTTGCGCAGCTATAGTAGATATGCCAAACTGTTTTCCAAAGAAGTTGTCTCAATTTACATTTTCTCCAACAGTGTAAGAGAATTTCCTTGTGCCACATCCTCACTAAAACTGGTGATTGTGTTTTTAATTTCACCATATTAATTTTAATATGGTGGGTATGTAGTTATATTTCATTGTAATTTTAATTTGTATTTCCCTGAGTAGTAATGAAGTTGAGCATCTTTTCAAAAATTTATTGGCCATGTGGGATAACCTCTTTTGTATAGTTTCTTGCTGATTCTTTTATCGTGTTATTTGTTTTTTTAAAATATTAATTTATAGGAGTTTTTATTGTATTCTGGATGGGAGTGTTTTATCAGATACATGTAGGGGCAAATATCTTTTCCCAGTCTGTGCCTTAAAGATATCTTTTGATGAAGAGAAGCTCCTAATTTTAATGTAGAAAAATTTGTCAATCATTATAGTGCTTTTTGTGTCATGTTAAGAAAATCTTTTCCTTTTCCAAAATAATGGGCATTGCTTTGCTAAAATAAAGAAACTATGGAGGCAAGAAGGCAGTGGGACAATATACTTAAAATGCTGAAAGAAAACAATTGCCAGCAAAGAATTTTTTATCTGGCAAGACTTTCTGTTTTTCAAAAAGGAGGGAGAGATTAAGACTTTTCCACATAAACAAAAGCTGGAGGAGTTGGTCACCTTAGACTTGCCCTACATATAATGCTAAAAGGAGTTCTTCAGACTGAAAGGTGGATCAAAGCAGCATGAAGACATAAAGACCTCTGGTAAAGGTAACCATATAGGTATTTATAAATACCAGCACGTTTGTATCGTATTTTTGGGGATGTAACTCCACACTTTACTTTTTGCAGGTTCTGAAATGCAAAGGCATAAAAAAAATGTTAAATCTATGGTTTGGGGTATACAATGTATAAAGAAATTATTTGTAGAAAGCATAACAAAAAAGGCGAGTAGAGTGGTGTAAGAACAGTGTAAATGCTATTGAAGTTAAGTTGGTTTCAAATCAAACGTGATTTTTATAGATTTAGAATGTTAAATGGGGCATGGATGTGGCTCAAGCGGTTGAGTGCCTGTTTCCCGCATGGGAGGTTCAGGGTTCAGTTCCTGGTGCCTCCTAAGAAAAAACAGAAACAACAACAAGCAAAAACACACGTAAAAACCAACTCAGGGGAGCTGATGTGGCTCAGTGGTTGAGCACTGGCTTCCCCACATATAAAGAACCTGGTTCATTCCCCAGCCACAGTATCTCAGAAAAAAAAAAAAAAAGTTAAATTAAATCCCCTTGTTAACCACATACACACAAAAAAATCTGAAAAAGATGTACAAAAGGCCATGAGGAGGGACTCTAAATGATAACCTACAAAAAAATCAAATAAATATGAAAGTAAACATTAATGGAAAATATGAGGGGCAAAAAAAAAAAAAAAAAAAAAAAGGCATACTACTTACAAAGGACAAATAACAAATTAGCAGAAGAAAGTCTTTTTCTATGAATAGTTACTTTCAATGTAAATCAATTTTATTGATATATATTAACAAAGCATAAACCCATCTGAAGTGTACAATCAATGGTCTTTGGTATAATCACATAGTTGTGCATTCATCACTTCAATCATTATTAGAGCATTTTCATTATTCCAATAATAATAATAAACAAAAAACAGACAAAAAAAACTTCATCTCTCTCAATCTTCCTATGCTTCCCCTGCCATACACAGCTGCTATTCTGTTTCCATCTCTCTAGTTTATTTGTACTTATATTTTGTAAAAACAGTCATATATATACAGTATTACCCATATACATACTTCACATGAGGTTTCACTGTTATACAGTCCTATGTTACATTTTTAAGCTTTCCTTCTAGTAATAAACATGTCCTTAGACTTTCCCTTTCAACCACTGTCATATCCATATAACTCCACTAGTTACAAATACTATAATGTGCTTTCACCATTTCTATTAATTTCCAAAGATTTACAACCTTTTTACCAATTCTGTACAGATTAACCCTCAGCTTTCCATTCTCTACCCTTCTTATATTATCTGGTAGCTTATATTTTAATTATTAACTCCATGAGTGTACACAATATATTTAGTTCACAATAGCGCAATCATACAGTATTTGTCCTTTTGTGTCTGACTTGCTTCACTCAACATAATGTTGTCCAGGTTAATCCATGCTGTCATATGCTTTATGACTTCATTTCTTCTTACAGCTGCATAATAGTCCATCATGTGTATACACCACAATTTGTTTATCCATTCATTGGTTGATGGACACCAACTTTTGGTTGGTGAAAAACGTGGGCTGTTTCCAACTTTTGGAAATCGTGAATAAGGCCACTATGAACATCTATCAGTGTGCAGATGTCTGTATGTGTCACTTCTCTCCATTTTTCTTGGTATATACCTAAGTAGTGATATTACTGGGTCACATGGAAAGTCTATATTTAACTTGCTTAGGAACTGCCAAACAGTCCTCCACAGTGGTTGTAACATTTTACATTCCCACCAACAGTGAATAAGTGTTCTTATCTCTCCACATCCTCTCCAACACTTGTAGTTTTCTGACTTTTTAATAGTGGCCATTCTAATAGGTGTGAAATGTTCTCATTGTACTTTTCATTTGAATTTCCCTAATCGCTAGTAATGTTGGACATTTTTTCATGTATGTTTTTTTCCATTTATATTTCTTCTTGGACAAATGTCTATTCAAGTCTTTTGCACATTTTAAAATCAGGTCCTTTGTCTTTTTATTGTTGAGTTGTAGTATCTCTTTATATATCATGGATACTAAACCCTTATTGGATACATGATTGCCAAATATTTTCTCCAATTGGGTTGACTGCCTTTTCACCCTTTTGGCAACGTCCTTTGAGGTGCAATAGCATTTAATTTTGAGAAGGTCCCATTTATTTTTTTTTCTTTTGTTGCTTGTGCTTTGAGTGTAGGTTTAAGAAACTACTGCCTACCATAAGACCTTGAAGATGTTTTCCTACATTTTCTTCTAGGAGTTTTATAGTTGTTGTTTTCATATTTAGGCCCTTGATTTATTTTGAGTTAATTTTTGTATAAGGTGTGAGATAGGGGTCCTCTTTCTTTCTTTTGGATAGGTATATCCAGTTCTCCACCTTTTGTTAAATAGACTGTTCTGGCCCAGCTGGGAGGGCTTGACAGTCTTGGCAAAAATCACTTGACCGTAGATGTGAGGATCTATTTCTGAGTTCTTGATTTGGTTCCATTGGTCAATCTGTATGTCCTTATGCCAGTACCATGCTGTTTTTACCACTGTAAGTAATATGCTTTAAAGTCAGGAAGTGAGAGTCCTCCAATTTCATTCTTCTTTTTAAAGACATTTTTGGCTATTCAGAGACCCTTACTCTTCAAATAAATTTTATTGGCTTTTCTATTTCTTCAAAAAAGGCTGTTGGGATTTTTATTGGGATTGCATTGAATCTGTAAATTAGTTTGGGTAGAATTGACATCTTAACAATATTTAGTTTTCTAATCCATGAACACAGAATGTCCTTCCATTTATTTAAGTCTTCTTTGTATTTTTTTTTTTAGCAATGTTTTGTAGTTTTCCAAATATGGGTCCTTTATATACTTGGTTAACTTTATTACTAAATACTTCATGGTTTCAGTCGCTATTATGAATGGAATTTTTTTTTCCTGATTTCTTCCTCAGAATGCACATCAGTAGTGTATAGAAACACTATTGATTTTTGTGTATTAAGCTTGTATCCTGCCTGTGGCAGTTTGGCATTGTTAAGAATTAAAAAAATAGATTTTGGATTGTGTTTGTAAACTGGTCTGGGCATATTAGATTGTATTAAATTCAGAGGTTTCATTTTTCCTTGATTAAATTATGATAAAGGCTTTGATTTGGCCATGTCAGTAGGATGTTGAGTCCCCATCCCCCTTGGTGGGTGGGGACTCACAGAGAAAATGACACAGCAGAGAAGAGAGTTCGAGTTTTGATGTTGGAGCCCCAGGAAGAAGAACACAGGAGAAGAACACAGAGGAATAGAGACGGCTCCATAGACATGGCAGAGGCCCTGGGAAGAGAGAGAGCCTGATAGTCTACAGCTGACCTTGTGGAGAGAACAGAGCAGCTGAGCCCAGAAAGAATTGAGCCCTGAGGAGAGAGACAAAACCATATGCCAGGCTATCACTGAGATTGGAAGGAGCTGGGACCACGGAGCCTTAGGAGGAAGAGGAAGGCTGAACCCTTGCAGAGACCTGCAGCTATCTTGCTCCAACACGTGGCAACAGACTTTGGTGAAGAAAATAACTTATGCTTTATGGCCTTGTGACTGTAAGCTTCTACCCCAAATAAATACCCTTTATAAAAGCCAACAGATTTCTAGTATTTTGCATCAGTACCCCTTTGGCTGACTAATACACTGCCACTTTACTGAACTCGTCAATTAATTCTAGTAGATTTGTTGTGGATTTTTCGGGATTTTCTAGCTATAGGATCATGTCATCATGAATAGTGAAAGTTTTACTTCCTCCTTGCCTATTTGGGTGCCTTTGATTTCTTTGTCTAGCTTAATTGCTCTAGCTAGAACTTCTGGCACAATGTTGAATAATAATGGTAACAATGGGCATCCTTGTCTTGTTCCTTATCTCAGAAGGAAAGCCTTCAGTCTTTCACCATTGAGTACTATGCTAGCTGTAGGTTTTTCATATATGCATGTTACCATATTGAGAAAGCCTCCTTCTATTACTATCTTTTGGATTTTTTTTTATCAAGAAAGGGTGCTGTATTTTGTCAAATGCCTTTTCTGCATCAATTGAGAGGATCATGTGATTTTTCTTCTTCAATTTATCAATGTAGTTTATTACACTAATTGATTTTCTTGTGTTGAACCATCCTTGCATACCTGGGATAAAACTCACTTGATCATGGTATATAATTCTTTTAATGTGCTTTTGGATTCTGTTTGCAAGTGTTTTGTTGTGGATTTTTGCATCTATATTCATTAGAGATATTGGTCTGTACTTTTCTTTTTTCATAGTATCCGTTAATTTTCTATTATTTTTATTTTTATTTTTGGAAGTTCCATGGTCAAGGATTGAACCCAGGGCCTCATATATGGGAAGCTGGTGCTGAACCATTGAGCTACACTGGTTCCCATTTTTCTTGTATCTTTATCTGGTTTTGGTATTAGGGTGATGTTCCTTCATAGAATGAGTTTGGTAGCATTCTTTCCTGTTCAATTTTTTGGAAGAGCTTGAGCAAGATTGGTGTTAGGTCGCCTTTGAATGATTGGTAGAATTCATCTGTGAAGCCATTTGGTCCTGGGCTTTTCATCTTTGGGAGGTTTTTGATACTGTTTCAATCTCTTCACTTGTGATTGGTTTGTTGAGATCTTCTATTTCTTCTAGGGTCAGTGTAGTTGGTTTGTGTGTTTCTAGGAATTTGTCTATCTCATCTACATTTTCTAGTGTTTTTGGCATACAGTTGTTCATAGTATTCTCTTATGATGTTTCTTATTTCTGCAAGGTCCGTGGTAATGTCCCCCCTCTCATTTCTGATTTTATTTATTTGTGTCTTCTGTCTTTTTTCCTTTGTCAGTCTAGCTAAGGGTTTGTTGATTTTATTGATCTTCTTGAAGAATGAACTTTTGTGTTTTTTTTCATTCTATTGTGTTTTTTGTTCTTGATTTCATTTATTTCTGCTCTGATCTTTCCTATTTCTTTCCTTCAGCTTGGTTTGGGATTAGTTTGCTGTTCTTTTTCTAGTTCCTCCAGGTGTGCAGTTAGGTCTTCAATTTTAGCCCTTTCTTCTTTTTTAATGTAAGCAGGGCTGTAAAT
The DNA here is from genome assembly GCA_026826555.1 of Tolypeutes matacus. Taxonomy (NCBI): domain Eukaryota; kingdom Metazoa; phylum Chordata; class Mammalia; order Cingulata; family Chlamyphoridae; genus Tolypeutes; species Tolypeutes matacus. The sequence goes on from JAKSZT010054393.1 coordinate 6,637,090, forward strand.
TTCCCTCTCAGCACTGCCTTTGCAGTGTCCCATAGGTTTTGATATGTTGTGTTTGCATTTTCATTCATCTCAAGATATTTGCTGAATTCTCTTGCAAGTTCTTCTTTGACCCACTGACTATTTAAGAGTGTGTTGTTTAATCTCCATATATTTATGAATTTTCCCTTTTTCCATCCATTATTGATTTCTAGCTTCATTCCGTTATGATCAGAGAAAGTGTTTTGTATATTTTCAGTCTTTTTAAATTTATTGAGACTTATCTTGTGACCCAACATATGGTCTATCTTGAAGAAGGATCCATGGGCACTTGAAAAGAATGTGTTTCCTGATATTTTGGGGTGTAATGCTCTATAAATGTCTGTTAGGTCTAGTTCATTTATCATATTATTCAAGCTCTCTCTTTCTTTACTGATCCTCTGCCCAGATGTTCTATCCAATAATGAGAATGGTGTACATAATTCTACAACTATTACAGTAGAGACATCTATTTCTTCCTTCAGTTTTGCTAGTGTATGCCTCATGTATCTTGGACCACCCAGGTTAGGTGCAGAAATACTATAGTTATTTCTTCTTGGTGAATTGCCCCTTTTATTAATATATAATAACCTTCTTCATCCCTTATAACAGTTTTGCATTTAAAATTTATTTTTTCCAATATTAGAATCACTTCTTTATCTCCTTTTTTGTTACTATTTGCATGGAATGTCTTTTTCCAACCTTTCAACCTGGTTGTGTCCTTATATCTGAGATGAGTCCCTTGTCAACAACATATAGATGGCTCATATTTTAAAAATCTATTTTATTAGTTTATGTCTTTTGATTGGGGAGTGTATTAGTCAGCCAAAGGGTGCTGTTGCAAGGTACCAGAAATATGTTCACTTTTTAAAAGGGCATTTATTTGGGGTAAAAGCTTACAGTTGCAAGGCTCTAAAGAGTCCATCTCAAGGCACCATAAGAGGTACTTTCTCACCAAAGATGGTTGTCAATCTCTGCTGGGATTCAGGCTTCCTTTTCCTCTTAAGACTCTGTGGGTCCAGCTTCTCCAATCTCAGTTGTAAGCTGGAGGGCTCGTTTCTTTCCAGGCTTTCTCAGCTGCTCAGGGCTCTGGTCTCTTCAGCTGCAAACTATCAGGCAAATGGCTCAGCTCTCCCTAGGGCTTTAGCTGTTTGAGCCTTCTTCTTTCTGTCAGATGGCAGGATGGAAATGACGAAGTTCTCTCCTCTTCCATGTCTATGGAGCTCCATTCTTCTGCGTATCTTCTTCTGTGTGTCTTCTTGAGTGAGTGTCCGTATCTATAGCACACCAAGGGGGTGAGGACTCAACCCTGGGTCACGCCCTACTGATGTGGCTGAATCAAAGCCCAAATCTTAATTTAATCAAGTAAATGTAAAAGCTTTGAATTTAATACAATCAAAGGGTATCACACCCAGAGGAACAGACCAGTTTACAAACATAATCCTTATCATTTTGGGGTTCATAAATAATCTCAAACTGCCACAGGGAGTTCAAGCCATTAACATTCAATGTTACTACTATTAAGGCATTACTTATTTTGTCCATTTTGTTCTTTGGCTTTTCATTGTCATATTTCTTACTATTATCTGTTTCTTTACCCTTTAATTTACTTTTTCTAATAACTTTCATTTCTACACTCTTCTCCAAGTCTTGCCCTTGTTTTTTCCTTTCAGGCTGCAGCACTCCATTTAGTATCTCTTGTAATTATGGCCTTTTGGTAACTTACTCTCTTAGTGTTTGTGAAGACTTTAAATTCACCCTCATTTTTGAAGGACAGTTTGCCGGATACAGAATTCTTGGCTTTCAGTTCTTCTCTTTCAGTACTTTAAATATATCATGCCACTTTCTTATCACCTCCATGGGTTCTCTTGAGAGCCTGGCACTTAATCTTATTGAGGTTCCCTTGTATGTGATGCTTTTCTTTTCTTTTGCTGCTTTGAGAGTCCTCTCTTTATCTCTGATATTTGTCATTCTGTATAGTAGGTGTCTTGCAGTAGGTGTATTTGGATTTATTCTGTTTGAGGTGTGTTGTCCTTCTTGGATATTGACATTTATGTCTTTCAGAAGGGTTGGGAAGTGCTTGGTCATTATTTCCTCAAATATTCTTTCTGCCCCTTTCCATTCTCTTCTCCTTCTGGGATGCTGATAACATGTATTGTTTGTGTGTTTCACATTGTCATTTAATTCCCTGACCATGTTCTATTTTTTTCCATTCTCTTCTCTTGCTGTTCTCCTATCTTTTCCAGTTCAGATGTTTTGTCCTTGAAATCAGTAATTCTTTCAAGCAATTCAAATCTGCTCTTATGTGTCTAATGTATTTTTAATCTTATCTATTCTATCTTTCATTCCCATAAGCTCTATTCCCATTCTTTGCATACTTTCAAATTGTTCCTTATGCTCACCCAGTATCTTCTTAATATCCTTTATCTCTTTAGTCATATTTTTCTGCAGTTCTTTGAACTGATTTAGATTTGTGTGATTATCATTGATTAGTTGCCTTTAATCCTGTTTCTTTCAGGATATTTGGTTTGTTCCTTAGGCTGGGCCATCTCTTCCTGTTTCCTAGTATGGCTTGGAACTTTTTGCTGATGTCTATGCATCTGAATATGTTGGTGAATTTACTCTGATGGTCAATTTCTCTCTCTTGTTTTTTTTTCCCACAGATCTTTGATTTTTGGTTCAATTTATTCTAAGTCTTTAAAATTGCCCAGTTTAAGTTATCAAAATTGTTCCAGGGACTCACTAATGGGGTGCAGATTTTCTCCCAGGGGTGGGGCTAAATAGACATGTAGAAAGAAATGTTTCCCTTGTAATTTTCTGGGCACCCAACATATAGTACTCATTGGTGAACCTTTCCATGGAGGTGTTTCTTTCAATCTCTGCTTTCCCTTGTTTCTGGTCTGGTCAGAGCCAAGATTCAAAGCAGGCTGTGCTTGCCAAATTCACTGAAGAGAAACCACTCTTCATTCTTCCAGAACTTTCCCCATTCTTCCATAACTCTCTTCTTGTCCTTGGCATTCAACAATTTGATTACTAGGTTTCTGGGTGTGGTTTTGAGTTTATCATGTTTGGGGTTCATTGGGCTCCTTGAATGTGTCTATTTATGTCTCTCATTAAAATTGGGAAGTCTTCTGCCATTATTTCTTTGAATATTCCTTCTGCCTCTTTCTCTCTTCTCCCTCTGGGACTCCCACAATGCATGTATTGGTATGGTTGATCATATCCCAGAGATCTCTGAAGCTCTGTTCACTTTTTTCATTCTTTTTCTTTCTGCTCTTTAGCCTGCATCATTTGAATTGTCTTGTCTTTGAGTACACTGATTCTTTCTTCTGCCAGCTCCAATCTGCTATTGAAACCCTCTGGGGAATTTTTCATTTCTGTTATATTGATCATCAACTCCAATAATTCAGTTTGGTTGCTTTTTTTGTTTGTTATTTTTTTCTTTTTTAATTTGTCTGTTGTTTGGTTGCTTTTTAACATTTACGTCTTTTTTTATTGAATATCTCATATTGTTTATTCATTGCTTCCCTGATATCCCTTAGTTTTTTTCTACCCTATGTTTTCCTTTTTCTCTTTGAGCATATTGAAGATCATTTTTAACGATATTTGTCTGGTATGTCTGACATCTGGTCTTCTTCTTTGATGGTTTCTGAATTTTTATCTTGTTCCTTTGGATGGGCCATCATTTCATGTTTGTTTGTCTAGTAATCTTTTGTTGTACACCATACATTTTAATATTTTAATGTGTTAACTCTGTGATTTAGTCCCTGAGCTGTCTATTCTTAAGTTTGTATTGAGCTAGTGATATGACAGAGATTCCTTAGTGCCAGTAATGAAAGCAAAGCAAACAAACTAATGCAAAAAAGATCTTTCACAGTCTTTGTAATTGGCTGTGCCTTGGCCAGTGCTTTCCTTCCAAGTTTAGCCCTCCTGTCAAGGAGATTAGCCCAAGGTGAATGTGAAGTGCAGCATCCTGTCTTTTCTGAGCCTGCATTTTTTGCTGGACTTGTCCTCCATTTACAGGAATCTGAATGTCCCTTCTACAACCTATGAAATAGATGTTTCCCCCACTTCTGAAGCTCTGCTATGTGTCTTAAAGCTGGTAATCCTTTGCCTCAGGCCACTTAGACCTAATTGTTTCTTACAGGGCTTTAACTGTCTTCAAGCTGCATATGCCTGCAGGGCCAGTTCTGGAAGGGCAAGCCATAGATGAGTTTCCTGTTCAGTCTTTCAGGCTGCCATCCAATAGACTGGCACTTACAGCTACTCCAGTATACCCATAAGGATTACTCTGCTCCTTGTGGAAAAAGGCCAGAGACCCCCAATAGGAGCACAGCTTGGCTCCCCACCACCCAATGGTTTATAAGGTTATTCACAAGGCAGGATCTTAAAAATCATTTAGTCTAAGGGAGCTGATCTGGCTCAAGCAGTTGAAACCTGCTTCCCACATGGGAGGTTCCAGGTTCTGTTCCTGGTGCCTCCCCCCCCAAAACAAAACAAAACAAAACAAAACAAATAAGGAAACAAACAAACAAAAAAAAAACCAACTCAGGGGAGCTGATGTGGCTCAGTGGTTGAGCACAGCCTCCCACTCACAAACTCCTGGGTTCAATCCTTGGTCCTGGTACCTCAACAAACAAACAACATTTCATCTAAACAGATGTGGAAATTGGAGAGCAGAAAGTACAAGTAAGGAAATAATATTCTGTTATTAGATAACTACAACTGGAAGAATGTGCCACCCCTAGAGGAAAGAGAAAGCACAGAATGAATCAACTCATGAACAAATTGGATGAGACAATCCAATGACAAGGTTGGGTTGGGAGACAGGACAATCTTCTTCCATGTTGAGGTTCAAGAGTGGGTGGTCCTAGAAAAAGCAATATTGGCTGTTTTTATGTGAGA
>JAKSZT010054393.1:6642019-6762432 GCA_026826555.1 Tolypeutes matacus
GAGTGGGTGGTCCTAGAAAAAGCAATATTGGCTGTTTTTATGTGAGAAAGTACATTATGCAAATGTACTATTCAGAGGTGTCAATTACATTCACAATGTTGTGCTACCATCACCACCATGCTTTACCAAAATCTTCGCATCACCCTAAACAGAATTTTGCACCAATTAAGCATTAACTTCTCATTCCCCACCCCCACTCAGGCCCCTGGTAACCTGGTATTCTAGTTCCTGACTCTATGCTTATTCTAATTGTTCTGTTATCTTTTCTTACACTTTTCTGCACCTATGGTTCTCTTAGTCATGACTTCTCATTTGAGTCATGTAAATAAGAATGTATATTTAGGAATCTATCTTTCTCTAAGTTATCATGGAGCCTTAGGTAGGGATCCACTGGGAAGAGGGAGCTCCTATTATGTCAGAAAGGGTCTCTTTGGAGAGGTTGTATGATGGTCACTGGGAGAGTCTTTGGAGGGGCCCTTCATGTCCTCTTATATGTCATACAAACCCATAAGTGGAAGCTAACAAGTAAAGGTGGCCTGACTCTCTAGACTAGCAGTCTCTACTCCTATCCCCATTGCTTAGGCCCATGTTTTTTCTTTTCTGGACCAAAACCTCTTAAATGCAATGTTTTTTCAGAGGTGGCCAAATCGCTTTGGTCTTGGGAACTAGGCTGCAAGCCCTGGAAGATCAGGCAAAGTGACTGGATATTCTTGGTAATTCTTGATGTGTTCTAGTGCTTTAAGTATGAGGAGAGGGTATTTTGTTTTTTGAAGAATTTTTCTCTTGTCTACTATTTCTGGTTCTGGCCAGCATAGAAAACTGAGTATAAGTATCTGTTCATTCGTGGTTCTTTCACTAATAATAAAATGTTCTCCCAAAAGAAGGAAATAATTTTTGCAGCAAATATCTTCAAAACGACCCTGACACAGGTCCAACTGGGTCTCAATTTCTCTCCAAATCAAGCAATGGATATGGTTACAATATTGGTAGATGGCCCTGGGACATGGAGCTATACATGGTCAAGTTTTGTTTAAATATTCTTTCCTGTGGAAAGGACATTCTACCTTGTCACGTATATTTCCAGACTGATTTATGTGAAGGCTACTTCAGGATAATGTAAATGTAGATGATGGTGACTTCTCTTTGCTTATAGTATTTCCCATGTGGTTCTCACCAACTCCTGCTCACTTTTTCCTATTTTTCAACTATAGAAGAAAGAAAATTCTGGCAGATGTGTATTAGCTGTTCCTTGAGAGATATATTTAAACAACTCTGTTCTGATCATTTGGTTTTTACAGACATGCTGGTGTCTCCAAAACTCTTAGGGAAGGGATATTTGACTTGCCCAAAAAAGAAACACTAAGGTTTGAAAGGGCAGTAATGTATGAAAAGGAAGCATCTAGTTAGAGCACATATTTTCACACTATCTCAAAAGTGAAATAAGAACACTCATATGTCAAGACTTTACTATCTTTTTCTATGTATCATTCTTTCTCCTGAAATCACAATTTCCATTTCTGTAACTTTAGAGATAGGATAGTGCCTGAGTATGTTTCTTGGGACTGTCAGAATCCTAGTTTCAATACTTAACAATTGTATGAAAAGGTTGCTGACATCCCCAAGCCTTGGTTTTCTTATGTGTAAAATGGGGATAGTAGCAATCTTCACTTCATAGTGCTATGAGGATTAAATTAAGTAATGCATATGAAATGCTTAGTATCTTGCATATAGTAAGCCTTTAATATATACATACATATTAAAATTGTCAAAGAAAGCTCTAGTCTAAGCCATCGAACTGGTGTGATTCTTACTTGCTAGTTAATACCCAACTTTAGTGAGAATAATCATCTATTCACTGATATAAGTGCAGGCTTATGTTTTTAGAGTAAAATCCTAGAATTACTTTTGAGCTGTCCCTTTTTCCACCCGTGTTTATCAAGTTCTAGGATACACCTCACTCTTTTCAAGGTTAAGAATGTTTCCATTCAGAAGAGCAAGATAAATATATCTCTGCTCTGATTTGCAGGCCAGAGGACAGGTTTGGGGAAAGGATGCAGAGAAAATTTTGAAAGAAATCTGAAATTCAGTTTTAGGACAAAAGAAAGGAGGAGGAAGTAAAAGACCAAAGAGAAAGAATAGGGTAAGCTATGCTGTGTTTTCCAAAGATGGTTCCACCAATATATATCCCATCCCACGTATACTTAAAAAGTGGTGTTGACATTCCTCCATCAAGAGATGGGGTCAATGTTTCCTGCCCCTGAATCTGCACACACTGTTGCAAATGCCTCACCTAAAAGACTGTGATGACAATGACTGTGTGTGAATTCTGAGACCAGGTCAAAAAAGCATTACACCTTTCACCTTGGATCACTCAAGTAGTCCCGTGGAAAATCCCCGGGGTGAGGAACTGAGGCCCTCTGCCTCCAGCCAGCACCAACTTGTCAGCCAAGTGGATCAGCCACCTTAGAAGTGCATTTTTCAGCCCCAGTCAAGTCTTACAGTTTTCCAATATCTGCAGATCCAACTGACATGACTACCACCTCATGAGAGGCTCTAAATGAGAACTGCTCAGCTGAGCACTTCTCATATTCCTGATCAACAAAAACCATAAGCAATAAGAAGTGATTATTGTTTTAAGCCACTAAGTTTGAGGGCAATTTGTTATGAAGCGATTAATGTAATTAATAGTTACTGTCTCTTACCATTCATTCATCATCATATGATGGTGTGTATGAAGCAAATGTTACTTTGAGAAGACTTAGACATGTTTTTTTTTTTTTTTTTTTTTAATACAAAGTGAAGCAATGCTGGCAGGGCCAGCAAAGGCCAACATTAAGGTCTTTCATTTCCATGAATACATCACAGTAAGGCAGCGAGAGTTCGAAATGGCAAAAAATAAACCTTGCTTGAGCCAGAAAGGAGAGCCTTCCAAAGTGAACTGAAATTTTTTCCTAGGCCCTTATGATATCCAGGCCTCCACCCTCTCTAGGTGCTCTGATTTGGAACACAACCTTAATGTTTCTTGCAAACTGTTAGGTGCAGTCAGATTTTTCTTTCCAAAGAGCATTTTTAGAACATTTCTCCCTAATGGAGCATTTTGAAGAAGAGAACAGTTTAATGTGATGAACGAGCTGAGCAGTGGGAAAGGCTTTGGTTTAGGTATCAAGAGATTTGGCTTCTAATCTTGATGTGTTCACAAATACTGAGTGTGATTTTCAGCAAGTCCTTTAGTCCCCTGAACTTCAGTTCCTTTTGCTCTGTGAAAGAGATTTTCTCTAATGTCTAAAGACTTTTGTAGCTGTGACTCTATGATTTAGAGTTCCCAATGATAAAAAGTTTCCCAATAACTATGTCTGTTCATGAACTATTTTCTTATACGTTGGCACATATTTTGGCAAACATTTCAGAACTCAACAGAACCTGTCATTCAGGAACACTGAACAAAGGAAACAATAAAAAACATACAACTACAATTCTATTTAAACAGAAGTTTTGCTTAAAGTGTTTGAGGTTTTTTTTTTTCACCATGAAATAACTCCATGCTTCATATCACTTGCTTGAAAAGTATTTGTACCTTGTGCTTAGTGCCAGATTACATACAATTACATTTCTGTTCTGTTTCCCTATTATATGTGATTCTAACTCATAACTTTAAGTAACTAATACCTGTGGTTTTCCTTGGCCACTTTGTGTTCAGGCAGTGGTTACTTTTGGTTTAGCCTGGCTGAGATAATGCCTGCCTGAATCTATCCACCTGTGGTTAGTCTTGAATGCATAGCCAGATGGCCCATTGTCAGTAGAGTGGACAGAGGAGAAAGAAGGAAGAGAAATATGAATGTTGGACTGACTTAGACCTAACTTCTGTAGCTCAGTAGCAGTACTGCACTTGAGTAGTAGTGCATGTTAGAAATGACAGGCAATCTCCACATTAGATTGGGATACTGACTTAAATGCAAAGAGATGCCTCCTGAAAAACAAATCAGCATTGCATACCAAATAGACATGAAACCAAGATTTATTAAAATACCCTTAGTACATTTACAATCGGAAGCCATTATGCATTTCTCTGCAAATCCAAAAAATATAGTTCTATCTCTTAAAACAAATTAACAGAGGTATCAACAGATTAGAATAAATATAATCTATCACAGAGATAGAATTCTTTGAAGAGACAATCTACATTCTCTAACCAATATATATTATGTACAAAAATACACGATGTGGTGATCAGTAGTGTCAAGGAGGGGAAAAACCATACCATATACACACACATTTTCATTATGTACAAATCAATATTGGTTCCTTCATGTTTTCATTTTAAAAATAAATACTTCATTTGGTTGAAAATGACATTTACAAATTCAACTCATGAGCATTTTTCAGCTTAGGCAAAATTAAATATGCAAACAAAATAGAAATACATATTTTTAAAAATTTAAAGGGAAAAAAAAGACCTGAATCCAATTAGCTTATTACATTAAAAATACCCATGAGCATATAAGGTTTCATGTCTTTAAAGTGCCTTCTCCTTTCCCAAAATGTCTGCATTATGGCTAAAATCCTTTAAGATAACATCTACAGATTGGTTTAATACTTATTAGAAAGGCCACATTTTACCAGGTCAAATGGTTGACTATTTAGGACATGCTTACACTTTCAAGTGCCGTTAAGAGTGTCACTGTTAAAATTAATATGAAAATAACCACACTGATTCAGACTTGGAGTATATGTTTGAATCATGAGTACTAGTGAAAATAGAGTGGTGATAAAAAGTCTTATAATTCTAAAGTTTGCATAGAATTAAGTCAATTTGTCCAGCAACACAGAAATTCATTTGAGATGAAAATATTTAGCTTTATGTATCATAGCAGATGACCTGGACTGATTTATAATTTATCACTAGCATCGCCCCTAACTAGATGGTTTTAAAGTAAAATCTGACAAACCGAGAAGGCCTGGAACAACCCTCCCCACACCCTTTTAAAAACAGAATAGAATAAAATGTAAAAGAAATGCATTTCCATCTCTTTTATGGATTTTTCCCTCTTTGCCTAAGTGCTGAGGTGGTGCTGATGTTAACAAGAGGCAGTCACAGCAGTGTCTCCCAGGGTGGCAGCTCTGCTCCCTTTGCAAAGGGCTGAGGAAGGGAGAGAGGGCGCGACAGAAGGGAGTAAGGGCTGAGGGAGACATTTGGTTCTCTATGATGGGGAGAGGTGGAAAAAAGCTGGGTCCTGGAGGAAAAAAAAAAACAACAGCCATGGAGTTGAAGGAAGAGGAGGCTGAATCAGAAGTCTGGAAAGTGAAATGAAGCTAGATGCCAAAATGACTTTTGGGAGGGCAAAGAAAAGGTGGGTCCATGGACAAGCCACCCCGTGGAAACAAATCTGAAATTTAATGGAGTTGTCAAATCAAGCACAGGCCATTTTCATGGGGATACCTGTGTTTTTCTTTTCAGCACACTGGACACTCCCATTTGTCCATTATGGATTCCTTGAGTTTCCATGAAAAAATATGTACATGATACAGCCATGGCAAAAACCATGAGCTCCCTAACAATGCATTATATCAGCAAAGCATAGCATTGGCTTTGTTGAAATTTTCCTTCTCCCTGACTCCTCTTTGTCTCCCTCATCCCAGGACTTGCAATCTCACAAAGGCCTAATGAAGACAAATAAACACAGGAATCAAATGCACTTAGGTCTCAGTGTCTAGAGTGTTGCAAAGAAAATTAAACTCCAAAGTACTTGAAGTAATTTACATTTTTGTTAGGCCTGATTCATATTAGGTTGCTGACTGATTTCACTTAGGTTCTGGACAGGCAGGCCAGTGCTTATTTTCCAGGCCAAAGCACGATCCCCTGAATCAAAGTCCAGGGGCATCCAGCTAGACTAAATTAAAACTCAAGGAAAGAAAAAGACTATGATGAATCAGTGACCTGTTTTCTTTAAAGTTTTTAAAAAAATCATTCAATTTCTAATTTTAAAAGTTTTTGCCATTTTAGGAGTATCTTAAATTGTTATTTTAAAGAGAAGTCCTTTTTTCTTAATGCTTATACTGTTCAAAGATTATACATTCAGCTGACAGTAGAATCACATTTATGTCTGGGGGAACAGTAGAATTATAAAATTAATGATTTGGAATAGACCTATCCCTTTGGCAGACCAAAAAATCCTATTCATATCACCCTGGGCAGACAGGAGAATTGTGAGTAGACTCTCTCTCTCACTCAAGGATTTGCTCTAAAAGGAAATGGATACCTATGGAATATGCAGAACAGTCTCAGTGGGGCTAGGACCACCTTCTTTACGCCTTGGTGGTCAGATGTGAAGAAAGAGTATTATAGGGAGGTACAAGTTGCCAAGAAGAAAGGAAAAAAATGAGCTACCCTTTACTCAAACATATCTAAAATGTAAAGATCTCTGAATACACTTTTAGACTCTTATTGCAAAGAACAGTACAATTTTTGAATGCTGCATACCCCTTTTTATGTATCTACAAAAAGAAACCTGGAGTTCAAAATCCACCCAAGAGTTCCCAGAGTTCTTCACTCCTGAACACATCTATTAATCATGTCATGGAGAGGTAAAGAGTAATTTCCCTGTACATTCAGTGGTCTATGAGATTTTGCCTTTTATTTTGGAAAGGTGGACCTGGAAAGCTGATTCAACTGTGTAATTGAAAATAAATTTAATTATGAGATGGGAGTGGAAGGAAGCCCTAGAAGAGAACAATGAAGGAAAACAGGTATAACTTTGCCAAGGACGTTGACAAACCACTGGGAATGTATGCCTGAAAATGTTTGATCCCTTACTCGATATGTTAAACATAAGATAATGCTCACAATACATTCTGCACAGGTAGAATTTAGGAAAATGCCCAGTTGACAAAACTATGAATGGTAGACGGTTGCTTACACCACAGAGAAGGACACCAAATTCCTTGGGGGTGAATCTCTGCCAAAAACTAGGGGCTTTTTTTTTTTTTTTTGCATTTGCAAGCACAATGCTATCAAGTTTCACACCAAGCATAATAAAAAAATAAAAGAAAAAGGAGAATAGGATCTGCGAAAAGAAAAGCAGACTAGAGATTCTTACTGTATTTAAGAGATTTAAAAATAGAAAATTGTATGAGCATAGATAGAATGTAGAGGACTAAATTAATGTCTTTACCACTTCCATATAAAAATTGTGATTAAGTCAGACTTCCCAAGATCATAGAATGGAGAAGATATCCATTAACAAGTACTTCAGAGGTGCAATATGCAATAAAGTCTGCAGCTCACTTGAGCTATTGACTGAAGTGAACCACCTTGTAGGAAAAGGGAGGGATGAGAAGAAAAGTGTCCTCTTTGCCACCATTTACCACCAGGGTAGTTGCGAATCTAATAAGTTCCGTTTGAGGACAGATGACCTACTGAGTGATGTGTGATTTGCCTCTCTCTCTGTTGCTAGATAACTGCATGTTGGTTTAAGAGACTGTCAGCTAGCTGCCACTTTAATATTGCCATATTTCCAAGTTGTTAACGACACAAATTCATCAAATGCTAAATTTACATCAAACTATCAGAGTCTTGGAACAAATAAGGCTACTGAATTGGCTTCAAGTTTGATATGTTAAATTCTCATAAGTTCACAACTCCCAGCAAAGCATTGCTGTGAAAGAGTTTGCTTCCTCTTTGGGAAGGGAAATGAACTTTGCAACTAAAATTCAGAGCTACTAACAAGGTGTCAACAGCTTAAATGACACAAAATGGGCCTCTCAGTCATATATAGCTGTGTAACTGAGTCTGGTTATGTCTGGGTTCATTTGCTAATGGAGTTATAAATATTGTTATGCAAGTCTAAAGGAGAAAGACCTGCTGAGGCCAGTTTCTGAAGGTGTTTTTCTTTAAACCACTTCTGCAGTGATAAAAGGTTTCCAAATAGCTGGATTGTTTCTCTCTACAGCTTGAAAATGGAACTATATCCAAGTTATTTGCATTTTAGAAAGGCAAAAAATTATCCATTCTTTTCCAATTCTATCACTTTGGCCAAATAGACTTGCTTCAGCTTTGGTGCAGATTTATGACAACAAAGTAGTAGACATGAATGAAAGTCATTTCTATATTCAATCTACTCTCTTCAGTTGTAGGATACCTAAAAGTAAAATAGCTATATGAAATATGGTCTTCAACATCTTCTGGAAGTTCCAAACATTAACAAACTGTTCTAAAAGAATCCAGGGTAAGGACATTTTAAAGGTAAGACAAGTGTCCTGCTATATCACATGGCTTTTTCAAAATTAAATTATTCAGGAAAATCTTTGGCTCTTTCAAATCCATACTCTAAAAGTTGCCTAGTTTAAGCTAAAGTCTCAAGTGGGCAGAAGATGGCTCTACCTTGCTCATGTCCATCATTTGTCACAGCTGTTCAAATTCTTAAAGTGCTTGAGACTTCTACAATGTTGGATTTCATAGCATGTCCATTTTTGTGATTTAGGAATAAATTATTTTGTGGATTATCAATTCTGCTGATGCCCCCCCCCCCCATCTACCCTTTGGCCACTCACTTTTTTTCTGATTAGGATAAGCTGGGTCAAAGAAAAATGAAGCTCCAATCTAACAGATAGTTCTTGTTAGCAATTCATAAAGACAATTTAAACTACTTTATAAAATCAGATATTTGGAAAAAATCACTATATTTTTTTGGGACTCCCTTCCTGCGCCTTCCCCCTCCCCCTAGCCATTATCACAGAAAGCCTCAAACTGGTTGTATCTTTGTTTGGGAGGCAGCTTTACATAACAATCTGATTTAGGATGTTAGGGAGTGAAGATGTTCGTTCACTCATCAATGTTACCAGTCATAGGGCCTATAGGTTTGCATTGCTAATTCCCCGCCATACACTGACTAGTGCGGTTTGCTCTGCTGCTGAACGTATGCATGCTAGGCAAGGGAGAAGTTGAATCAGAAAGGAGAAAATGGAACTTTCAAGAAAGCAAAAATAAAATTAAAAAGAAAACTCCCCAGTTGCAGGAAGCACTGACTATAGAGAAATGTGTAATCACAGGCCATCAGGGGAAAAAAATCATTAAAAAAATATACTTTTATAACTCTTCTGCTACATCATGGTCTTTGGAGGGAGCCTATCAACTACTCTATCATGCTGGAGGTGCCCGATACCACCAGAGCGTTTTATTCCGTCCTTCAGTTTCTCCAGTTTCCCCACCAGCAGCCTATTGGCTTTTCATTTATGAAATGGAGGCTTATAGAAAAAAAAAGTGCCCAAAGGGGGCACAGCAAGTTTCCAGCTTGTATTATCTTTACAAGGAGTGGATGTGAGACAGGAGGGAGGGGAGGGGATGGGGAAGATCAGCACTCAATCTGATATTCAACTCCTCAATCATGTTGGCAATTTGCTTCAGCTAAAATATTTAAAGATGTAACAGCACCATTGAATTCCCTTATTCCGCTTCCCAGATTTCAGAAATTCTATCTCCATAATTCCTAGGTAGATGCCGTGAACATTTGATGAGATATCATAGATAGAACCCAAGGCATCTTTTGGGCAGCAAAAACCTGTGTCTCCTGGGTCGTCCACTGTATCATCATATGTTCATTTCTACTTGGCCAAACTTTCCCATTATTATTATTATTATTATTATTATTGTTTTGGTAAACTGTTTCTTATTGGGCTAAAAGGCATATAGCACATTTCCCTTTAACCTTTTGACATCTCATAGGATTGAGGCTTTTTACCTAACAAGTTTAAATATCTCAATTCTTTAATGCTAGTGTATAATATACTCGTGCACTTGATGATTATTGCCAGTTGCTCCTGGAAATTGCTGTTATTAAATTCTACTCTCGAATATAATGAATTTTGGTTAGGAAGAGATCAAGGTGCTGGAAAGTTCAGGTTTATCAGAGTCTTTTAAGTCATGTGTGTCTGCTTGAACACAGGCCAGCATTCCTGGCCTCTGTCCTTTCTAATTCAGAGAGGGGCTGTGCCCCAAAGCAGCCGTTTATGCCCTGCTTGCCTGAAGTTGTCAAGCCCCTAGTGTATCCAACCACTTCTCCCCTATGAAAACTTTAGACATGCCTATTGCATTTCACACACTCTCAAACTGCATTTTAGAGGGATCATTTTTGAGGTGTCCAGATTGTTTTAGATGACCCACCTTGAACAAACTCTTGTGACATCAATTTAAGTTTGAAACGGAAGCTGTGTCAACAATGTGGTTCCTCTGTGGAGCTGGGAGAGGGTGTTCCAGAAATTTCATGCATGTTTCAAACTGGATGAGAATCATGGGAACTCTGTCATGATGTCTGGAAGCTCCAATACACTTTGCTACGTTTGACTGATTTTACAGAACCACTGATATCCCCCACGAAGGCAGGCAAACCTCACTTTTTAGAAATAAGTATTTTACTGCCAATTCCTAGTCTGTCAACCAAGATGGAATCCAACTTGGGTTGCATTTCTCTAACTCTCAGATTAAATGTTTCCACTCATTACTCTTCAGCATTGGAATGTCCTTGCAGGTTTACGTGGTCAAAGCAACAGGCCTGCTTCCTTCAATGGTTTTCTTGTTAGCATCCTACTTAGAGACCTGAAGTGGCCTATAGTGATTCCACTGAAAACCAACTGCTGCTCTCTCCCATCAAGTCTATCAGGATCCATAATGGTCTAGCCTTATGCTGGTCTCAATGAACTCAGAGATGGTTTCCACGGCAAGGGCAGAACAGGCACTTTTCTTCTGCATGATAATATTAGAAGAAACATCATGAAGCACAGGGTGGCTGTAAGCGGAATTTGTTTTAAAATGATGAATTTCCTTGGCTTTCTTCACAGTTAAGGGAAAATGAAAAGAAACCACATAAAAAAGCAGTATGAAAAGCTGCTTGCTTGCAAGCAACTTCAAGCCTTTTTAGTCTTCGAATGAAATTTTTAAGTAAGTTCCATTTCGGTATTCTATCTTGTCTCATCTCTTTATTTTGAATAAAAGGAAAACCCAACCATGCTACTGTATTCCTTTCTTTAGAACTGTTAGAGAAAGTGGTTAGCACCTGCATGAATATGGCTTCTGTGACCTGATTAGATCCTGACTGTGTATTCTTGATTCCCGAGATCGGCATTATATTGGGATTTGGTGCTGCTTGGATTAGCTGAATCTAGTTTAAGGATCCCTGAGAGGGCTGATGACTGACGGGTATATCCTAGGGAGACACTCAGACACCTACCAAGTTACAATGTTTTGGGAAGATGCTGGGGCAAGGGGCAGGCCACATGGCATTAAGATTAAGAAGGAATTCAGGGTTCTTGTTTATCTCTCGACTGTTCTCCATCAATGGAGGAGAAAGTTTGGATCTCTCTCCTTTCAATGCCTAGAAATGACACTTTGATTCTGTTCTCAATTCACCCCCAGCCCTCTCTCTCCCCACAAAATAGATTAAAAGGCAGGTGGGGTTTGAGGGAAAAAATGTCAGGAGAGAGGTCCAAGGTGGTCTCCCTCTGACTCAAGGGGAAGTAGTTACATAGGTTCCCAGAGTCAGAAAAAGCTGCCTTTGCATGCTATACCACTCAAAGTTTAACATTAATCACCTTCTTTTAATTTTGATATATAGAACTTTTTTCCTGCATTTTTTGACATCAAAGACCCCTGCTTTTCACTACTTCGTGGGTCAATCAGACAAAAGGCTGAGAACAGCATCTGCTGTCTTGTCTGGAAACTACCTCCTGGGGCAGAAGGGGAGGTTCAGCTGCACAGCCACAGAAGATGACACAGAGCTATGTTGCCTGTTAATGAAGCATCACTCACTCATGAACAGTATGAAGTGTAACAGGTGCTCTGTCACTGGGTCTCTTGTCCAAGTAGGTGCTCTGCCCCCATGGCTGTCCATGCGCAGGTATCATGGTTTCTCCTGGGATGGGGCTGCAGAATCCCTGCTTGTTCAGGAAACTACACTGAACTGACATAAAAAGAAAACAATGGGCCTCACTTAATGGCTGATATCAACTCCCTGTATCATAACTTGTTCTCCAGGATGAAGTTTATGGCTATGTCTCCCCCTCTCTACTCACGTACAATTCCGTTTTCTCCGCTTTACACTACATGAATAACAACAAAAATCATTCCCATAGTCTGGGAAAGACATGGTCTCGGGCCTCTTAAAACAGTTTTGGTAAGTTTTAACTTTTTTTTGGTGGCAAAGATGCTTGCTGCAACAAGATCAGAATTAAGACCAATAATCAAAATTACAGTGTGTAAACACCGAAGCTTGAAATCTCCCAAGGCAACTGTCATAAAAAGGTCCTTTTCTTCTTCTGTGACAAGTTTACATATATCAAGCTTGGGTTAGGCGGTTAGAAGTTTTGAAGTCTCAGCTTCTTTAAACATTTGGGAAATCTTGGTATTCCCTCTGATCTTACAGCAGAGAAGACATTGGACTTCTACAAGAAACAATGATCAAATACTTCTCTCAATGTTCCCTTAAATAGCTTTTCATTGTTCCTGTGGCTTAATAAGGGATTTCTGTAAGAAGGCATGGGGTGCTCTCTGCAGATGACCTCAGAAAGAGATGAACAAAACAAACATGTAGTAACAATCTTTCAAGAACTTTCTGTAGGACTGGTGTTGCTAAGGACATCCCCACTGACATCATTTTCACGTGTCTCCATTCTAGTTGGTGCTCACACTGGCTTCCTTCTGACGCAATCTTTCTTTCTGTTGTTTAAGAAAAAAAGGGAGTTTATTATTTCTCTAATTTTTCAACTTTCTCAAAATATGATAAGCATGTGTGGTCTAGAATGCTAAGTAGGGTTGTACCAAAGCCCTTAGAGATGAGAGTATTTGTATCCCTTTCCCTAAACCCTCAGTTACCTGTTCCCCCAATCTATCACCCTTAATCCCCAAACAAACAAATGACAGAATGAACAACTTTCCAATCAACTAACTATATTGAACAAGAACCCTGACCCTTACCATGCTAGGCTCAAGAGATGGTGGGCTGCTCTGCTCTGTTCTTTTATGACAAAGACCCTAATTGGGTAGTGCTATTTAAAGACACACTCTTCCACTGATGGAATTAGGAAATAATCAAAAAATAGTCTCTAGGAAGTCTAATAGTATCTGCATATGATCACCTATGCAAAATGGAAGATGCCCATATTTGGTCTATGCAGAAAGGCAGAAGCTCCCATTGGGTCATGGATGCTCTGCTCCGTTTTTTCTGAGCTGCCTTCCCAGGGACAGACTTCTGAAGGGGAAGGGGCTAGAAGTTTGCTGGGAAGATGTGAAAACAAACAAGAGTATACATGAGGAGCAGGTGTAGCTCAGTGGTTGCGGCCTGCTTCGCATGTATGAGGTCCCGGGTTCAATGCCTGGGGCCTCGGAAAAAAACAAAAGAAAACCCCTAAACTCAAGAGTATACAAAATGGAAACACAGACTCCCATTGATACTGTGACTCCTAAGAAGTAAATATATTAAGCATAGTACAGATGTGTGTGCCCTGTTCTTAGGGCATATAGGAGGCTAAAAAGGAAAAGGAAAAAGTACACGCCTTTGGAAAGAACCAGGACAGAGAGAAGCCCCTCAGCTGGTGATCTATGAGATAAGATGTTGCACTAATTACTAAATTGGCCTAGATAGAAACTTAAGATGCATTTTAAACACCCATCTTTGGCTTATAAACTTGAATTAGGGATCAGTTTCCAAGCTTTTCCCTAATTTTCCTTCAAAACAACCAACCAAACCAAAAAAAAACAAACAACAGCCATATGCAGAGGATCACAGTTGGGCGTTTGCTCACAGTGCGGGGTCAACCTGTAAAAGAATGCCACAGTAAACCCACTCTCTCTGCCTTGGGGAACAATGGTTGTAAAAGTTAGGATAGAGCTCCATATGAGTGGCCTGGTATAGCACAATGAAGGAGGAAGATAAAAATCAGGGTTGCGCCCATTGTCCTGGAAAATCATACAAATTAATGTAATGGACACAGACCCATGTCCTGTGTCCCATTTTTGTGGGCTACGCGTACTAAGTAGCCTTGGCTCTGCCTGACTAAGCTTTTTGGCCCTGACTTCTCCATGGTTTATCATTCGTCTGCCTTAAGTCACCAGCATTAAGCTACTGATGGGTGGGGTTGTTATAAGAGACAACATGGTCAGTTCACAGAAATAATCTCACTTTACAACTCATGCCCCACTTAGGTCCTGAGAGGATTTAAAGAAGCTGGCAACAAGTACTTGTAATACAAAACGATAAAGTAACTAGTTTGGGATATCAGGGCACAGGGAATGTGGGGTCTGCAATCAAAAGGAGGAGAGTGATACTCCCACTCAACACTCATTGCTGTTCCCCATCCCAGGGTCAACCAAAGATGCTGGTATTAGTAATATTTAGAAAAATGTCTTATTGAGTTATTATGTGCTGGCACTTTACATGTCTTTTCTCAGTTAAGCCTCAAAGTAACCTAAAGCAAAGGTAATATAATTTCCCTGAAGAGAAACTGAGGCCCAAGGAAGTAACTTCACTAAAGTTTTACAAACTAGTAAGTGGCATAGCTGGGAATTGCACCCAGGTAGCCTGGACTCCAACATCATTGGCTCCCAACTATTTAGGTATTCTGACTGTTTTCTATAATGTATGGGTGGAGATGCATTGTGATCCTTACTGAAAACTAGACTTTGGAGGACCATGGTCCCTCAGAGCTAGGAAGGCCAACTAGACTGGTGGGTCCAGCCCAGGGATAGATGTCAGGGGACCCAGATTCTGGTCCTTTGTTTTTTTCATCCATTTGACTGGTGCCCCTAGGTAGGCTCTATCTTTCGGCATCTCCATTGTCCCAACTATCAGACTAATCCCTGACCCTTATTTAACAGGGAAAAGGAAATGATGAGTGTGAAAATATTTCAATCATTTCAGGAGGAAGGTGCTTTGAGAAAGGAGGTATCATGGAGCAGGCTGGGGTGTGGAAAAATGTGACATGCCAGATGACTAAGTGGTCAGAAATGACCTTTGCTGAGTTTGCAGAGAGAAAGTATGTTTTCCCAATATACCTTTTTACCGTATGCTACTCTGGGGTGGTAACTGAGAATCTGGATACTACCTGCCATTCCTCTGAGCTTTATCCTTTAAATTCAGACTTACTCTTGGGTGGTTACATTACTCCAGTAATAATGAAAAATCTTCAGGTTATGTTGAAAAATGCATCTCACCAGACTAGCTGTGGGGTTGATTTTCTTTGTTTCCACTTTCTTCTCTGATGTCAACTTGCTGACTGATTCCTGAGCCATTTTCAATCTGAAATAGAAACAGGGAGTAGAGAGGGAAGACAAGAAAAGAAAGGAAGAGGGAAAAAGAGGAAGAAAAGAATGAAAAATGAAAAAGTCAGGTTAAACAGAAATTCAATTGCTTTTGAATCAACCAACCAGCAGTTCGAAAACATAGGAATGGTTTTTCAATGTTTTTCATTATGAAATTCAAACTCTAATTATGTTGAAGGCTTCTCCTCTGCTTTATCAAAACTAAATTTCCTTCACTGGCTGAGAGTTTCACCTAGATGACCTCAGGAAGTTGGTGTATTTGTGAATGACACAATTGCTTCTGATGAATGGACTTCTAGGTGCATCCACTCTACTCTCAGGGTACTATCTGGCTTGTGATCCACTCAACATGGATCACAGCAGACATGTTGAGACAATTTTGAAAGTTGAAGTTTTGGGGAAAAATAGGAAAACTACAATTATTAAAATTCACCAGTTCACATTAAGAAAGTGAAAACACAACCCACAAAATGGGGGGAAATATTTCCAAACCACATATCTGATAAGGGTCTTGGATCCAGAACACATAAAAAAACTTTTACAATTCAACAATAAAAAAGGCTAACAACCAGTTTAAAAATGGGCAAAGGATTTGAACAGACATAAAAGATACTTAACATCATTAGTCATTAGGGAAATGCAAATCAAAACCATGAGTCACCACTTCACACCCACTAGGGTGGCTCAAATAAAAAGACAAATAATAATAAGTGCTGATGAGGATGTGGAGAAAGTGGAACGCTTACACACTGCTGGTGGGGTTGTAAAATAGCACACTCACTTTAGAATAGTTTGGCAGTTTCCCAACTTGTTAAACATAGAGTTACCATAAGATAGAGCAATTCCACTGTGAGGTGTTTATATTCCCAAGAAAACTGAAAACATATGTCCATACAGAAATTTGCACATACATGAAGGTTATAGAAGCATTATTCATAATAGCAAAAAAAGTGGAAACAATCCAAATGTCCATCAACTGATGAATGGATGAACAAAATGTGGTAACTCCATACAACAGAATGTTATTAGGCTGTCAAAAAGAAAAGTACGAATACATGCTACAACATGGATGAACCTCAAAAACATTATGCTAAGAGAAAGAAGCCAGTCACAAAAATACATATTGTATGATTCCATTAATATGAAATGTTCAGAACAAACAAATCCATAGAGACAGAAAGTAGATTAGTGATTGCCATGGGCTGGGGGAAGGAGAGAACGGGGAGTAACTACTAATGGGTATAGGATTTCTTTGTAGCATGATGAAATATCCAAAATTGGATAGTGATGAGAATTGCACATTATAAATATACTAAAACCACTGAATTGCATACTTTTAAAGGGTCAATTTTATGGTATATATTGATGTCGCAATAAGGCTGTTTTAAAAAAAATAATCAGTTCCACAAGATATTTCTTACCCATTAGACTGGCAAATCTAAAAGCCAGACAATAGCAACCGTTAGTGAGGATGTGGGAAGTGGGAACTGCCACACAGTACAGTAAGGAGTATAAATTGGTACATCTGCTTTGACAATATCAAGTAAAACTGAAAACACACACACCGTATGAGCTACCAATTCCTCTTCTAGGGGGGATACCCAAAGGAAACTTTTGCACATATGCACAGGGTTTTCACTGTTACAATATCTACAGTAGTGAAAAACTGGAAACAACCTAAAGGTCATCAATAGAGTAACAGATAAATAATTATAGCAAAAAATAATAGCCAACAGTTATTGGGTGCTTACTCTGTGCCAAGTACTGTTCTACCTGTTTTATTTGAAGTAAATCATTTAAGTCTTACAACAATCCTGTGAGATAGAAACTTTTATTATCCTCACTTTACAGGTCATCACCATGAAATGCTGCTTATGTACTTTATTCATTCAATGGAAAATGGCATGACAGTGAAAGAACTAGATCTATGAATTCAACAATTACAGATCTCAGAAGCATGACATTAAGAGGGTGAGGAATTTTGCAGGATGATATAGCGAAGAGGCATCTAGCACAAGGGTCAAGAGCTTAGGCTCTAGAACCCAACTGTGGGGATTAATTTTAAGCTCCATCACTTATTAGCTGTGTGATCCTGAACAAGTGACATTTCTGTGTGTTTTGATTTCCTAAAAGGGGGATAATAATAGTATCTCTTACATAGTCACTGAAGGAATTGAGATAGGACAGCTCCAAGCAGGGAGTAATCATTCAAATATTATTAACTATTGTTACTGTACATGTAGTATGCTATAGTGTATATGTTTTATTTATTTATTTATTTATTTCTGATTGTTAAATGCTTGTACTGTGTTTATTTTGCAGAAGTGGCAAAATATTGCCCTTATTTGCAAATGAAGTCAAATCATGAAATGCTGCTTGATGTTAGAAATTGCTTTTTTTTTTTCAAAAAAATTTTTATTTTGATATAATTTCAAACTTACAGGATAGTTGCAAAAATAATACAAACCCCATACAGAGAACTTCAGCTTCAACAAACCCCACCCCCCACCCAGATACCCAGATCCACCGACTTTTAACTTTTTGCCACATTTGCTGTGTTATTTTTTTTCTATTCATCTATCTATATTTCTTATTTTCTAAATGTTTGGGAATAGATTGTATGTATCATCCTCCATGTACTTTTCCTAAGAACAAGGATATTCATCTTAAATGCAGTTACCAAGTTCAGGAAATTTGACATTGAGATAAAGCTTATAGTGTATACTCTAGTTTTTCCATATTTCCAATAATGTCATTTTGGGCATTTTCCCCTCTATTATTAGATCCAGTCCAGGATCATGTATTGACCTTACCTGTAATTTTTTTTTTTTTTTTTATTATGGGTAAAAATCAAAATTCTCACAATACATACAAACATTTGCAAAATGATATATGAATATATATGCATATATGTGTATTTGCTTACAAAAATGTTATTTATATATATACATATATATATATATACATATATTTTAAGAGGTGCTTAGATTACCCAAAATATTACACGGAACCCACTGGGATTCCCATGTTGCCCACCTCCCACACCTCCCACCACATCCCACACAAACATCTCCCACAGTGTGGCCCACCACCGTCAATGAACTTACACATCCTGGAGCCTTGCCACCAACCATAGACCACAGTTCACACTGTAGACCACACTCTCTCCCACTCAGTTCTGAGTGGTGTGTGCTGATTTAAAATGGCCTACATCCATTGCCACAACAGTACTCAGGACAACCTCCAACTCCCAAAGAAGCCCCTGTATTTCAAATGCTCATCCCCTCCCTACCCAAAAAATGTCAAGTGGCCACTGGCTCCACCGCATTGTTATAATTTCTTGCATTGCTAGAATCTCCATATGTGAGCAAGAGAATACCATCAAGTTCGCTCTAGTCCATAGTTCTTCCCCCAATCCAGAGGTGACTGGGATGGTGATGTCCACTCCAACTCCAAGTGAGAGAGGGCTTATATCCCATGGATATGGTGGGTGGGATGATCCTGCCTGCAGATGCAGGCCCTCTCCATTCCCTGGGATGGCCATTTCCCATCGTTGTCTCCTCACCAGGTGACTTGGATGAGTCCATTGAGCTGTAGGGTAGGAGTTGCAGCTCCACCTAGATTTCATGCACACCTGGCACATAGGTAGGCGGGAGGCTCCAGTCTCTGGAAGTATACCTAAGAAACTCCAGCATCACATGTAGGTTTGAATAGAAGGGACTGGTGAACCATGTGCAGGGAGGACTTATTTGAGTCTAATTCTGTCACTCTCAGGAGCACAGATTCCAAAATAGAACCCACTGATAAGGCATCAGTCTCTGGGGCTATCCCCCCTTATATAGGACCAGGGTGTCTCCGGAGCTCTCAGGAACCCCACTGAGTGGGGTGATAGGCACTTAGATGTTCTATGAGCTCCTACTGAGGTGTGTGTAAGAGTTACCTCTGGGATGAGCTCCCAACTCTCTTTGAAGTCTCTTAGCCACTTGAACTCATTTGTCTTTACCATTTCCCCCTTTTATTCAAGGTCTTTTTCCAGTTGTGTTGCCAGTTGGCACTTGGGAAAAGTTTTCAATTAGCAATAATCGTGCCTCGGATAAACCTCATTGGCTACGATACTGCCACTGCACAAAGCTGCCAGTTGGTACTTGGTATTAATCCCTCGTTGCCAGGGAGGCTCATCCCCGGGAGTCATGTCCCACGTTGGGGGGAAGGTAATGCAATCATATGCTGAGTTTGGCTTAGAGAGAGGCCACATTTGAGCAACAAGGAGGCTCTCAGGTGGCAACCCTTAGGCACCCCACAACTGCAGGCTAAGTCTCATTTACAAGAGCAAAGACTCACAAGGGTAGTCATCAATAAAAAAAAAAAAAAAAAAAAAACCATCAGTGGGTCATCCTATTTTGACAGGCACTGTCCCTACACTAGAGGACTATTGCTGCTCCCTTGGAGATTGTGGCAGAGCTCTCCAGGCTAGGAATTCAGATTCCCTCATTTATTGTGTGATTATCCACCCATCGTGACCATGCCCCATCCCCCGATCCTTTGAATGATTTTGTATATCTTTCATGTATATTCGGTAGTGTATATGTTTTAAAATAGCATCCACAAAACAATATTGCTTAGATGTATGCATTTGTCAACATACATACACACATCATCTGTATTTATTACAGATACACATAGATACATACATACAAAAATATTAAAAACCAACAAGAAAGATACTAATTTCATGATAGAGATCATTGTTGGAAAATGAGGGAAGAAAATGAGACATGGGTGGCATAGTATGGAAAACAGAATTTTATATCTACAATTTTTTTTTTCTTAGGAGGTCCAGGGATTGAACCCAGGACCTTGTATATGGGAAGTAGGTGCTCAACTGCTAAGCTACACCCACTCTCCTATAAGGCATCATATTTATTATTTAAAAAAATCAAAGAATAGGGTCTAAGCCTTTCTCTGATCTAATGAGAGCCCATGGATTTCATGTGCTCTGTTATTTCTCTGCTTCTATGGAGAAGCTTGGCCGAATAAAATGCTTTAGGGCTCCATTCCCCACAGAAGCTTGGAAGAACCAGCAAGATCTGGCAGTAACATCTTTCTCAAAGTTCTAGAAAATAGTTAAAGGACTGCAGTAATTGGGTAAGCACTGAATCAAGAAAAATAGGGTAAGTGCTAAATTAAGAAAAAGGCTACTTAAAAGCAATAGGGGAAACTATGTGTGTGTGTGTGTGGGAGGGCAGGGTGGGGGATTATATGGAAATTCCCTATGCTTTCGATGTACTTTTTCTGTGCGTCTAAAACTTGGCTAAAAATAAAGATTATTATTAAAAAAAAAAAAAAAAAAAAAAAAAAAAAAAAAAAAGCCATAGGAGCTTATGGTGTCCTGGCTGGCGCCCCCACCCCCATCAGCTCAGCACAGAGCCAGCCTTTGCTTCCTGTGTGGATCCCTGGTCCCAAATTCAAGAGGAGCAGAGTAACCTTGTGCATATTTGGGAGCATGTATGTCTGGCCCAGTCTGTCCGGTGGTGGCCTGGGAGACTTGCTATCTCAGAACTTGCCTGTGGATAGAAGGCAGCTCACTGAGCTCTCCTACAGAACCCTGTGGGACAGCGGTCAAGTGGCTGCCTGGGCCAAGGGACTGCTGGCTGTGAGATATACAGGGCAGTGCCCAGATTGTGAGGCAACTGCTTCCTAGGGAAAAGTGGACATTCATATTGTATAAATTGGGGAATCCTGAAGGCCACAAGTGCAGGCCCAAGACAAGACAGAGGCACAGAAAGCATCAGGGTGGCCCCTATACTTTGGCATGGAGCTATTCTCCAAATTCATTCATTGTATCGATGAGCCCTAAAGGTGAGTACTCTCACAGGTTGGGGAAGGTGCTTTCATTTTTTCCTTCTTTTAATATTTTGTGTTTATGTGTATGTGTGTGTGTATGATCACCTGGCATTCAAGGAAAGCTCTGTCATAACAAGCTTAAGGAGCAGACACCTCAGAGTATAAATTTCAGTGACAACACATTAAAGTATAAAAATGTCCTGATTTCTAAAAAAAAAAAAGCAAAACATACCAAGAAACAGGAAGCAATGGCCCAGGCAAAGGAGAAAATTAAAGCATTAGAAACCACCAATGAGGAGGACCAGACCTTGGACTTAGCAACTAAAGACTAAAAGAAAGGAACTTATAGTTAATAGTATAATTATAAAAATGTTCTTTCATGACCACACCAAGGCAAAGTGTTAATAATAGGGTGGTATATGGGAACTCTGGATTTTATGCATGAATTTTTTTGTAATCAACTTCTCTAAAAAGAAAAAAAAAAAAAAAAGAAATAAAAAGGTCCAACATATGCTCAAAATACCAATGGAAAATGTGGACAGAGAACTAAAGAAATCAGGAAAACCAAAGATGAACACAAGAGAATATCAATAGAGAGATGGAAATTAGGAAAGGAACTAAACAGAGCTGCATACCCCAGTTAATAGAAATTAAACATTCCCTAGCATTCAACAGCAGATTGGAACTGGCAGAAGGAAGAATCAGAGAACCTGAAGATAAGACAATTAAAATCATCCAGTCTGAGGAGCAGAAAGAGGAAACAATGATGAAAAATGAACAGTGCTGAGGAAGCTGTGGGACACCATTGTGTGTACCAATATACACAATGTGAAAAGAGAGAGAGAAAGGGACAGACTACTCAAAGAAATGACTGAAAACTTCCCAAATTTAATGAATGACATGAATATATACATCCAGGATGCTCAACGAACTCCAAACAAGATAAATTCAAATACAGCCATGTTGCAGCATATTATAAACGAATGGCAGAGATAGAGAATTCTGAAAGCTGCAAGAGAGAAGCAGTGTGTCAGGTACAAGGGAGCCTCAATAAGTTCAAGTGCCTATTTCTCATTGGAAACCATGGTGGCACAAAGGTGAAAGGATGCCATATTTAAGATGCTGAAAGCAAAAAACTGCCAAGCAAGTTTATATCTGGCAAAACTGTCTTTCAAAAATGAGGGAGAGCTTAAGATTGCCCCAGATAAACAAAAGCTGGGAGAGTTCATCACCAATAGACCAGCCCTACAAAAGACGCAAAAGAGAGTTCTGCAGGTTGAAAGGAAAGGATTAAAGCTGCATGAAGAAATAAAGATCTTCAGTAAGGGTAATAGCAAGGGTAAATATAAATGACGGTATATTGTATTTTTTGGTTTGTAACACCACTTTTTACCTACTATGGAATCTAAAAGGTAAATGCATAAATGTAATGATAAATCAGTGGTTTTGGGCTCATAATTTATAAACATTTGTGACAATAATTACATAAAAGTGTGTGGGGGGAGTAGAAAGGTAAAGGAACATAGTTTGTGTGTACTATTAAAGTTAAGTTGGTATCAAAGCAAAGATGATGTTACAGGTTTAGGATGTCAACTTTAAGTCCCATTGTAACTAAAAAGAAAATATTGGAAAATATGCAAGCCTCAGTAGAGACAGAAATTAGAGTACAGGCTACCAGGGTTGGGGGTCAGAGGGAATGGGGAGTTAATGCAAAATGAGTACAGGGTTTCTGTTTGGGAAGATGTGAAAGTTTTAGTAATGAAAGGTGGTGAAGGTACCGCAACATAGTAAATATGATTAATCCCAATGAATGTATACTTGGGAGTGCCTGAGATGGGAAAGTTTATATTGCATATATGATCCCACAATAAAAAAAAAAAAAAAAAAGAAAAGAAAAAGAACTAAAGATACGATGACAATTAGAGGTAATACATGATCCTGAATTGGATATAGCAAGGGAGAAAAGAAAGCTCTAAGGACATTATTGAGACATATGAAAAAAAAAAAAAAAGGAATATAGACTGTATATCAATATTACATTTCTTGAACTTGATAACTTCACTCAAGGTGGCTACATAAGTGAATATCCTTGTTCTTAGGAAAGGTATATAGCTCTGTTAAGTGTTCAAGGAGCATGATGTACAACTGACACACAAGTGATCAGAAAATGGATTAATAGACAGAGAGACAAAGAGACAGACAGATAGATGGGTAGTTAGATAGATGGATTGATAGACTGATGAGTCAGATAGAATGATACAGCAAATGTACCTAATGTTAAAACTGGTAGATTTGGGTATTGAGGGGAGAGGGGTATGTTGGAGTTTTCTGTATAGGGTTTGTATACTTTTTGTAACTGTCTTGTAAGTTTGAAAGTATTTCAAAATTAAAAAAAGAAAATCAAAGAATATGTGAAAAAACATTAGTTGTTAATTCTAAGTGGTAGGAACATGAGTGTTTTATTATTCTTTGTATTTTTATTTTAAAAATTTTCCCCAGGAATTAAAAAATATTTAAAGCTCTGCCAACTCACCGACCCTTTAAAAAATTAATGTACTTTTTCTTCAGGTCTTTAAATAAAAAAAAAACTTTTGTGCAGTATTAATCACATTCTTGCTACCATTTACAAGTGGCTGAGTGGATTAGCTTTCTGCTTAACTGATTTGACACAATTTGCCTAAAAAATACACTTAGCAATCTAATATCCCTGCCTACATGTAGGGGTTAATTACAATGAATTCACATGCTGACTTGTGAATCAGAAAAGAAATAAAAATGAGACAAAGATGAGCAATGATTTATGAAATCCAAGGAGAAATACATTGGCAAAATTGCCATGAGAGTGGGCATTTTTCAACATGGGCATAGGCCTAATGTATGAATACAACCACATTGCAAAAATAGCTGTGATTATATGTACACAAGAAAGAATGCACAAAAAGGATCAAATCCAGGCCAGACTACATTGGAGCCTTCGACTATTAAGGAATTTGCAAACCAAGAAGATGGCACTGTAAATAAAGCCCACAGTTTATAGCATCTATTCTTTCTAGCTTCCCTCCAGCTAGATTTCAAAGTGACTCTTTAAACCCCATTCCAATGGAATGGTTTGGAATTACTATTAGTGGGTCCCCTCTCTTGAAAGGAATATTTTTTGAATATCTTTTGTGGGAGGGATTCCTTTTCACCTTTGACTTCTGGTCTCTTCTTCCAGAATTGGTCTTCTGTCATGCTCCTACTCAGCATTAGCTCATTCCTCAGCAGTCCTGTTCTCTGGAAATCTGGGTAGTGGTGGGGGGTTGGGCATGCAGTGGGTGTTGTATTAACCTATAGCCTTGTCCCCACCACAAACTTTTTCTTACTGGCCAGTGGCTGGTCCACAGACTACAGGCAGTCATATACACCCCTGACTTCCTAGGACAAATCTGATCTCCGTGGTTGTATCCTGATCTTCTACAAACATTCTCACTTGGTTATTATGTTTCTTTTTCACAGCGAACTCTTGAAAATCTTAAAGAATTGGGAGAGGGCATAGCTTGGTGCAAGTAGGTTCAGCATCAGTCAGACCTGATTAAAATTTTACCAGTTTGAGTGCCCAAATGGGGCAAGTTTATTAGCGTCTCTAAATTTTAGTTTCCTCACCTGTAAAATGGAGGTTAATATCAACCTTATGGTTTGTCATGTGAGGATTAAATGAACTAATATATGTAAAACATGGAGCATACCTGGCATATTTCACGTAGTCAACAAAGGATAACCATTACTGAGTCTGAGTCTTTCATTACAGAGATAAAGGAAATCTTTAAGAATGCATCCAATAGTTTCTGACTGTTCAAACTAAACACACGGAACTATTAGCTAAGTATTATCTTTGCAGTAATATCATTAAATGTGTCCTGCAAGTAAACCAATCAACTACTGCTATTACCCTGAGATTTTTTAAGACTTCACCTACTTCTTTCTGAACTGATCACAGATTCTAAAAGTCAGATCCAGAAGCTTAACTTTGGTGAAAATATGCCCCAAATTTCTCAACTAAATAAGAGAAACTATCTATTTAGACTTTAAGACAAAAGTTATCTACTTCCCATATATTTTAAGTTTCTTAGAGATAAGTAATATAAATAAAATACAAATTTCAAATATCATAGTTTCCAATTTTGTCATACTGACTTTGTTTTTCTGATACTCAAAATAACACTTGTCTTTAAATAAACTTTAAATATTTATAAGTCTAAAATTATAATTTCAGGTTAAACCATACATTTGAAAATATAAAGGAAAAGTAAGAATCACTGGCTGTTTTAATATTTTTCTCAGACTATCAAGACATAACTGGACCACATAATGCAAATCATCACATGCAAATCTCTCTGCTAGATGGTCAGCTCCAGGAGCGCAGAGACGGTAACCTTCATTTTTCCTGCTATATCCCTAGCCCCTGACACAGAAGCTGGCATATGTATGCAAGCCATCAAGATTTATTGAATCAGCAGAGACCTACAGAAAAAAAAAACTACTGAAAAAAATCCACTGCTTTTCTAAAATACTGCCCACTCAAGTTTCTTGAAAATGCGGAGCCCCTTCGTGGGTGTGGGGCCTGTGCAGTCACACAGGGCTCCATGCTTAGAAGGGCCCCACACGTGGTTTAAGGCTCCGCTGTCACTGTCTTGAAATTTGTAAACAAGGGGCCACACAAATTAGGTAGCTGGTCTTGCCTGGTTTAAAGCCACTTTATTTCAAGCACATTTTAAGCCATTTTTCAACCTTTTCCTTCAGGGCATTTTTATTATGTAAAGGAAGGTAAATTTGGTTGGATAAAATTGACAACTCCTTCCTTTTTAACTTGCACCTTCTTCGAAGGTTGCATTCTGATAGTTTTTACACCCTGCCTTTCAAACTAGATTGGCGCTTCTCAAGGGAAGGGGATATGACTTTAGAGCATCTTGTACAGAAACAGGCATATAATAAGCAATTAATAAACATTGAATAAATAATTTAATAAACAAACAAGTAAATAATTGAAATGAGTAATATCTAACCTGTAAAAATTCAGGCACCCACCATGCATGAGTTATGGGTTTTCAGGAAGTCCCTTAAACATCACCTGAATAGAATATCACCAAAGCTCAAGACTGACCCTGCAAA
This sequence comes from Tolypeutes matacus, assembly GCA_026826555.1. NCBI lineage: Eukaryota > Metazoa > Chordata > Mammalia > Cingulata > Chlamyphoridae > Tolypeutes > Tolypeutes matacus. Next base: position 6,668,316 of record JAKSZT010054393.1, read on the forward strand.
ATAGAAACTGGCAAATCCTCACTAGATTCTCTGTATGGTCTTAACATTAGAGTCCATATCACTTTTAGAGGGCAAGGCTGGTTTTCAACTGGCTTTGTATCATACCTATGATAAAAAAACAAATGCTTCAATATTTCTGACAATCTAGCTATATCATGTGTATTGGTATGACAGAGTGCATGGTAGGTCTTAAAAACTGTTTTAACCTGACAATAGATTGCTGGTTATATATGTATCTATATATTCTTATATCTGTCTGTATCTCTCCCTTTAATCTCTCTTCCTCTCTGTATCACTGTATCTATGTATCTACATATCTGTATATCTATTCATTTATATGCTTGCCATAAAAATGTTCTTCAAAATCTGTGGGCAAGGTGTCATATGCCTGCTGAAGAAGCTAGGGTATAGCTGCTGTTGTTGACTGTATAAAAATCACCCAGAATCTGTTCTTGCATTTATGTGGGAAAGTCTAGAATAGATCTTGCAAACCCAAGGGCTTCAATTTGATCAACTATAGAGGGTTTAAATAAATTTAAATTCAGTTTTGATTGACCATAGGAGGTTGACATAGATTTGAATTCAGTTGTTAACATTTGTAAATAGAGTGATCATATAAGATTGGAAGGTATGACATTGCTGGTCTGCAACAATCAGATGAGGTAGAGGCTTCTCGGTTAGCTGCACCTCCCATCACTCCCTATCATAACTAAAATCCTGAGGCTGCTAGGCAGTACCATCTGTCAGCTTGCTTGCTTAGTTATTTTCTTATCCCTACTGCACTTCACTCATTCGTGGTGCTGGGCTGGACTCTGTAGCTTTGAACCTTTGGATGCCTCTTGTGAAAGCTGGGAGACTTGTTGGATGGCCACTATGATAGTCCAGGAATAAAGGGACAACTGAAATAGTATTCCAAATGATTGTGTTCCCTCCAGTCCATTAGGATGTTCTCAACGAATAATGCATAACTCTGAGAAGGTCAATTCCTTACCCCCAAACTTTCAGTTGACTCCCGATGAACTACAGCAGGGTTGGCAGCAAACTTTTTCTGTAAAGGGTGAGACAGGAAATATCTCAGGAGTCTTGGGCCACCCAGTTTCTGTTTCAACAACTCAACTCTGCCTTTGTGTGTGAAAGCAGCCATAGACAAGAAATGAACCAATGGGCATGGCTGTGTTCTAATAAACTTTATTTTCAAAAACAGGCAGTAGACCAGATTTGGTCTGTGGACTGTAGTTTTCTGACTCCTGAGCTAAAGAATATGATTTAAATTCCTCAGCCTGGCAATCAAAGCTTCCCCCATTTTGTTATTGTTTTTTAGGTACTGGGGGCTGGGGATTGAACACAGGACCTTGTATGTGAGAAGCTGGCACTTAGCCACTGAGCCACATTGACTCCCCTGCATTGTTTTATAATTTGTTTTGCTTGTTGTTTGTTTTTTTCTAGGAGGCCCGGGGAACTGAACCCGGGACCTCCCATGGGGGATGCAGGTGCTCAACTGCTCAAGCCACATCTGCTTCCCTGTTTGTTTTTTAAAGCTCCCCCTCATTTAAACTGTCTTACCTTTTCAGACCCAGATCTAGGTTTGTATTCATACTGTGTCAGTTGAATTAGCTGCATCCAGAAACAAGTTACTTAACCTCTGAGCCTCAATCTCCTCATCTGTTAAAAGTGGGAATAATATCACCTAACACAGTTGCTGTGAGAATTGAAGAAAGTGTTATATGTGATTATCTATCAAGTATTTTTTTTCTTCACCTCACTTCATGTGCTGTATAATATCAGCTAATTTATTTACTATTCTTTTTGACATGGCTTTTTCCACCTCTGCATTTTGTTCTTACGGTTGTTCTCTCCATGACTTTCTTACTCATTTCCATGCGTTCAAATTCTTCCCATTCTTCTATTCCCAGCTTAAGTGTCAAAGTCACGAAAGCTTCCTTCATCTCTCTTAGTGAGAAGTAATTGCTCTTCTCTGAAGTGAAAGGGCACTTTGTACCTCTCAAAGCACTTAGTACTTTTAATCTTAGAACTGCATAGGTGTCTTATTTCCTTAAACAACTGAACTACTTGAGGACAATGATCATGTCTTATGTATATCTGGGTCCCCTCCCTGCTCTTACAGCAAGCATTGCTCTATGCACAAGTCAGTTCTTAGCAAATATCTAAGTGACAGGGGCATGACTTACACTGATAACTTTTATTTTCTACCTTAAACCTTTCTAAATGTTTGGTATACACGCAGAGTCATAGGATGATTATCTTTTGTGCTTATCCTTGGAAAAACATCATAGAAATACCATAGAAATATAAGAAAGAAATCTGGAATTTGGTTCCAGTTATCGATTAGCTGATTGAGTCCTAAATAAAGAAATAGAAAGATTGCTTGAGGCCACCCAAACGTGCAAAATATTTATACAAGTCAACTTATGTATATATTCCAGGATTCCTAAAAGTATCCCTATTACTCTGTGCATTTACTTGAAGAAGACCCACTGGTTAGGTAATGTTTAGCTACATACATGCTCAACCTCCTCCTTTGGTGCTATCATTTATGGAACAGTTTTTTTTTTTTTTCTGGCCTAGATATTCGTTCTATTTTTGCTTGTGGTCTAAATATTTGGCTCTAGAATATCATACATATCTGCTCATGAGTATTCACAGAAAAGTACCTAGGCTTGATCTCAAAGGTTTTATGTGTATCTTCTCTTTAAAAAAATATAACTCCCAAAATATATGACAGATATAGCTTTAACATATTGGAGAAAGAAAGCACACTCAGTTTATGAATGCCTCAATAAAACTGACTTTGGGGATGCTATCTTTTCTTTTTTCTCACTGTGATCCATGTATACCCTAAGGAGTTATTGGGAACCCCAGTAAATTGCAATTGCTGCCAAAGTCTCCTGAGGAAGGACATGAGTATGAGTTGATATTGTCAAGTATGTCCACTGATGTTCGTGTCTAGTCTTGAGTCTATAGAAGTAGTTCACAATCTTTTTGTATTAGAACCACCTCGGGAAGAGATTCTACTTCTGCTTAGAATGTAGAAAGAGAAAGCAAGAGAAAACATTCTATCCTAAGAATGAAAAAAGCTGGATAGTTTATCAAATCATGCTTTTTCTTCAACCCATCAGAGAACCGGGGTCACAGGGCAACCAAGTGAACTGTACTTCAAAGAGTGACAGACTTTTCCAGTTAGAGGCTTAGGTTCCCAACTATTACCACCTCCTTTTCTGGGAAACCTTAAAACTGGGGATACTCTGGGCTTTCTGCAGGCTACATTTATACGCCAGCAGCTAAATCAAACCAATTCAAAACCCAGTCATCTTTAAGACTGAAAAAGTAAAAGTTCTTTATTCTTTTGACACCCAGTATTTCATTGGTTTATAGTCTACAAGGCAGAAGATACTGAATTATTTCATGGAGCTTATAGTAACAGAAGTATCTTCATTTTTGACCATTGGAATTAAGCAGTCGGGCCAGTAAAGAGATAAGTGAGCCACTGAGGAGGTAGGGAAGATAAGGAATTCAAACTTTTTTACATTCCATGTCATGACTGGAAAATCAATAGTTAAGAGCAGTGTTTTCAAACAGTGTTCCAAAGAGCCTTAACATTCAGCAGAGGTGCCTCAGGGAGAGGAGGCAGTTTACAGGGACTTCCAGATCTCTGACATCTACAAGCTCCTGCTCAACCAGAAAAGCTGTATCTGCTTTATATATTGGGGTCTCATATATGTATTCATTTGAACAAAAAGATTTTTTATTTTTTAAGTTGGAACACCACTGTGTATGGAATCTAACAGAACCCATTCAAATTTCTTGGGGGAAACAGAGAAAAACAAACAACTTTCCTTTCCAGATGATAGCCAACAGAAGGTTTCTTCCTAAAAGAATTGTCCAAGGGGATCTTGGAGACAAATGATTGATTAGGAAGATAAAGTCTCTTAAAAGCCATGATTCTTCTGACAACTAAAGCTTTTGGGCTTTAATAAAAAAATCAAATCTCAAAAATAAAATCATGGTTACTCTCTTCTGCCTGTTATTCCCTAGATAGGTTCTAATCCAGTGAGATCATTGGTCTCTGGTAAATACTTAGAAAAGAAACGTGGGTACAGGAGTACATGAGCCAAAATGTGGCAAAAATCAAGTACCAACAGATGCCTACTCTCTTCTCTCTCATAAAGGCAGGAACTACCTCACATCTCATTATGATTCATTTTATTTATGGTCTTTCCTGGAATTTTACTTGATTTTTCTGATTTCTGCTCTGTTTGTCTTTCCAATTTCTACTTGTTTCCTTTGCTTTTACCAGCCACAGAATGAAAATGAAATGGTTCTTTCTGATTACACCCTGCTTAAGTTTCCTCCTAATTTAATTCTGTGACTACAGTTCACACTTTTGTCTTATGTTCTTTCTCCTTTCCTTTTTTTCCCACTGAATATTTGTTGCAATTGTAATAAAACTGTCAACCTATTAACTTTTGAATAACTCTTAAATATGAGGCCAGGTTACTTCTTTTTAATTTAAAAAATTATATAGGCAGTTGGTTGGTGTCTGGCACAACTGGTCTCGAATCACGGTTCAAATTGGGTTCTGCACTATAAACAGTGGGGTTAATTTTAGTGTTTAAAAAAGAGGAAATGGATCCTACAAATATGATTCTGTTTTAGACACCTATTGGTGATATTTGTTAGCAGTTCTCCTGAGTAATAATGAACAATTCATTTCTGCAAGTAGAAAAATATAATCTGGCAATATTATCAGGGCACACTTACTAACAAATCACTTGCTTTTGTGTTATAGACAATAAGACCAAGGAAATGGCTTCAGGAACACAGAAGTAAAGTGTTGGCCTATAGTGGCCCTAGCTTCAAAAAGGAAGCCCTATCAGCCATCCAGAACAGTGTGACCTAAAAACATTCATCACTGTATGACCTAGATCATGTATACATCTTTGTCCAAGACATTCAAAGTAAATGGATTCAGAAACACTGGTGGATAAAGGCAAAGAGGAGAGAGGCATTGCAGGGAATACGGCTTGTGGAATGCATGTTGGTAAAAGCATGAAATCTGACCAGCTGTAATGTGAATCTGTTTAAAAGAAGACTTAATATCACTCATCACTAAAGAGAGGAGGTCAAAGTAGTTTAGAAAAACAGACAAGACAGGCTCTGTGTGCCAACAGGTATAGCAATGTGCCTCTAAGTTAGCCTGCCACAGGGAATACCCTTGCTCCCTAAAAAGCTGGGTGATAAAAGCTCAAGGTCCAAACTACTACACCACCTACAATTTAAAGACATGTGAACCAGAACCTAACAAATAAGAACTCTTAATTCTGGTGACGCTTCTGAAATATATGCAAGAACCACATTCATCAAGAAAGGCCCAGTAAATTCTGGCACAGGGCTCTTCAAATGGAGGATGGAAACAGTATTGGTATCTACAGTGGATCACACTTATAAAGTAAATGACGTGCCAGTCTTTAGTCCTTCTGTCCATCTGACTACCCAAATGTGGACTGGTTTAGCAGTAATTATTAGGGACAGTATTTCCTGTCAGCAAATGATGATACTTTTATGGTCTCCCTTTAGTAGGAAAATGACAGAATGGGTATAAGAAGATGACTACAAACTGGCTATCTACTCCTCTTTCCTGATATCCTTGCAGTTTTGTACTAAGTAGCATTAGGCCAAGGCACAAGAAGTACAATGCAAAGACACTTTGGGGAGGTGGGGGGCTGACTTTCGTGCCCAATAAACCACAATGCCACCTGATTTATGGCACTTCAGAGCAACTGAGGGCAACAATCTGATATTTTCCTCATCAGGATTACCTGAAGAGTAAATAGCTGTTTTTAATTTTGTGCTTTTAAAAGGAAATAGTCATGTCTAACTATACTCCAGTCACTGTCTATAATTACCTGAATGTTATACATAAGGCTCTGTCCACTCTGTGGAGTTTCTTTGGGGCTTCTGATACTCCCCCCAAGTCTCTACTAGCTACTGTCCCTATTTCATTGAGTCACCTTGTTTCTCCATGGCCAGGGGAAAAGGGCCTGATGCTCAGCTTCGATTCTAAAGACGTACGTGTGATCACGGAGCTCTGCCTGGGCTCTGGGGTCCACTCTTATTTCTAGACATCTTGACAACATTCCCTCACTAGGTATTTTTGAATTCTTGTTACAACTATTACCCATGGTTAATAGTTGTGAAAGTCAATAAAATAAGTGAAGCCAGTCTTCACAGTCGGTTGGAAACAGGCACTGAAAAGACCAAACCCTAATTTCTCAATGTAAAGGGAAATTTCTTCCTCATTGCAGCAGCTGATGAAGACATCACTGACTAGACTATCTGGAATGTTTCCAAAGGGTATGAGAATAAAACCCTTAGAAAAGACATATGGATACTATGAAACAATGGGTAACCCCCAAATAATTTATCGTAGGCAGGCCAACAGAGCCATATACTAGACACTCTTCTATGCTCTTGTCATTTTCTTTTTATAGTCTGACCCTGTCCCTGTCCACCTTTATACTGCATAACCCCCAGGTCAGCGTCACTAACAGCCCACGGTAAGACAGACTAGCAGGGAAGTAGCGGCAGGTCTCAGGGTTAAAAGTTAGCTCCTTACATATCAGCATCCAGTCTCTAAAAATTATTCCATGATGAATTAGCCTATCACTCTTACTTCCTAACTTTGACAGTTTTCCCTACCCCATTCCTAAATAAGAGATTTTCTTCTATACAATTAAGAAGACACCAAATTTCACCAGCTACAAAATCAGCCATTTGATCATTTTTGTAGGCAATCACTTGTAATACACACACACTTTGACTTCCAGTGATTAATTGCAGAACAAAGGCCGCTTCCATTTGCAGAGCTTCTCCCTCAGGCCACGGGGAATGGAAGTGGGGGGGAATCTCTGGACTTGCCCTGGAATGTATGATCAGTTAAAGCCAATCACTCTGCACTTGGTAGACATAACACTCCCAGCCGACCCGGCGATTTAGGTGCAGAGTGAAAGGTAACAGCATTGCATTTCCTTATTTGGGGAGAGAGGCATCTGGGAGACAGTTTGGAAACTGAAGCCAACGCTGTATCATAAATCTGCACATTTAATTGAAATGCACAGCTAGACTTTGGAAGACATTTCCAATCCTGATAATGAAGATGCGCATGTGCTTGCAAATGCCAGCTCCTCCCTTCTTGGTTTTGAAACCTGTACCACCTACCGAGTTTCACCCAAACCCTGAACTGATCAGAGCTTGTTTGCACGGGTGACAAAAACAAGGCATGAGGAAATAGGGGACATTGTCTGAGGCAAGGAGCCTTTCTGGCGCCCCTCAAATCATACTACCCAGGCAGCTTCCCCGCCCTGCCCCCCATTCCATCTATATCCAAGGCGGGAGTTGTCAGAAGTCTCACAGATAAATGATTTAGAAATATTTGAGCTCAAATGAAGGAGACTTACTTTGCATTTCCATTGCTCTCTGCCAAACTAGGAAAATAGAGTGTGGACAGATGCTCTCTAAGGTTCTTATCTGAGCCCAAAAGAGGATTGAGGCTTGGCACAGCCATAAATCCCAGGGATCTCTATGTTTTTTTACTAGTTTTTTTTTTTTTTTTTAAACAAATTGAAACTAATGCAGTTAAGAACAGGAAGGTGATCATTTTACCCTATTAACTAATCTTTCTTTTTCTGAACATGTCTATTCTCTTCAACAAAGCTTTTAAGGTTTTAGATGTTTGGGCAAAACGACCCATATGGGATATATTTGGGAAATTCTACCGCCAAAATTCAAACAAATAAGATGTCTCATCTCTCAGCAGCAAGCAGCCAATCTTGTAATCAATTTCAACACAGTAAAAGAAAACACAGTGCTCATTTTTTTCAACAAATATTAATTGAGCACCTACTATGTATAAGGAAATACAAGGTGCTAGAGAGAAAACAAAGTATAAGACATTACCTTTGTCTTCTAGGGAACTAAGGGGAAAATATCTATAACCAAGGGAATGAAAAACAAATCAGTAAATCAGTTACTGTCACCAACATAGAAGTGACAGTAAGTCTTGAGAATATTGGAGGAAAGATAGCTCACAGGGACTGGGGGAAACTTCATGAAGGAGGTAGTATGTGATCACTAGATTAAATTATTCTGGAATTTATGGGACTATCCTAGAGTCCCACAGCTTGAACAATACTTGTTACATAATAGGCATTTGAAAGAAATCAAGCTGATTAAGGGCTGCAGATTTATATGGTTAGAATGCAAAGAAATAAGAGACCAGTGTGGAACAGGTACTCAGAGAAGGATGCATGGAGATGGAAGTTATGCTGTTCCCAGGAATAACACAATGAGGTTCCTCCAAAATGTACACTGAATTTCCCAAGTCCAGAAATTTGCCACATAACACGTCTCAGAACGTTATTTCTTCTCTAAGCAGCTAAATTAATCTTCTGGTTGGCGCCTAGCTCATTTCCTACTAAGAGTACAGGAAACCAGGGTTGAAAAGAGTATCAAGACCACCTAAGCCTACAGCAGGGGTTCTTAACCTTTTTTTTCCACGGACCCCTCTGCCAGTCAGGTGAAAACCATGGACCTCTTTCTAAGTCCACACTACACTGTGTATTATTTAATAAATATATCATACCTAAACCAACATGTCCCCACGTGAATTTTTTTTTTTTTTTTAATTTTCAATTCAAGCTCATGGACCCCCCGAAATCTTTCTGTAAACCCCTTGGGGCTCCATATACCCCTGGTTAAGAACCCCTGGCTTAGAAGTTTCTAAACTGGGCTGAGATGTAAGAATCACCAGGGGAGTGTCCTCCCTAGTCCCACCAAAGTTTACCCGATATAGTCAAGCAAGGGATAGGAACCCAAGGCATTTATTGAGGCAATCTAACATAAAATGTTTCCTCGCTCTGCCATCAATGTGGGGAGCTTTCTAAGATACAGCTTCCTAGGCCCCACTACCAGGGATTCTGATTCAGAAGATCTCTTGACATTTTCATAAAGCTCTCCAGGTGGTCTGGAAGCCCTGCCAGGTTTCAGAGCCATTTACCTCCTCCATTCTTCCAATGGCTTCTGAATTTCCTGCCTACAGGTGATCCTGTTTCTTGCCAAATATTTTTTTTTTACCAGAGTCTTCTCTAGACTCAATATTTCCTTGTGGTCATCTCCTCCTCCAAATTCCTACACCCAGGATCTTAAATGCTCATTTAATAATAATTTTGTACTATATTGTGAAGTTCTTTCAATGTCCAAACATTTATCAGGCATTGTGCTGGAGAATGCACCATAGAAGATATACCAAGGAATAAGTTTATGTCCCAGATGTGGAAAAAGACATGGAAACCACTAAAATAACAAGTTGGTATGAATTAAGTACTAAAGGATGATAAGAAAAACATGCTGTCAGGTATCAGAGGAAGAGGTGGTTACTTCTACTTAGGAGGATTTCAGAAGATTTCAGCTGGTTTCAGAAGTGGTCCTTGAAGGATGACTATATTGATTAGCAGGAAATAACCAGGGACAATGTAGTATAAAGAAATTGTTCAAAGACCACATGAGGCAGAAACTGCACGTATCAGTGGTCATTATGGTGTATGCACAGGAGGATGAGGCAACAGGGAATGAGGCTGGAAAGGTGCGTTGAGTGCAGGTTTTTGGAGGGTCATGTCATTGTTTGGGAGAGAATAAGGAATACTTGAAAGAGCCCAAGCTTTCAATAAGCCAGGTTCTTATCCCTGCTCTCTTGCGTACTAGTGAAACTATGACATTGACAATTCATTTACTCTCTCCTGTGCTCATCAGTAAAATTCCAATAAACCTTCCTTTCAGGACTCTAAGTTAAATAATATAAATATGCACCATGGATAATTCTCTTCCCTTTATTTCAAGAGCAATGGAAAACAGTACAATATTTTAAAAGAAACAGATGTGACCCAAATTCTGTTTAGAAAGATAACTAGATACGATGTTAAGGGCCATTAAAGAGGGAACAGAAAATCTATAGGCAGAGAGAACAGTTAAAAGGATGTTTAAAAATCCAGGCAGGAGAGGATGAGGTCCTGAATTAAGGTAGTGCTACTGCAAATAGAGGGTATAGAAGAATACCCACTGAGGAGGCAAGAGATGGAAAATGAATCTTGAGGCATTAAAGATGACACAGGTTCCCAGTCCACCTTTCTAGCTACTAAGAGAAGGACAGTGGTACAGTTGAAAGTTTGGGTTCCTGAGAGAAGACATGATTGAATTAGAATTCCATCTAGGACATGTTGAACTGGGGATGAAACCTTGGTATCCTACGTGAAAGTTTAGTGTACAGGAGATTTGGGTCTAAGATTTAGAAAAGAGGTCAGTTCTGGGTAGAACAACTTGGGGGGCCTTAGCTGAAGCTGTGAAAATGGCTGGGACTAGCTAGGGTGTGAGTATAGAGCAAGAAGAGAGGACACTGAGATCTGAAGCCTGGAGGAATGTCCACACTTAAGGAACAGAATAGAGAGAAGTCAGTGAAGGATATGGAGAGGGAATGGTCACCAACACAGAAAGAGATCCAGAATATTATCAGAGCAATAAGGCATTTCGAGATGGAAAAGGCTATTATCAGTTGTCAAAAGCTAGTAGTGGCAAGGAGTTAGAAAGAGACATCTGATTTCACAATTAGAAAATGTGGCAAATTCTGCTAATGGTCTAAACATCCATTACTCTTGCTTCCTTTAGTAATGGAACCCATGAGTCTTTAGCTGGGCACATGGATCCCAGCTAAGCCTATATTTCCCAGTCTCCCTTGTGTATGATCATGAAACTAAATGCTGCACAATGGACTAAAAGTGGAAGTGATGTGGGTACCTTCCAGGTCATGTCCTTAGAATGAAAGAGTATGCCTTCTCTTTCCCACTGGCAGGAACTCAGAAGGAGTGGTGGTCATGGTGGATGTGAAATGAGCCATCTCCAACCTTGTGAATAAGGGCCACAGCTGAAGGAAAGGATGGCAGCCATAAAAAGGAAGGAACCTGAGTCACTGAAATAAATTTTTCTTCTTTAAGCAACAGTTATTTTGATCCTATTTTTAAAAAAATTTTATATTTTTATGGCAGCTGAGCCTTTTTATCTTTACTGATACAAGGAGTGAGTGAGTATGAGGTAAAGAAAAGGAAGTGAGGAAATGATTATAAATTGTTCTTTCAAGAAGCTAGGGGGTAAAAGAAAGAGATGGGATGATAGTTTACAGAGAAAATAGTCGAGAGGTTTTTTTTTGTTTTTTTTTTTTTTTGTCTTTTAAAATCAATGGTCCTAAAATTCTTACCAAATTTTTTTAGTCTATTATCTCCTCACCTTATTCATGGCATGTTTTTTATTTTGCTCATATAGTTTAAAATTTATTGTTTGGGAAATAAGCAGGTTTATTCTTAGTGATTAAAATACTTCTGTTTATAAGTTAGGTCTTTAGGACATTCATTATTTGTATATTTGTACATAACTGCTTTCAAATGAGATTTAGGAAAATCCAAAGTTTTGCTAATTAACTAGAGTAATTATTTGTATTATTAAAGGGGTCCTTTAAAATATTAAACTTCTTAGAAGTTAAGTGTATACAACCATTTAACTCTATAACAAATGCTAGGGAAAAGAAAGTGAATTTGTTAGAAGCTACTGTAATGATCATGCATGCATGCCAGTAGGAAAGTAGAAGTCAAAAAATAAAAATTTAGTTTATGGAACTTTTTCTAGGAATAACTATCATATCAAGAGAGGAATTCCTGCAATGTCTACACTGCAATGTCTACACTACTTTGTGGGTTCAGTGAAGGTCTAAGCGTCCAACTTCTGGTCCTAGTGACCTGAGCTGTTGGGGACAGCCTTTGGGATAATCCCCATAACAACTATTTGCTGTCAAGGGTATGGTAGTTGCATAATTAACCATAATAGTTGCAAGTAATATACTTTAAAGAATCCTGGTGGTATTTAGTTGGACCAAACCAAAACACACACACACACATACACAGCAACTATTTATCCATTTCCCACATATAGCTATGTGTATAATGAAATTTCTTATTTGTATTTCACATAAAATTCACCAAACTCCTTATTCACATATTACTTTTCCATTATGGGTTCTTTAAGTGGCACTTTTAAAGTTTGCCTTGGCTCTGTGTGAATTATTTACAAAAATTTTATTCCTGGAGTCATGACTCCCCTGGGACTTCTTACCTTTTGCAAATTTCATAGCCCATTTTGTGGGTAGTGGTGGTTGTAATTTGTGGCCTAAATTTCTGCATATGTGGCATATGTGGTGAACAGTCATAGGATAGCTTGAATGGTAGACTATTTTATAAGGAAGTGTCCTCTATCCCAGAGTACTTTAACAGCCACACCCCCCAAAAGGAGAAAATGGGTAAGGAATACTCAACAAATGTAGTAGCAAAAATTAGGTTACCTCCTTGCAATTATGCATATGCTTTGACAATCTGTTGACTTAATAAATGGAAGAAATACATGGAGCAAAAATTCATTGTTATGTTTGGATTTCAAGAGACAATACAAGATGGCATGTTGGTTGCATATAGATGAGCAGAGGAAAACATTTTTTAAATATATACTCTCAAAAAATGTGGTGTTCAAGACCAACATTAGTATTTATGAGAAGAATTAGGGGAGTAAGGCAAGGTTGCTATAGACATCTGCCATTTACAAGAGGGCAGTGAAAAACTTCCCTACCCCCAAATCTCTTCTACACTCAATTGCCACACCCTGGATTGAAATGTCCTCCAGGACAGCTCCTAAGGAGTCCAAGAGCAAAGGTGAGGGCTATCGTCTCAGAAATGAAACACACAATTCTTTGGAATATTAGAAATGTAGTTTCTAGACTCCGAGTTTGAGCTAAGAAGAGATCACAATGATCATATAGTTCCTACTTCATCCCCATAAACACATTGTACAGATGCAACACTTGGGTTCCCCAGGCAATGTGACTTGCTCGATATTGCAAATTAATGGCGGAATGAGGATGATAAAAATGCTGGTTTTCAACATGCTATCTAGAGGTCATTTTTACCCTACTGAACACTGTCTGTACTCAGAAGGGATAAGGGAAGGGACTGTACATTTTACTGGGGGATGAGTCCCAGTACTAGAGGCAGCATGGGGCCTGGGCCACAGACTGAGGTCTAGGGAGATGGGGCATTATGGCTTCATCCTGGGTACAGAAGTTTGCTCCTCTGCCTATGATTAGCTATATAGTTCATCTGCAGGTAAATCACATTCCCAGCGAAATACTATCATAATTGTGCCCTGACACCAGCTTAACGACAGGGAGTATGACTCACCCACATGGCGTAAGAGCAGCGTAGGCTATTTATACATCACGTGTGTGTGTGTAGAAATTGCTCTGGGTTTCATGAGAGGCAGTTGTTACCACGTTATAGAGATGCCTCCACTTCAACTTTGTATCAAGCTAATGTGTATTCATGGAAGCCATGCTAAGCAGAAAGAGAGGCAAATATTCTCTACCATCTAAAATTAGCCTCAAGTGTCTAGATTAGTTTTCAACACTTCTAGTTCATCTGGAAAAGGAGTTTAAAAAAACATTTGCCATGAAATCTGTCCCTTGGAAATACTATTATTAATGCTTATCCTTTCCCAATGACTTTTTGGCATTTTTAATTGGCCTTCAAATACACTTGATTTAAAAATATCAAGTGGATTAAATTTCTTGTGATGGGATCCAAAACTATAGTTTTCTTCTCTAATAATTACAAGCAGTCATATTTTCATTTGGTTTTGGATTTCATTTTTTTAGGATGCCTTTGTACCACTCATTTTAATGATGTTAGGTTACCCTCCTGACATTTAATGTTGCTGGGATTTATTGGATTTCTGGGAAAAGCACAGCTTAAAATTCTAATATCAAACATCTTTAAATAGGTATCAAAACAAAGCAATCATCTTGCCTGTCATTTAAATATAATAGAAGATTTTGAGTTAATTTATTTATTTTACTACAATGAATATGTGTTTTAAAAGGTCTAAAAGCTAAATCACTAAGCAGATAGAGCACAATTTAAAAAATCCTCACTTCACAAGAAAACCCTGCACATTAGTCACTCTGTTTAACTGGATCAGCAGTAATATACACAATGTGCTAACATTTCTTAAATAGATTTTTTTTTTAATGCAAGCTGCTTCCAAAAATATTTTATTAGTCATCATTAACTCTCAGAGATGTTGTTTTAGGTTAGAAACTTTGGTGATCCATCTCGCAAAGCATGGCCGGCAAGGAGAGATCCCTGAAACTGCTAAATGAAAAGACCTGAAAAGGGTCCTGTGAAGTCATGACCCTTTTAAAGGTGTTGGTTTACAGAGTGTGAAGTAGGCAATTTGCCAGCTGCACCCAGGAAGCAACCCTGCAAACGCCTGTGGCTGGGAAGGAGAGAAAATGTCATTTTGAAGGACAGTTGGATGCCACTGCCATGGCAGACACAATCTAGTTTGGTCCAACTTCTCTGATAGGGAAAAATTCCTAAATTTGGAAGAAAGTTCACTATTTCAACAGATTATTAAATGAAAAGCAATTAATTACCCTTTCTGCTTTTTTTGGGGGGGAGGGGGAAGAGTATTAGGGGGAGGATCATTTTTTAGAGCTCCAATTTCAGGGACAAATTCAATAAGGGCTATGCTTAAAATCTGAGCAGCAAACTTGTAATCAAAGGCTGTACAGTCAGGGCTCCTGTTGGATTTCCTGGCCTTAAGATGCACATGGATTGCTGATTGGCCAGCTGCTATCTTGTTATAGGAAAGAGAGGCTTGGCTTGACCACTTTCATATGAGGCTTTGCACAAAGTACAGCTTCCTCTAAAGGGCTAAATAAGTGATTGCAGAGCAAGGGCAATGAGTTGGGTATAAAGATCTTTAGGATTTTTCTCATGTTATTATTAACATGAAAAATTTCTATTTTTTAAGGTCACAAACTTTCTCTGCGTTAATTTATCTATATAATGGATACAACACAGTTTAATTTCTATGTTTCCAAGGAGGTAATGGTGGGAAGATGTGTTGATATACATTTTTCTAAAAGCTTTCTGACTCCCTTGGAAAGAAAGAATATTTTAAAATTCCCTGAGTAAATATTTAGAGACATTGTAAATTTTAAAATTTTGATCTCCTTAAAAATAGCTTCCACAGGTAAAAAAAAATATTAGTGTATTGTGTGTGTATGAATAAATTACATATAAATCTTTTCTCTGATTAAAAAATGCAGAACAAAAATATTGAAATTATAGAATTTCAGGTATCAATGCTTAATGAAATATAGATATTATAATTGAATAAACAATTTTCCCTTACTTTATATAATTTTTTTGTCTCTCTCCACTCCACTTTGAATGGCAGTACTATACATCTGTTCTGCAGGAGTAGTAGCAAGACCTGTTTGAAGTTTAAATCCATGACACTCTTTATAGAACAACAGCAACCTGATCAAAACAATGATCAAGCAAAAATGCTTTTTTCCCCCTGATAAACAGGGCCAAATTCAGTCTCTCTGAAAGAACACACACGTACCCATACCCACATCCCACGTTTAGAGCCAAGGTTTCTCTTCTACCCCCAACTAATAAAATCAGGAGGCTGCAATGAGGCCAAGCGGCATGCAGTTTGATGTCCTCAGCAGGATACGGGGAGTCAGAAGTGGCGCTGTAAATCCAGTGTGGGGGCTTCAACACTGTGTTAAGTGTGGCCTGAGTCTCAGGGATTTCCCTTTGATGCAAGTTCAGTATATTAATGGGAAAAGCATTCACTTTTATTTGTCTGTACTGTCTGCGACAGCAAGACTGCCTCATTTAGATTGGGCCAACATGAAAATACACAGAGAAGCAATCTGTTGCAAATTAGCACAACTCTCCTTTCATTTACTAGCTAGTAATTGGAAGGGGTTAAGAAAGTGTAACTTATCAGATCATGTGAGTGTGTCTGCCTGTGTGGACAGCAAGCCTTCCCCCGAATTTCCCTATGAGCCCAGGGGCAATAATCTTCCCTTGATGTTCACTTGATCTGAAAAAAAAAAAAAAAAAAAAAAAAAAAAAGATACTGACACCTGTTAAATATAGGAGCCCACTTTGTTAGGTTAGAGAAGGCAGTTTCTTAGACTCCTGAAAGGGGTATTAATGTCTTTATTAGAACCTTACCTTTCTTTAGATATGTTTTTACTCTCACGTTTCCAAATCGTCTTGAAGTCACTGCAGAACTCGTACCACACCATAAACACATAGTTGGGTGTGATCTCCTTCTCACCGGACTTTGGCTTCATCCCAAAATATCCTACCGTTGTTTCAAAACTGTAAAGGGTAGCGGGGGAAGAGGGAGTGAAGTGAAGGTGAGAAACTGTCAACAGCAAAACCCATTAGGGGTGAGGGGAAGGGACAATGGGGGCAGTTTCCCACACATCTGCTCTCTAACACAGGAGCCCAGGCTGTAGTCACTATAGCTTATCCTAAGCCTTGGAAAACCTATTTGTCCAAACTGATTTGCCAAGAATTGCAGCTTTGTTGGGGATTTTTTTTTCTGGGCACATCTTATTTATACAAACACGACCATGTATAATTCCAGGGAGTATGCAGGTTAAACCTTCTGAATTTGGTCTTCATCTCAAATCCAAAGTCATTTACCTGCATGACTGATGACATTGATTCTGTAGCATTAATCATGGTTGGTTGAATAGATTCCTCTGTTGCATCTGTGGAATATTTTATGGAAAATCAGGAGACTCTTCTATCCCTAGTCTGGAGGACACTGGCTTTGTAACCATGGGCCAATCACTCAGCATCTCTGACTCCCAATTTTCTCAAGGGTAAGAGTCTTGGACTATATGATCTTTAAGAGGGCCAACATTTTAGAGCTCAACATTATGCAAGAATACAGACTATGAACACACAGTAACAGACTTAATTGTGGGCATAGCAAGGTTTGGATCTCCAATCTGGCCAGAAAAGAATATTTCCAAACTGGATTCCCAGATATCACTAAGAACCTCCCTACCTACTTGATGAAGGCTCACTGCACACCAGACTACCCAGGCCTCCCAAGCAGCCCTTCTTGGAGGCACTAACCTTGCAGCAATTTATAGCTCTGGACTCAGTCCCCCCACCCCCTTACCTACCTTTCCTAGCCTCACAAGCTCATTTGCCATGAGCAAGAACACTTAAATAAATGGCCCCCTTTTCTAGGGTGTTGAAACTAATCAAACCAAGAATGGCTGGCAAGGTTTATTACTCAGTGCTCTATCATCTGTTCAGATACAGCATTTTTGTGGCCATCCTAAATACAGAGTTTCTAATGGAACTCTACTGCATGGTGATTGTAAAACTCTGAAGCCCCATTACTATTATGGAGCATACTTTCATCTCATTCTCAGTTATTGGGCAATATGTATCTCATAAGATTTTATCACATTTCACAGATGAACTGTTAATTGATTCCATGGCTATGATTAGGCGAGATCCAAGCTGGAGCTGCAGCCCTCAGTCCCATAAATTCTTTGTACTTCTGTAAATAATAAATCTGTTTTTAATGCAAATTAAAACTACTGGTCACAGTATTTTGACTTCCAGTTATTAAAAGAGTAGAAGTACATAAGGGAGAAAGGCAATAACTTCAGTAATCTCCTTTTTGTTTTATTAGAGAAGTTGTAGGTTCACAGAAAAATCATGCATCAAATGCAGGGCTCCCATAATATAACACCCTATTTTTAACACCTTGCATTGGTGTGGGACATTTGTTACAACTGATGAAAGCACATTTTTATAACTGTACTACTAACTACGATCCATGGTTTAGCTTAGGGTCACCATTTGTGCTGTGCAGTTCCATGGATTTTAAAAAAAAATTATTCTTGTAACATATATACAACCTAAGATATCGATTTTTAACCACATTCAAATATATAATTCAGTGCTGTTAATTATATTCATAATGTTGTGCTACCATCACCACCATCCATTACCAAAACTTGATGATCAACACAGAGACTCCATACATTCTCAGTCTTACCTCTCTATTCTTTATCCCAACCCTGTCCCCTGGTAACCTATATTCTAGATGCAAGAGCATCATCAAAATATTACACTAACTAGAGTCCCTATCTTACATTTGGTGTAATTTTCTCCCAACCCACCCTATTTTTTAAAAATATATTTTTATTACAGAGGTTGTGAACTTGCAAAACAATCATACACATGTGTAGAACTTGCATACAACACCTCCTTACCAACGCACCACACCGTGGTGGAACACCTGTCACAGATCATAAAATAATATCATCAGACTATCACCACCAACCATGGTCCACAGCGTACATTTGGCACACTTTTTCCATACACCTCCATTATCAACACAGTACATCTTTGGCATCGATGCAAGAATATTATAGTATTGCTGTTAACCACAGTCTATAGGTCACACCAATTGTAGTTTTCCCATGTTTCTCCACATTCTTACCACCCTGCAATAGTGATGTACATCTACTCTAGCTCACAGAAGGACCCTCCCCACCACAATTCTCATCCACCTCTGTGCTCACTGTGTTATTCAGTCCCTAGATTATTCTTTAGCTTTCTTTCAATTGACATTTACTTCCTCAGACTACCCTTTTCAGCCACAATCCCATTTATAAACCAGTTGCTACTCACTATAATGTGCTACCATCAACTCTATCCATTTCCACACTTTTACAGTCAAGTTAATTAAATCTTCTACATACATTAAGCATCAGTAGTTCTTCTCAACCTTCCTCTTATCTCCAAATAACCTATACTCTAGATTTTAACTCCATGTGTTTATTCTTCGTATTTAGTTCATATTAATGAGACCATGCAATATTTGTCCTTTTGTGTCTGGCTTACTTCGCTTAGTATAATGTCTTCAAGATTCATCCATGTTATCACATGTGTCCCAATTTCATTTCTTCTTACTGCAGCATAGTATTCCATCTATGTATATACCATATTTTATCCATTCATTGGTTGATGGACACTTGGGTTGTTTCCATCTTTTTGGTAACTGTGAAAAATGCCGCTATGAACATTAGTGTGCAGGTGACTGTTCGTGTCATAGTTTTTAGTTCTTCTAGATATATTCCTAGTAGAGGACTTGCTGGATCATATGGCAGTTCCATATTTAGCTTCCTGAGGGACAGCCAAACTGTCTTCCACAGAGGCTGCACCATTTTACATTCCTACCAACAGTAAAGGAGTGTTCCTATTTCTCCACATCCTCTCCAGCACTTATTGTTATCTTTTTTTTTTTTTTTTTTTTTTAAATAATGGCCATTCTATGTAGTGTTAGATTATATCTCATTGATGTTTTAATTTGCATTTCCCTAACTAGTGATGTGGAACATTTTTCATGTGCTTTTTGGCCATTTATATTTCCTTTTTGGAGAAATGTCTGTTCAAATCTTTTGCCCATTTTTAAATTGGATTGCTTGCTCTTTTATTGTTGAATTATATGATCTCTTTATATAGAATAGAAATCAAACCCTTATTGGATATATGGTTTCCAAATATTTTCTCCCATTGAGTGGGCTGCCTTTTCACCTTCTTTATGAAGTCCTTCGAATCACAGAAGTGTTTAAGTTTGAGGAGGTCCCATTTATCCATATTTTCTTTTGTTGCTCGTGCTTTCGGTGTAAGGTTTAAGAATCCACCACCTACTACCAGGTCTTGAAGATGTTTCCCTACATTTTCTTCTAGGAGTTTTATTGTACTTGCTTTTATATTTAGGTCTTTGACACATTTTGAGTTAATTTTTGTATAAGGTGTGAGATAGGGGTCTTCTTTCTTTCTTTTGGCTATGGATATCCAGTTCTCCCAGCACCATTTGTTGAATAAACTGTTCTGTCCCAGCTGGGTGGGTTTGACGGGCTTGCCAAAAATCACTTAGCCATAGATGTGAGGGTCTATTTCTGAGCCATCGATTTGGTTCCATTGGTCTATGTGTCTAATTTTATGTCAATACCACCCTGTTTCTACTACTGTAGCTAGGTAATATGATTTAAAGTCTGGAAGTGAGAGTCCTCCAACTTTACTTTTCCTTTTTAAGATTTTTCTGGCTATTTGGGGCCTCTTACTCCTCCAGGTAAATTTGATAATTGCATTTTCCATTTGTTTAAAAAATGCTGGTGGAATTTTTATTGGGATTGCATTGAATCCGTATATCAATTTGGATAGAATTGACATCTTAATGATATTTAGTCTTTCAATCCATGAGCATAGAATGTTCTTCCAATTATTTAGGTCTTTTTTTATTTCCTTTAGCAATGCATTATAGTTTTCTGAATACAAGTGCTTTTCATCCTTGGTTAAGTTTATACCTAAATATTTGATTCTTTTAGTTGCTATTGTAAATGGAATTTTTTTCCTGACTTCCTCCTCAGACTGCACATTACTAGTGTATAGAAACACCACTGATTTTTGTGTATTGATCTTGTATCTGACACTCTACTGAAATCATTTATTAGCTCTAGCAGCTTTGCTGTAGATTTTTCGGGACTTTCTAGATATACAATCATATCATCTGTGAATAGTGAAAGTTTTAATTTTTCCTTTTCTGATTTGGATGCCTTTTATTTCTTTTTATTGCCTGATTGCTCTAGCTAGAACATCTAGCACTATATTGAAAGTGGTGACAATGGGCATCCTTGTCTTGTCCCTGATCTCAACGGGAAAGCTTTCAGTCTTTCACCATTGAGTACAATGTTAGCTGTGGGTTTTTCATATATGGCCTTTATCGTGTTGAGAAAGTTTCCTTCAATTCCTATTTTCCGTAGTATTTTTATCAAGAAAGGATGCTGTATTTTGTCAAATGCCGTTTCTGTGTCAATCAATAAGATCATGTGATTTTTCTTCTTTGATTTATTAATGTGGTGTATTATGCTGATTGATTTTCTTGTGTTGAACAAGCTTTGCATGCCTGATATAAAACCCACTTGATTATGATGAATAATTTTTTTGAAAACAATTTATTGAAGTATATCATTCATATATGAACATATATAAACAATAAGTGTTCAGAAAACATTGTGAACTTACAAAACAAACATGCATAACATCATATAGGGCTCCCACACATCACCCCACCACAAATACTTTGCATTGTTGTGAAACATTTGTTAAGAAACTATGAAAGAGCATCGTAAAAGTATTACTACTACTAACTATAGTCTGTATCTTACTCCCCTATGCTTTTTTTTTAAGGCTTTATTTATTTATTTATTATTTGTTTATTTATTTATTTTTATCCATTTTCACACGCCCACCCCCTTCGTTTTTACTGTTTTTGTGTCCATTCGCTGGGCAACTCTCTCTGTCCATTACCTGCCCTCTCTTCTCATCCTTCTCCTCCTGTCTTCACAGGGATTCGATCCTCGGAACCTCTGATGTGGGAGAGAGGTGTCCTATTGCCTGTGCCACCTTAGTTCCTGTTTTTTTGGCACATCTCGTCTTGGCTCTTCCTTGTGGTACTCTCCTGTTACGTCATCATCTTACTGCGTGGCTCTTAGGGCCTGACGGTGCACCTGCTTGCGGGGCCTGGGGGGCGCACCCGCTCGTGGGGCCTGGTGGTGCACCCATGCACAGCACCTGGTGGCCTGCGTGCTTTCTATATTTTTCTTTATTATTTTTACCGGGAGGCCCCAGGGATCCAGTTCCCTCCATATGGGAGACGGATGTCCAACCATTTGAGCCACATCCATCCCCCTGCTATATTTCTTAAGGTTGACCAAAGATACCTAGAGTTACAGTCATTTCCCGTACAGGGTGGTCATATAATAAATCAGGCTTAGTTTATCACCAGCATTCTAAAAACCAGACCTAGGGAGAAAAACTAGGTTTGGAGACACATATATGGTTTCTAATATAACGAATGTGTAGCCTACCCTGATTATCACAAAATCAGGACAGCAAGAATATTCCCACGATGAATAATTCTTTTAATGTGCTGTTGGATTCGATTAGCAAGTATTTTATTGAGGATTTTTGCATCAGTATTCATTAGAGAAATGGCACTAATTTTTTTTTTTCGTAATATCTTTATCTGGCTTTGGTATTAGGCTGATACTGGCTTCATAGAATGAGTTTGTTAGTGTTCCTTCTTTGTTCAATTTTTTGGAAGAGCTTGAGTATGATTGGTATTAAATCTTTGAATGTTTGGTAGAACTCTCCTGTGAAACCGTCTGGTCTTGGGTTTTTCATTTTGGGGAGCTGTTTGATGACTGTTTCAATCTCTTTACTTGTGATTGGTTTGTTGAAGTCTTCTATTTCTTCTAGGGTCAGTGTAGGCTGTCTGTACGTCCCTAGGAATTTTTCCATTTCATCTACATTGTCCAGTTTTTTGCATAAAATTGTTCATAGCATCCTCTTATGATCGCTCTTATTTTTGTGGGGTCAGTAGTAATGTTCCTGTTTTCATTTTTTATTTCATTTATTTGCATCTTCTCTCTTTTTTTCTTAGTCAGTCTAGCTAAGGGTTTGTCAATTTTGTTAATCTTCTTGAAGAACCAACTTTTGATTTTGTTAATTCTCTCTGTTGTTCTTTTGTTCTCAATTTCATTTATTTCTGCTCTGATCTTTGTTATTTCATTCCTTCTACTTGCTTTGGGATTAGTTTGCTGCTCTTTTTCTAGTTCCTCCAGCTGTGTTGTTAGGTCATTGATTTTAGCTCTTTCTTCTTTTTTAATGTAAGCATTGAAGGCTATAAATTTCCTCTCAACACCACTTTCACTGCATCCCATAGGTTCTGATATGTTGTATTCTCATTGTCATTCGTCTTGAGATATTGATTTCTCTTGAAATTTCTTCTTTGACCCATTGATTATTTTAAGAGTGTGTTGTTTAATCTCTCTATATATGTGAATTTTCCCTTTTCCTGCCACTTGTTGATTTCCAACTTTATTCCATTATGATCAGAGAAAGTGCTTTGCATAATTTTGATTTTGATGAATTTATTGAGATCTGCTTTGTGACCCAACATATGGTCTTATCCTGGAGAAATTCATATGAGCACTTGAAAAGAATGTATATTCTGCTGTTTTGGGGTGCAATGTTCTGTATATGTCTATTAGGTTTAGCTCATTTATCATATTATTCAAGCTGTTTCTTTATTGATCCTCTGCCCAGATGTTCTATCCAATGCTGAGAATGGTGTATTGAAGTCTCCAACTGTTATTGCAGAGATGTCCATTTCTCCCTTCAGTTTTGCCAGTGTTTGCCTCATGTACCTTGGGGCATCCTGTTTAGGTGCATATACATTTATGATTGTTATTTCTTCCTGGTGAATCATCCCTTTTATTAATATGTAAAGTCCTTCCTTGTCTCTAATAACAGTTTTGTTTTTAAAGCCTATATCATCTGATATAAGTAAAGCTATCCAGCTTTTTTTTTTTGGTTACTGCATGCGTGGAATATCTTTTTCTAACCTTTCACTTTCAATCTATTGGTATCCTTGGGTCTAAGGTGAGTCTCTTGTGGACAGCATATAGATAGCTTATATTTTCTTATCCATTCCGTCAGTCTGTGTCTTTTGATTGGGGAGTTTAATCCATTAACATTCCATGTTATTACTGTAAAGGCAGTTCTTATTTCATCCATTTTGATCTTTGTGTTTTATCTGTCATTTTATTTTTGACATAATAAAATATTTTTATTTTTACTGTTACAGATACAGTCATCATTTTTAGACTCTCTTCCAAGCCTCTCTCTCCTGACTTTTGTTTTCAGGCTATAACACTCCCTTTAGTATTTCCTGCAAAGCTGGCCTTTTTGTTATAAACTCTCACATTTTCTGTTTACCTGTGAATATTCCAATCTCATCTTCATTTCTGAAAGATAATCTTGCCAGATATAAAATTCTTGGCTGGCAGTTTTTCTCTTGCAGTATCTTAAATATATCATACCACTGCCTTCTTGTCTCCATGTTTTCTGATGAGAAATTGGCACTTAATCTTATTGGGTATCCCTTATATGTTATGTATTGCTTTCCTCTTGCTGCTCTCAGAATTCTCTCTTTGTCTTTGGCATTTGACATTCTGATTAGTATGTGTCTCGGAGTTGGTCTATTCTGATTTATTTGGATGGGAATACGTTGTACTTCTTGGACATGGCTATGTCCTTCAATAGGGCTGGGAAATTTTCTACCCAATGGTCAGGTTTGTGCAGGCCAAAGGTGCCTGAAGTTGCCCTGAGAGGCTGAGAGAGTACAAGCCCCCTCCTATCCTATGGGGGCACACAGGTGGAGATGGGCTCGAAGGCACTCAACAAACCAGTTCGTATGGGCTGAAACTCCTGCTGTTGCCCAGAGAGGTCGAGGACACACCGGACCTCTCCTATCCTATTGTGGTGTGGGAATGCAGCTCCAGGTGACTGACTATTCAGTCTGTGCCGGTGGAGAGCACCTGCAGTTGCCTGAAGAGCCTGGTGCTGGTCCTGCCAGCTTCCTCTTTGCTGGAGGTGGGGCTGGAGCCTAGGCTAGGGCTGCAGTCCGATCTTGGTGGAAAAAAGCCAGTCCCTAACTTCACTGGATTTTTAGTCAGCCAGGCTTCCCCTCATGCCTGGGTGGAGTAAAAATGGCGGCTACCAGCCTCCTTCCAACCTGGACAGGCTCAATGTTTAGTTGTGCCTAGGATTAAAATTTAGCCTGCCAAATTTATTAATTGTAGCTGAAGTTGGTGCCACACGGTGTCTTCCTACCCCATTTTTTGGGAAATGGAGCTTCCAACTCCAGCCACGGAATAGCTCCCAAGGTGGCCTGTGCCATGGGCACCGACCTCCATGGCGTGGAGGGTTCCACTCATGAATGCTCTCTGCAGATGAGGAGTCTCCTCCTTCCATACTTTCAAGGATGTTGCAGGATACTCTTCTGGTCTCCTGGGGCTCCTAAATAGGTGCTTTAGGTAGCTTTGGATGATTATTAACTTCCCTGTAGCACAAGCAGACTCCAGGAGCTCCTTACTCTGCTGCCATTTTGGCTTCCCCCTCTATCATTACTTTTTAATATATTCCTACTGTCCCTATCTTTCTTTTCCTTCTGTGACCCCCATAATGCATATACTGGTGTGCATGATGGTGTCCCAGATGTCTCTTAGGCTACTTTTACTTTTTATAATTCTTTTTCTTTCTGTTTGTCAGCCTGACTCATTTCAATTGTCTTCTCTTCAAGTTTGCTGATTCTTCTGCCATCTCCAATCTGTTGTTGAATTTTCATTTCAAATTTTGTAGTCTTCAACTCCAGTAGTTCTGATTGGCTCATTTAAAAATTTTTTAACTCTATTTTCCTTCATCTCCTTGAGCATTTTGACTATTTTTGATATCCTTTAGTTCTTTCTCAGTATTTTCCTTCATTTTCTTGACAATACTGAGGATCGTTTTTTAAAAGTCTTTGTTCAGTACATTCACAGTATGGTCTTATGTGTTGGCATTTTCTGGATTTTTATCCTCTTCCTTTGGATGGGCCATTATATCCTGTTTCTTTGTCTTGTAATCTTTTTTTTTTTTCCTCACTCTACATTTTAATATTTTAAAATGTTAACTCTGGGTTTATTACCTGAGGTGTCTTTTTCTTTGGCTTGTAACCAGCTGGTGATATGACAAAGATTTTCTTGAGTATAAGGAGTTTGCAAAACCAAGCAAACCTTAAAACAACAACAACAACAAAAACCCACCTTTCACTGTCTTTACAACGTGTCTTTGCATTGGCTGGTGCTCTCTGTCAGAGTTCAGCCCTCCTGTCAGGAAGGTCAGTTCAAGGTGAATGCAAAGTGTGGGGTCCTCCCTATCCATTCTGGGCCTATGTCTTGTCCTGGGCTTGTGCTTGCTGGTGGCCTTAGGAGTTCCTCTGTTTACAGTAGTTGGAATGCCCCCTCTACTTACCAGGAAACAGACTTCTTTTCTCGGTATTCCACTGCAGGTCTTAAAGCAGGTAAGCCTTTGCCCCACGCCATCCACCTCAATTGTTTCTTATACTGCTTTCATTGACTCAAGCTGCTTTTTGCCTGAGGGCAAATTCTGGAGAGGAGTTTCTCAAGTCAGTCTTTCTCAGCCAGAACAAGGCCAGGGACCCACAAAGAGAGCACCAGCCATTCCACACTGTCCTGGGGAGGGGCTGAGGGAGAGACCAGGAAGGGTGATAGGAGCTTCTTCCATGGTTCCCCAAAGCTGCACTTTCTTGACTTGGCCCTTGCCAGGTAAATGCAGCCCTTCAACTGCCTTCCCTAGCTCTGAGGAAGCATATGTCTTTAAGTCTCTTGTACTGCCTTTGTCTGGGGCAGATTGGAATAATGGCTGCCCCCAGAGCCAAGTCTCCAGGAATCTGAAGTAGCTAATCTGTGATCAGCCATTATTCCGTGCTCTTGCCCTCATACCTAACCCCCACTGGGTCTTGGGAAACTGGATTTTTATGTCCCTTTCTGGCACCAGCAAACTGCATCAGAGGCTGGACCCTACTGCTACCTGCTGTGAGAGTGAGGGATGGGCGGTAGTAACCACTATGGAGAGAGCAAATAACAGGTAATTACCATAATTTATCAGTCTCTTCCTCCCTTTCTTCCTTGGATATTATATACTGTTCTACTGGACTCTGGAGCTTTGAAATAGTTGATTCAGACATTTTCTGCCTATTTAATAGTTGTTTTGGTGGAGAGACAGATTCATAGAGCTTCCTGCTCTGCCATCTTCCCACAATCCACCTGCGGTAATCTTAGGAACTCCCTTATAATTCCAAACATACATTTTGATTGTTGGAGGAAAATCAGTAATGTAAGAAAGAAGCAATGTTTACTCTTGCTCCAAACACGACTCCTAATTTTGTGGCAGTCAAAATACTGATAAAACAAAATGTACATTCTATAGTATATACCTTTGTTTTATCCAATATGAAAATTATATTGCTGTAACATGGAAATACGTAAGTAGAGAGTTATGTATTCTATAGGAACAGGTCATAAATTTCTTATAGAGCCAAGGGATTGTGGAACTGAAAGGGATTTACAGGTCATCTCATCCAACTTTCTCATTTTACAGATAAGAAAACAGAGACTTGGAAAGATGGAATGATCCGGGCCTAGAATTTAGGTCCCATTATTCCCAGTGAAATGTTGTTTCTGCTCTACCCTTCTGTTGCTCATTCTCATTAATTCAGGCATTTAAGAAAGAAAATAGTCATTTTTCCTCTGTTTATTCTTTAGGCATAATTGTCCTCTGTATCATATGTAACATGCATAAACCCACTAGAGCACATACTATTTTTCTATTCTTTATGATCATCTTCTATAGAGATACATATTTCTTTGTGCATTAACAGAGAAGGAAATCATTCATATTTTTCTGTTCAGAGGAATAAATTATCTTCTCATTCTCCAGCAGGATATAGCAGAGAGCGCAGAAAGTCCTGCCATTGTGCTTCATGGATCACCCCAACACCCCTGGCATTATTCTGAGAATAGATTGCAAGACCAAGATATTGCAAATACTGGTGGAGTTTCAGAGAATGATGGCATTGTTTGGTGTTTATCACAGAGCTGAGAAAAGCATGTCATCGTCTTGAGGGTCTAACTTTTCCCAGCTCTAAATTGAAGCTAACCATGTACCCTTACCACCTCTCTCTCTGAGGGTTTGTGAGGCCCTGCTAAACCCTCAAAAGGGATGAAACTAAAGGAAATACCAAATTTCAGCATTTTTCTCTATGTGTTTTGGGAACTAAGAAAGCAAATGAACCTCTTGAGAGGAACCAAAGTAAACAGATTCCCAGAGGAAGGCCTGGGTTTGGCACTCTGTAGTTTTGACAAAGACGAAGTTGCTCTGAGGATGTGCCTTGTTTGATTTCAGTGTTACCCTTTGTTCAAGAAAAAGCTAAAAGTTAGAATATGACCCTACACCTATATGATAAGGTCTAGAGTATTATACTGTATCCAAACAGAACTCTTTTCCTTTCAAACTCAGTTTTGATCCACAGGAGACTGATTATTAAAAACTTTCTGGAACTTGGGCAGGAAATTGCTGATATTTAGTGACCAGGTGAATTTTCCCCCAAGAGAAAGAAAAGAAAGGGGCAAGCATGCTTTTTTGAAATTTCTATTTGACAGCAGATAACTCTAAATTAGATAGAATCCTAATCGTAGGTTTTGTTTTATATAACTTCTATTTCACTCCAAACTATTCCTTACTCCTTTCCTCTCTGTTGTAATTCCTTGACTGATGTGTATCTTTTAAATTCATCCAAAGATTTTAAAAGTACAGACAATGATGGTATCAAAATGCCCAGAGCAATGTGAACTGTTTTTTTCACAGCGTTGAATGCCAATGCAGAACACATCCACTTATTGTTTTACACGCATGCCTTCGGAAACTGCTTAGGAAAAACAAATATTCTCTTAGCCTCAGAGTAAATTGTTTCTCTTGAGAATAAAACATAAGAATTTACCAAATCTCACACGAATATTGCAACACTGACCACCAACCTCCTTAAAGAGGGTAACCAAACAACTGTGGTTTCTACATTAAAGATGGGATCTAACATATTTCATGTATGACATGAAAGCTCGACTACCTTCACCACAAAGCCACGGAAAACGCTGACAACCAAAATTTATGATCCCCCCAGCATAGCTAATGCACAGCAGTAGCCTCAGCCCCTCTAAAGTGGGCCCCTTTTTCTTATGCAAGAATCTTGAAAACGTATGAGATATTTGACATCTACCCTAGAAGTGGCATTTCTGTTTGGCCTGATACCAATATGCCCTTGTTGATGGTCTCTTCTCTACATGCAGAATATTTCCATAACCCAGGCATGCTAGCTTTATACACTGAGGAAGGAAAACTTAACATGGGGATAAGACCAATAAAGAGGCATAGAAATTAAAAAAAATAAGTAACCATGTAATTGTCTTGGTTTTCAGTGATTATCGTGATAGGATGATACCATGATTTAGAACACATTTGCACTTAGAAAAGTGCAAGATTTGCCTCCTCTTGCTTTCACCAGCATTTTTAATTGCATTGGCAATCACAGTGGGAACAGGGCAAGGCATTGGCACCTGTCAAAGCAGGGCAGACGGCACTCTCTATAGGTTTGTAGGACTCTCAGAAATTCTGGCTAGACCCACTCTCCTGTGATGTCAGGAGGAAAATGGTACACTTCTAGAGTGTGTTTATTTACATTTAAAATTGTAACTGGGAAACTCCTTTCCTCATACTTTTCCTTATAATGCCATTTTCCTGCCCTTACCTTATTTAATTTTCTAATACTTTTGGAATTAGCACTAGCAAAATTTATCTTAGTTCAACTTCTACGAGTGTCTCCCTTCTCCCTACCTGCCCCTCTCTTTTATCTCCACCCTGGCTTGTTTACAGTATACTCTAGGATCTTAGAAATAATGCAGTAAGTCTTTTATAGTTGTTTCCAATGATTGGCTTCTTCTAGTTATAGTGATAAGAAGGACCAAACTGTTCCTAACTTCCATGAAGTTGTTCAGGAGCAGAGCAACTGAGGTAAAAGCAAACAGATGTAAACAGTGTCAGGAAATTTGTGTGAAGCAGGTCGTCACTTCTGGATGATTCCTTGCTTCCTGAGGAAAAATATTCCCAACTCCTGTTACAGTGCTTCCATTCCAGCTCCCCACAGAATTTCACTGCTCATGGATGCATAGTCCTAACAAATGGTGTCAAGAGAATAGCTAAACAAAACGTTGGGAGCCACTTACCTTTTCTGTGCATTCTCCAAGTGACTTTCTTCCATTTTATGCTCCTTTTTGGCTGTGAAAGAGAAATAATTATGATTAAAACAGTATTTTCCTCCCTCTTGTCCTTTGCTTAATCTTATAGCTTTAATTACAACCTTTTATTATGGCAGAAAGTCTGAATTCAGTGGTTGGCGACCCCAGCTACACGTCCTGGAGATAGCACTCATTTTGTTACATCTACCACCACTCCTTTCTTGATAATCACTATAGCTAAAGGTGAACACATAATTTATTGTTATAACTGGAGCACTTTTGAGAGAGGGAGTAATATTAATAATTATAACTGGAACAGTCCTGGGCATACCAAGACATGTGGTCACCCCAGTTTTAGCCAGCCTCTTTGTGAGACTTGGCATGTCCCAGAACTTTCACCCTGACCCCAAAACATAATAACCCCAGTAGCATTTATAACAGATGTGCTCAGGCACAAATAAGTTCATGAGAATCCTTGTGCACACAGCCCCACACCCACAGCCCCTTATGGCAGTCCGGGGAAGCCTATGGACTCCTTCTCCCAATAATGTTTTTAAACGGATTGGGAAAAAACACATAAGGTTACTAAGAAACTCAATGGTACTGAGATACAATTCTGAATACACAATTAAGAACCCATGTTCTGAAGGGACTATTTAATTAGGAGATTTTGTTTCTAGGTGACTCCTTTATATATTCATCTCTCTAATCAGGAGATAATATTGTTATGTAAGACAATACCACTCTTACACATGAAAAATGTTCCCCAAAAAAGCACACTTAAGATTCCTTTAATGGGGAAAAAAAATGTGACCTTATCTAGGGCCTATGTTGTGATATTCTATGAAAGATATTAGAAGATTGTAAAACATCACCATCTTATTAAGCCCAGCTCTGCCACGTCTTAGCTGTTGCCTGTGAGTAAAATACTCATCACTAAAAGCTCAGTTATTGTCTAATCTAAGAGAATAGGTTAGAAAATGAGAATAGCCTCGGTGACTGCTCTCATGCAGCTAGTATTGAATTGACTGACTGAGATAATGCAGGAAAAGTGCCTAGCACATGATGCATACTGAATAAATGAGTTATTATTAGTACTTCATCATTGCCACCATCATCAATTTTAAAATGTTTTATCAAGATCCTTTCCTGCTCAAAATCTTCAGTTTACCCTCACCCTTGACATAAAATCTGGAGTCTTCGTGACGTCCCGTAA
Organism: Tolypeutes matacus; assembly: GCA_026826555.1. Classification (NCBI taxonomy): domain Eukaryota; kingdom Metazoa; phylum Chordata; class Mammalia; order Cingulata; family Chlamyphoridae; genus Tolypeutes; species Tolypeutes matacus. The sequence goes on from JAKSZT010054393.1 coordinate 6,699,302, forward strand.
GGCCTCTTGGAGGCCATCTCTTCTTTCCTTCATTCAATCCTTTCCAGCCTCATTGGCCACCTTGCTATTGCTTGAGTACAGTAAACACGAATTCATCTGATCATCTCTGTACTTGCTGATCTCTTCCCTGGAACACTGTCCACAGGCTCTGCATGACTGGCTCGCTCACTTCATTTGGGTTTCTGCTCAAGTATCACTTTCCCTGACCCCTCTAAATAAAAGATCATCCTCTGCCATGCCTCCCTCAACTACATTCTCTCTTTCCTTAATTTTTTTTTTTTTTTTTTTTTTTTACCATGGTATCTAACTACCTGATGGGCTATTTGTTTATTCATTTGTTTATTAATCAACAGTTGAATGTAAGCTCCAGGAGAACAGCAACTTCATTGGGCTTGTTTTCTGCTGTAGTCTCAAATGTGGAAAAGAGTCTATATGTTAAGTATTTTGCTTAGAAGGAGAGACACTAGCTTTCCTAAACATAAAATTTTATTTTTAAAATATGAACATAAGCTAAAGAAGTTTGTGAAGCTAAAGTTGTATACTAATATCTCTAAATGAAGTATTTTTCAACTAATAAAAAAGATTTTGTTTTACATTAAAACTATTTGGCTTTGATAGGTACATCATTTTACATAGCGTTAAGTCATGGTTACAGACATCTTTTGCCATATGATTTTCCCCCCATCCTCCTAGCAGGAATTTCTATGAATTAATCTAGTACTTAGCCAATCAGATACAGAGAAGTGACCTGTGTCCCTCATGGGCCATCAAGTTCTCAAAAAGGACATACTTAGAAAATAAGGGGGTGGAGGTGGGGGAACTAGTCGTTTTTCCTTATCCAGTGATTTTTAAACTATGGGCTGAGCCCTTAATTAAAAAATTTGTGAACTTACAAAATAAACATGTACAGGGCTCCCAGATATCACGCCACCACCAACACCTTGCATTGTTGTGAAACATCTGTTACAGACCATGAAAGTGCACTGTCAAGATATTACTACCAAGAATAGCCCACTTCTTACATTTGGTGTATTTTCCCCCAACCCACCCAATTATTAACACCCTGTATTAGTATTAGACATTTGTTATAGTTCACGAGAGAATGTTTTCATATTTGTCCTGTTAACCACAGTTCATCTTCTACCACTGGATTCCCTGTGTTATACAGTCTCATGTTTTGTACAATTCAAAGTGTACACTCAGTGGCTCCCATTTTCATCACAGAGTTTTGCTGTCATCACCTTAGTCAATTTTAGAACGTTTTCATTACTCCAAAAGGGAAAAATCGAGTACCTCCTCCTACCCCATATTGTTGTTCCACAGAACTGATATAATATCTCCTATGCCATTGCTTCATGTTTTCTCTTAGAATTTTCTTGGTTTGGTGGTTTACTGATACAGTGAGAAATTTCACTGTTTATATCAGTTGGTTTTTCTTTATGACCAATGTTTCTTGTTGTCTTTTTAACCTTAGTTGTCAAAGATGCAATGTCTTGTGATTTTTGGGTTTCCTGGTATCTCAAACTCATAAATTTAAATTTTTTCCTGTCTGCTTGAACTGATTTTGTTGAAGAAAATTTTGAATAATCATCTTTATCATGTAGATTGTTAAATATTCGATTAGTATAGATGTTTTTCATTTCAACTTCCTGATATTTCTCCTCATGTTTTTGTTGAGGGCATTTTACTTCCATTTGCAGAGTCCTTGTAGCTGTTTGAGCTGCTAACATCTTCTGATTCTCTACTGTCAACTGCCGACTAAACACTCTACTGTTCATCCTCATTTGTTCTTCCAAGATCTTAGGCTGGATGATTTTTTAAACATTATATTTTTTCTTCTCTTTCTTCTTTTCTTTTACCACAGGTTGCTCCAAATAATTCCTATTAACAGCTGTTTCTGAACATTCAGAGAGAAAGTCCTCTGGATAACCGTAGTGAGATCAGTAGGAACACTGAGATCTGTTATAATCAGTACTCTTTTCAGAAGCGTTACTGTTCCTGGGATCTTCATGGGCATATGGGCTTCTCTGGCATTCTGCAGACTTCCTATTGTGTTCTAATGTCACAATGGGGAAATGTCTATCTATATTTGGTTTTGTTGTAATCAGTCAAAGACATAGTAGACAACCTATGGTTCTTGATCAAACTTCCCTAAGACACCTGAAGAGCAACTGTTTGTTCTGGGTGGAGGATTCTTCACACTGTGGTATTTGTTTGATTTTTCAGGGTAGTCTTTTGACACGTTTTGTTCTCTTTTTAAAGAAAAACCCTGCTCTGCATGGCTCTGGTGGTAGCACCAACCCTGTGGCTTTGTTAAATAAGATTTTGCAATGGCTCTACGAATATGATGATCTGGAAAAAAACAGCATCTAAAAGTTAAAATATTATTAAGAGGTAATGTACACTGTAGAACCCCTGAAGGTAAGACGAAGAATGTAGAGACATCATTTTTTTCTTAAAGAAAGGGCCTATGTACGGAAGGGAAAGGCAGCCACCTCCATGGTGTGATTTGGAAGCTCAGTCTAAAATATTTCTCCTGCCACAATGTGCAATGCTTCTAACCATGTCATTTGATACATTTTAAGTCTTTCAAATGTTCTAACCAAAATGCAAATATGATTATTAGAAAAAAATGTTTAGGATTGGAGTCAAACTCAAATATCTAATGCCACCAACAAGTAAGGTAATTGTGGACCAAATATAAGAATCCTAATGTTCCAAAGTTCTCTTTTCAATTTTTCATTATTGGTACTGACACAGCCTCAGTGGGAAGACAGTAAGAAGTAGAAGGATATGAGAAAGCCATGCTCCATCTAAGCGAGGGCAGTCACTTGCCACTGTTACCAGATTTTTCACTTTTTCAAAAGAAGATAAAAAGGAATTTTTAAGTAAATGTTCCCATCTTTTAAAAAATAATTTCAAACACTTTGTAGGACAAAGAGAACATCAATGCTGGCCATGTCTGGATTTGCAACCTCTGACTTAAGCCTTCGGTAGCTACTGACATAGAGCAATGGTTGGTTTATTCTTTCACTCCGTGTGCCAGTCCCTATTCTAGGTGCTTGGGATCTGCCAATGAGGAGAGCAGCCAGAGGTCACTGGAGAACCTTCGTTCTAGTTGGGGAAGACAGACAATCAAGCCTGATTGAATAAGATCTAGTGTAAGTAATTTTTGATAAGGAAAATATTTCCATAGTATAGATTGTTGCCTATAGAGGGAGACTCGAATGTGGGTTGCTGAGTTGGGGTACCAGAGCACCCCACAGAGAAATGCAGAAAAAGGAGAGAAAATATTTAAATGAAAAAATGACAAGTATTAGATGAAAATTGTCCTTACTCTACAACTTTGACTAGTAGTGGCCTAGAATCTATAAGTGGGATATACTTAATCTTCTATTCTAAATAGCCACACAGATAGTAGTATTTTGATGCTTCTTTTTTTCAGTTTAAATGTGCTGCTATGCACACACATGCATGTGTCTTGTGGGGGGTGGATAGCTCCTTAGAACTTAAGTTTAGAGAGGCTGTCAGATACTGACACAGCATCAGGGGAAATAAGGGAATTACAGGCATCTCTGGTCCTGCTCATCTCTCCTCTTTCATAAGAAGCTGTCTCATTATGTTCAACAAATTAAATATCATTCTTTTCCAAACCAGGGAATAAAGTAGCTGCTTAGAATGATGACAGTCTCATATTTTCAAGATAAAACAGGGAACACAAGTCAGAGTGCTAAAAATGAGAAGTATTGCTTAACACAAATGCTCAGTCTTTCAAACTTCTTCTTGGTGGTCATGAATAAACTGTGATGATGGTGAAACTCTAAACGTGCTGAGAAAGCTGAGTGATAAGTTTGCTTGATGACCTGTCTATAACATACTATCATTTTTCCATACTGACAGAATTGTAATGTTTTTCTTAAACTTTTAATTTTTTATTTTAAAGAACAATTTTTATTTTTCACAATCCTATGTGACAGAGAAAGCAATATGACTTCTTTAGAGGGTATTTTTCATTTATGAGATAAATATGTGGATTTTATTTAAAGCAGTCTTTACTGAATAAAGACCATTTGCTTTTGTGAAAATCTCTAATGCCTTGGGATTTTATTTCCTGGTTCACTTGATGGCCATTGTCTGTCTCGTTGGCTATCATAAAATTACCCCACAATAACAATTCTGAAGACAAATGTACTGTGGCCTACCAAGAGAAGCAGAAATGGCACTTTCTGTTCAATGGTTATAGGCCCCAAGGAATGCAAATCAGAGCTCGAGATATTTAAATCCAGCTTTGTCACTTAAGTGTCATGACAAGTCACATGTGTGACGTCCTTCAGTTTCTTCCTCTGTAAAAGGAGATGATACCCACTCCCCTGATAGTTGTGAGGGTTATATGAATATTTGAAGTCTTATCTTTGTTGGTTCGATGTCTTGAGGCTGCTTGGGGGATCAAGCTTCCAGTGTCTATTGTTTTGACAAAGTTAAATTCAGTATAGCATAGCGGAAAGAGCTTGGGCTTTGCGTCAGGCAGATCCAGGTCAAATTTCTGCTCTGCCACTTATTAACTGGGTGACCTTGGGTAAGTCATTTTACCCCACTGAGCTTTACCCATAAAATGGCAATTATCTACATAGCCCTGGTGTTGTGACTCCGAGATGCATTGTGTGCAAAGAGATCATCATAGGCACTCAAAAATAGCAGTCATTTACCATTATTCTGCTAGAAGTCACCATTCCAGCAGACTTTGGTGTAGGATATTAAAACATTTCAGAGTAAATGTTTTTTTTTCCTTAGAATGTCCACAACCCCTCTCAGTAGACTAGAATTTTGCCTGTTATCATTTTAAAGTCATATCAGGTATCTTCTGCTTAAAACCTTACAATGTTTTCCCATTTCGCTCACAAAGTCAGTGTCTTTACCATGGCTTGTAAGGTTTTTCTACAGAAGGGTGTTCTGTGTTCCAACTCTGTCTTTTTATTTGCAGTTTCTGCCCATTTTGTTTCATTTAATCCTTGGGAGAGAAATAGAAGAGCTGATTTTTAATTTTGTAAAAACCCAGGAATCAAGTGGATGGAAGTATGAGGTGTTTTTGATTATCCTCAATTCATTCTTTTTTCCAGGTAATGATCGTTGAGTTACAAAATCTTTGATCGGATTAGATGAATCACGCCCCCAAAACCAAATGAAAGATAATGAGGCCTGGGTCTGTTTTAAAATGGCAAGCTTTTGGAGAGTAAAGATTCCTTCTTTCTTCTCTCAGCTCTATATAGTGACCTATAACAGGTTCCCTGCATAGCACAGTAAATCCAGGTCTCTGTGTTGCCACCAAAACTGCCAACTCGAAAGACCAATTGAATTATGCCTCTCCCTGGCTTCATGTTTTCACTAGCTCTGCCTCTGTACAGGATCAAGTACATTCTCATTGCACAGGAAGTCCTTCACAACCTGGTCAGGGCTTAACTTGCCAGCTACTTCCCGTTATACACTGTGGTCAGAGCTTAACCTGCCTGCTACTTCCCGAACATCTCATGCTCCTGTCACATGAGACTCCTTGCCATTCCCTGGACTCAACCTGCTCTTTCTTGCCTCTATTTTCAGGCATGCTGTCTCCTCTTCTTTGAATGCCTCCTCCTCCTCCCTGCCTCTCTCCCTTCTCCCACACCCCCATTGTAAATTCATTTTCTTTCTTCAAAAATCAAGCTGCAAAGTTACCTCCTCTATGATGCCCTCCATGCCTTGCCTGAAGAAGTGGTGAGCTGCGCTTTCTGTGGGGTTTCAACAGCACTTTGTTCGCTTAAGTCCTACAACAGCACTGGTGACGCTGCATTGAGGCCATTTGCTTGTGGTCTGCTTCTCTTTCCAGACTGTGTGCTTCTTGAGGCTGCAGCCAAAATCCATTTCATAGTGCTTCTCCCTAGTTATGCCTAATAGGCACTCCACTTACTTATCTGACAGCAGAGGTACCCACATAACAGAACATAGTCTCAACTCATTATCTCCCCATTGGGGGGCCAGCACCTACTTGTTAGCACAGCAATTTCTAATCTTTCATTTTGTCTTTCTAATGAAAGAGTAAAGAGAAATTAAAAAACAAAACAAACAAAAAACCAAAACAAAACAAAAAAACAACAAAGCAAAAACTACCACCACCACCACCACCAACAAAACAAAACAAAACAAACCTAAATAAACCAAAAAGTAAAGAGTCTAATGGAATCAAAGGGGGAGAGTACTTTCCAACTGGTTATATTGTTTTAGACTGATATATTTTCATTGTAAGAATGTTGCATTTCACTTAACCAAGGAGGCACAAATAACATTAACCCTTGAGTTTTATCTGTCTCGGACTGAGCTTTGAAAATTTAGTAATTACTTTCCAAAGTTACCATACAAAAAGGTGAAGTTTCAGTAAATAAAATTATACTTCCAGAAAATATTCAGGCTAAGACAATTCATTATCCAAACATATCAAACTATCCAAAGTTTTATGCTCAGAAGGGTAGTATTCACACAATGAGAGAAGTTAAAGGAGGAGGTCACTCTTCAAAGAAAGTGGGGTTTTTATGCTAAATGTAATTATGTCATATTTATAGATACCCATCTGGGAGGCAGTATATTGTGAAATGAGGGGATGGGATAGAGGCTGGGATATCTTCCTAGTTTTCTTTACAGTCTATTACACTTTAATATACCATGGTTTATGGACCTGACATGGTTGGTATAAACCAACAGGACACACAGTAAAGAAGCTGTTTTTATTACAGCTCTACAAATAGAGGAGCCAGGTGATGCAAACGAGGAATCAAAGGGACCGCGCTGCCATTTGTGTGGTATCCATCTGATGTGAGCACGGCAGTAATTTCTCATTTCATAGAAAACTGCCCTGTGATGCACTTTCCGGGAGAAAAGAACGCTGTTCACCAACAGAGGCAACAGCACACTGATGTGAGAAAAAAATTTATTTGGGAGGGGGAAAATACAATATGGAACCACTGAGTTATGGAGAACTCCTACCCTGACATCTTTTCTCGTGGTATGCTTGCCCATGGAGGATGATATTCTCCAACCTAGTCTTCCTATTTTTATTAGTTTTCCTGGTTGTGGTTAAATTAAGAGAATGATCATTTCTGGTATGTCCCAAAGTGTCTAGGGTCTAGTGCAGGTGTCTAGTGGGATGGCAGAGTTGAAGAGCATAAGGGGCTATTTGTGGGATTTTTCTGCTTAAATTGGTTGTGAGGCCATTTAGAAGCATGATATCAAGTTTCCCAATATATGGGTATACATTAATTTCCAGATCACCTGCCTAAGGGTAAAGTGGACTAGGAAGCTCAGGCCTTTGCTTTTGCTGATAGTACCAAGTGAAAGACACTGTATCCGAAGACTTTGAAGAGGTCTTTAGAATCATAAAATCAGAGATATCCAGAGAGGAGGAGCCTTAAAAGTCATCTAGTCTAATCCCCAGGCTGATGTTTCATCCAACATCCTCTTATGTTCAATCAGATTTTCCAGATCTCTTACTTTTCATCATTTTTACCTGTCATTTTTCAGTAAAATAATTGAATTTGAATATATTTATGGTTATCAAAGAAAAGCAAATTCTTGGAATCGCCTAATTTCAGCACCTAGAACCGCTCTCAACCAGAATTTTTCATCTGAACTGTAGAACACAGAAAATTATTCGAGCAGCTATTTTCTCAGTTGCCCCAATGATGTACATAATTAGAATTTTCTAGATGCACAGGAGAGACATTATCTCGTTACACACAATGACAGCCTTAGGGCATTAGGGCTTCAATGTCTCACAGAACCAATTGAGAAAGGTCAGTCTTGATGCAATCAAATATACAAATGACTTAAATCACTTATATTTTGATATTTCTAAATCAGTACATGATGACAGATACCTTATAAAATACCTTACTGACATAATAATTTGAATTAGAAAGCACTGTAAAAAATCTCCCTGGTTATATAAAATGAAAAGAATGCTATTATTCTTTTATATTCTGCGATGACGCTAATAATTATTTGTGTAGGTGAGTGCAGTTTAAGGGGTCACGACATAGTCTTAAGTATTCATCAGATTATGTAATAGTTTCTATTCTGTACTAATTATTGAAAAAGAAAATGTTTTATCAAGTCACAATTCTAAAAGGTAATGAGACTTAGAGTATAATTGGGATCGTAAATGAAGTAGATTTATGTCTACTTCACAAGTCAATCAGTATAATGCTTTATGACTATTATTTTCAATGTATCTTCAAATCAGATGAGACTTTTACCTCCACAAGTTTTTTCAACCATTCACAATATTGGCACCGCACTCTGACTTCAGACTTCATGGGGATTTCTGCTCATTCTTCTTAAAGGCAACCGTTTTGTTAGCTCTTATATTCTACGTGTTACCTTTCTTTGGTCTGCTTCTGCCTAGTCCAGCAAGGTCCCTCAAAGTGGTACTACTATCTGTACATAGCTCTCTCTTTTGTTGGGTACCACTTGGCTTCTAGGTGATATAGATGAAATTACTTGACAAAGTTGGTAAGGCAGTAAGTCTCTTAACTATAGCCTAGTACAACCATTTAATTTTATAGATGAGAAAATGGATGCTCAAGCTGATGAACAGACTTTCTTGGGCCGAATCCAGGTCTCTTGACTCATAAACCAATTTACTTTACAATGCATCCCACCTCTTCCCAAGGGACTGTATTTTTCTCCAGATTCTCAAACACTAAGGTGGTGCCTTCGAGCTGCAATGGGCTGTGTATTTTCTATAGGAATATACACATCAGAGAGAAAGTTCAAGATGGAATTTTAGCTTTCACTCTAAATTTCCTGACTCTTGATGCTTTAAAACAGATCATGGGGGTAAAAATTTTAGAATGATCTGGCAAGAGGATCATTAACATTAATGGGAATCAGGTGGCTGCATTCCTAAACAGGGCCTGAAATTTTCCATGTTATGCCATCTTCTAGGCCCATATATACCTTTAACTTATCAGCATTAATAGAAGTGACACATATTTTATAAAAAAAAAAGTTCTTCATAGTTATTTTTCACAGATATTTCTAAACTAACATATTTGTAAAAATATGATTTTGACTTAGAAAATTATTACACATAATTAATGTTTCCTGAAATGTCTACCCTGTCTCCTAGTCATCTCATTTTCAACGGTAAGGATAAGACCTTCTACAATGTTTAAGAAAATTTTTCAGGTATCAGGTAGGGATGGTGAACTCTGTAGCCTTACCATTCTGGGAGCAGACACACCAGATCAATCATAATTTAGGAAATATTAGGGATTACAAAGAAGCTAAATATTTAAAAAGAGGGCTGCTTCCATTTACTTTCAACAAGAATCTCGATGAAATTCCAAAGGCAATGGGATTTAGAGATATATGGGGATTGAATAACCATTCTGAAATAAATGCAGATATGCCAATGTTGGTAGAAGGTCTCTTTACCAAAAACTCCATGCTATCTTGGTGTAAGCACTACTAAAGGTGCATAATTTCAGGAAGGCATAGACTGAGCTGTTTTTTTCTTTTTTTTTTAACGTTTGTATTCAATATGCTTAATATTTGAGACTATAAACCTAGTGTTTATAAATCAGTACTTGTTGCTCCATTAACTGGTGAGATGGACTACAAAACCAGCTGCTAGTTTAAATTTGTAGCGGGCTCACGGGCAAAGAGGTAATAGGCTATATGTTTTCTTTTCTCTCTGATTTAATGGTAGTGCTTTTCAAAAGCAGGGTATTCATTTATTTATATTTTTATCTCATAGTATTTTACTACTTGATATTCAGTGAATCTAAAGAAAGTAACTTATTTCCAAATAGAAAAGGAATTCTCCAACTGACTTCTTTGAGTCTCCTGTAACAGGTGCTACTGATGATGATCCATGTTAATTAGGACCACTGGTTGATTTTTCATGCTTCAACTTGTCCATCTGCACAATGGATAAAATTAAACCTTCCACCCAACAACTCTGGAGCTTGAAAAAACCTAAAGAATTACCTAGCCACGACAGTGATGACGAACAATCCCTGAGTGCTCACTGTGTGCCAGGTACTAATGCTGAGTGATTTACATGGATCATTTCATCTTTTTAATGCACCTACAAGGTGGGTTCTACATTATGGATAATAGTGGAGCCAAAGTTTCAAATTGCTTCATTACTTTCTAACTGTTGTCCTAGGGTGAGTAGTTTTCTAATCTATAAGTTGAGGTAGTAATATGACCTATATTAGACAGAGGTTGTAATAATTAAATGAGATGTTTGTAAGGTCCTCAGCCACCACACCTGGCACAGTAGGTAAGCAAATGTTAGTTATTATAGTCACTGCTACCACCACTTCCACAAGAATTCTTAGTTCTTCAATGACATTAGGTTGTCCAACTTTTCCTGGGTTCCTGTGAGACTTATCTGATTAATAGAGCATCCTGTTTTCCTTTAGGAACATGTATATCCCTATAATAAATCCCCCAAGATTTGAAGAAAACTTAGTAGAGCCATGTGCCCCAAATCATGCTTTCAAAGAATATCATGAGAAAATACTACAACATAAGTGAAAAAACTTGGAATACAAAGCATTAGGTATGGTGTGACTAAAGTTATATTAAAATGTATACCACAGAAATAAATCATCTATAAAAATATCAGAAGGTAACATACCAAAATATTACGTTGTTATTTCTGCCTCTCTGGTTAACATTTTCGCTGATTGTATATGTTTTTGCTTTACAAAGAATTAGAATCATTCATTATAATCAGAAAAACAAACAATAGATGCCGTTTTCCAGAAGCAGCAGACACATAAAAAGTGAGTGACTTCTTGATATACAACCTGTTTTGGGTAAAAAGAAAGAAACTGTCCCCTGATTCCAGTCTAGTTTTCAAGAACTACAAAACCACCATACCACTACAGAGTGAAGCAATATAGAGAAGTGAAAAATCATAACTGAAAAATAAGAATTCACATGAGTAAGTTAAATTTTACATGGACAGTCACTCACCTGAAAGTCCCCCATTTATACCACACACACACAAAAGCTAATGTGAAATTCTACAACTTCTATAAAGTAACTATCCCATATATTTTTATGAATTGTCCAGAAAAATGTCCTATATGAATAATTGTGTTAATCACAGTGTAAAGAATACAACTCAGATAAAAAGCTATTTTGCATAGTCAGAGATCTTAATAGTTTAAGGTTGATCTTAGCTAATCAAAGAAGAAGAAAGTAAAAAAGCCATACTCATATACCAAGTAAAATATAATATGGCACCCATACTTTTATAAGAGATTTCTTCTTCATCTAGGTTTATTTACACTAATACCTGTGGTATTTTTGTAGTTTAAGGCATTTGTTAAATAACTGAAACTTTCCATCTGGAAAAATAAATGTTTAGATGCTTAGTCATATAAATGCATGGACCACCAGAAGTGTCTGTAAGTAATGATAGAACATCCATTGCTACCCTTGAACCAGTCTTTTTTGAGAACCCTGGCAAAGGCTAAGTATTCTCAAGGCACTGGATTTACAGGGTAAATTCTTAGTTGTAACTAAACTAAGAAACTGAAGAAAGTCCACCTTCCCTGGTATCTGCCATTGATTTGAACACCAAAATACTTTCATATATATTTTTCTTTCATATGATCAAGGAGTTGCCATAGCTGGGGGCTTAAGTAGGACCACTATAAATGTTACACAAGAATTACCATAACTTTAGTAGGTATGATGTTATCAAGTATCTGTGGGCAGTGAAGGCAGGTAATAGCCTGTTTCTTGAAAGACGATTCCAAGAAAAGAAAAACATTGGTAGACCTGTGTTTCCTAAAGAAGACGCTATAGAAGACATTTTCCACATAAAAGCACATTTTGTTTGCTCTGCCAGTAGAATATATTCAGAAGGACCATTAGCACAAGTGATCATTATCAGAGCCCATAAAGCAAAACAAAATAAATGCGACTTGGTTTTAAGTGACCACACTGCTTATAAGTCTGTGGAGGTGAAAGTGCTGATGGTGAGTTAATAGGATGTGAGGGCCAGCTCTTCCAGAGTCACCGTCACCTTGTAACAACTGGCATCCTCTTGTAGGATTTCTTTGTTGAAGAAAATTTGTACAAACATTGAACAAATAATCTCCAGTGGTAACAATTAAAAAATTGATTCAATAAGAATGAAAATTATAATGGGTCACCAGCATTGCCACCCCAATTTTAAACAATCCTTTATATTTGCACCTGGATTTTACACGTAATCAATCCTCATTGTGGAGCACATGGATATTTGAGAAAAACAAATAAAAAAATAAAAATAGTGAATAAGACTTTCTCTAAGAAATAGCCTCCATTAATATTTTGATTCATTTTCTTAAATGTACACATATTTATAGTCATATACTCATTTGTGCTTTTTTACATAATTGAAATCATACTGAATATGTAATTCAGTTTCTTGCTTTCTCATTTAACATATAAAGGTAGAAGTCAAATTCAAATGAATACTTTTATAAAGAGAAAAGGTGATATACAGTCTATGGTTTTTGACACAGTGTCAAAATGCACATTCATGTAGAAAACTATGTTCCTTCATGGTCATTAAAACAAAGAAATTATGGAAAGGCTTTTCTGCTGTTATTTTGTTAAATAAAGGTGAATATTTTAGTATTCTATACTGTAGAATTATAATTGAAAATAACTTGAAAAATAAAGGCTATAGTTCAAAGTGGGTGTCAGATGTCTTCAATTGAAACAAAATAAGTTTCTAGAAATCCAAGATAGCATTTCAGAGTAATTTTCTGCCATGATTTCTTAAATGAGATCATGTAGGAGAAAAATGTTTAATTATAAAGGGCTATTATTAAATATAATAAGCAGATTATTATCTTTTAATTTAACTTGAAAAAAATCAACTGCTTTATCCTTTAGTCTTCCTTTTTTGTGGCTTAGTAGGGAAATGTTTTAGATGGCTACAAGTATTAAAATAGTGTCTAGTACAGCCAAATAAGTTAAAATTCCTTTCCAATATATTTAAACCTAATATACCTGTTCTATATTTGGAAAATAAATATAAGATAAAGTATCCTTAAGAGGAAAAAATATTGAGGGACAGTATATTCTTGGACCCAAATGTGAGGCATCTGAGCATGACAAGACAGAGACACACACACATATACACACCCCTCAGTAGGAAAGAGGTTTCCCTCGAAACCTGAGAGAGGTGGAATTGTTCAAATAGTAAATTGGAGAAGTGCCACCAGTCTTCTTTGGGCAAGGGCTTGAAGTTAATTGTGCAAATGGCATGAAGCTGATTTCAGAAAGGAAAGTAAAAAGAAAGCTCATGAAACCAGAGGCTTGAAATGTTTTACTGGAGAAAAACCATAGCATTACCTCCTCCTGTGGGATGATAACAATGATTTATGAAGCTGAAGTCATTTCTTGTGATTGCGTTTCGGGGAGATTGGTTTCACATGATCTGAAGAACAACCCCACGTTTTCAGCTGAGGCTGGGATCTGCCCTTTCAAGGGGATTCCAGAACGCCGAGGAGGGGGAGGAAAAGCTATTGCTTTCTGATCCATGCAACCCACCTCCCCCACCTATCCACCCACAAGCTCATTATGTGGACACACGGCGCTCTTATTTTCTCTCTCCTTTTTAAAAGCACTACTACTTCTGCTGGGGGGGAGTAGAGGCTCATTGTAAATGCACAGCAGGATAGTAGCAAAGCCGAGATTAATTCCCCATGGATTTATATGGGTCGTTCTCACCCACGATGACTTGTACTGTTTCAAAGGTGCTATGCTGCCGTTTTTATTGCTGGTCACTAACTTTATTCTGGCATATGGTGGTTGGCGCCATGACACGGAGTGAACATTTTATACCTGAATTAAAGTGGATATTTGACAGTTTCTGTCAGAAAGTTCAGAGTAAAGAATTTGTGGGACAAGATTTATTGCATATTTTATATGGGATACATCTGTTTCTTTGTTAGCTTTGTTCCTTCCTTTAAATTAAAAAAAAAAAAAAGGTTCCTAAAGAAAAATAATGACTGATGGGAAAAAAAAATCCCAAGCAGAAGAAAAATATGGTCAAAAGTTGGGTGTTTTGGACCTAATTTGAAGAAAAAAAAACATTTCTCAATTTGAGGAGGGGGAAATGACTCATAGTCATGTACAAAAGCTTAGCATAACAATGCTGTTATTATTGGCAATTATTTTATGGTTCGTTTAATGCCATTTATATAATGAAGCAAAAAAATTAAGTGTATAACCTACCATTTTCCTCATACTTGAAACAGGACTGGAGAGAATAATCTGCCTTTGATGTACTTTTTAAGATTTCGCCATCCCCTAATGTGGACTAAATAATAAGTCCAACCACATCAGTATTAAACAACAACAAAAAAATACAGATCTTTAAACATTTAAAATTGATATGCCTAAAGATAAACGCAGACAACTTCCAATCAAAATCCATCAACACAATCTGAAGGGCGTATATAAACTTCATTCTCATCTAAAAACTTCTATTGTAGCAAGTGAACACCATAACAGAGATTCACGATTACATAAACACTGGACTCAACACAGAACCTTGTATTAAAAGCCAGGCTATTTTTTTCTTTTAACTGTTAAGGGAGACCCCCTTTAATTCTGAATACTCTAAAATTGAAAATAAAACTTCCACTTTTAGAGGTTTTGAATCATTAGTTTTTAATTACTTTAGGTAATACATAAATGTATTTTCCTTGTAAAAAATTCACGCTTTACAGATAAGGTAAATTGTGAGGCAGGATTCTTATTTTAGAAATGGGTAAGTACTGGTCAGACATCATTGGGTTTTCTAAAAAGATAATCAGAGTATGCACATAATGAATAATGGCAGTTTTGTTTTGTCCTCTCATATTTAAAACATGTTTCTTTTTCCCTCACATTGCCCTGGCATGGGCATTGCTGGCTGAAGTTGACAGATTTGTTTATTGTGATTTTAGATGTATTTAGACTTATCCCTGCCATATATATTTTGCACATTTGCCAGTCTTTCTAGCCATTTCCTCTTTCTCCATTTCCTGACTTTGGTTGGATTCATCAAATTTTCTTAATTTCATTTTTCCTTTACTGGTTTTTATAAACACTATCTTTCTGATTAGGGAAAACTTTTACATTTCAACACCTATAACACAAACATCTGTGATTCTGAGTATCTAGTGTTAATTATTTATCTATGCCCTAACCCTAAACAATATAAGGGTGGCCTGCTTTTCCTTTGTCCCTTTTGCCACATTCCATGGCCCAAATCCCATATTGATGTCATTTGTAATTTTAGTTCTTGTTCCAGATTATCCAAAAACAAATTTCTTACAATAACTATGTAGATTTAGCCATTATTTTATGAATGTCTTTGCTTATTACACCTTTTGCCACTCCACATCCTGAATTCATTTTCTTACTGAAGGAGTGCAACCTCAAGAGGAGGTATGCATGGTAAATTTCCTAAGGCTCTGCACATCTCAAAATTTTACTTTTCTTTCTCACTTTAATGACAGTTTGGCTAAATGTCGAATTCTAGGTTCAAAATTATTTTTCCTCAGAATTTTAATTTTATTGCACCACTGCTTATATCTAGTAATGCTACTGAGAAGTCTGTTCTCTAGCCCTCAGAATTTTTCTAATTCCTTGATTTCTTAAAGTTTATTATAATGAGTTAAGAGTGTGTATATATATGGGCATTTATCTTGCATTGCCCTGGTGGGCTTTTTCAATGAAAGATGCAATGTCTTTCTTCATTTCTAGGAAGAAATCTTGTATTATTTATTATTGAATTGTCTTAAATAGATGTTGAAATTTCTGAATCCATTTTCCATACCTCTGCATTTCTTCATACTTCCTATATATTTCTCTATTTACATTCTATTCTGGAAGAATTCCTTGACTTGATCTATGTTTCTGTCCCTAGTTTGCTTTTCATTGATGCCTGTTTTCCCATTCAGCCCATTTACTGAGTATTTTTTATTTCAACAACCCAAATTTTCATTTCTATGATCTCTACTAGATTCTCTTTTATGGAGATGACAGCCTCTTGTATTTCTCTGAGATGACAAATGACACATGTTCTAAAGACCTACTCTGCCTACACGTGTGTTTTCTCAGGTGCAAGCTCTATTTGAGTTTGTAGGCTTTCCTTAAATGTGGATAGTGAACCAATTTTTGTATTTGAGTTTCCCCATTGGGTATAGGAGTTGGGATACTATACTGCAGCTTGTATTCTAGAAGTTTTGGAGAGAGTAGAGGTGGGGCAGAATGTTTCACCAGGCAGGGTACTCCCTCATACCCTTAGACATCAGCAGCTACCCAAAGCACTACTCTCTGTCCCCACCCAAAAGCCCCTTTCACGACCCTGTCTCAGAGACAGATACTTTGTGTTGTAGTTGTCTACTCCAAGGTGTGGACAAAGAGGCAGTGCAGGGTCAATTCATCAGGCTGCTCCTGCCAAGATACATCACAAATCACCCAGGCCCCTCCTGCTCCCAGCACCTCTTTCCTTCAGACAAGGATCAACCTTGGAGTAATCCCTACCTTTTTCAATAGTATACTCCCCTAAAGCATGTTGGCTATGGCTTCCTTCTTCATTCTGATCTTGTTTACTTTAAGTATTGCAAAGATTCCTCACAGTTTCTGGTCCACAAAGGACTCCCCTTTCTTAATTTCCAGGGCATTTATGGGTTGAAAAAAAAAAAAATCTTTTCTATCATTCCTAAGGATTTAGAGCAGGAGTGGAAAGTTGCAGCATGTTCTGTTATCTTGAAACAGAAGTTAAAATTTGAAGTTACAACATCTCTATACAATTAAAGGCAGAATTCTAAAAAAGAGAGAAAATGGTAACAAGTATGCATAAGTTTTATGTTATAATGAGATGATAATTAAATTTCTGACCATCTTCTTATAAAGGCCAGGAAATGAGTTGCATAAAGATATAGGCTTTTTGTCTGCTTGGAGTCTTCTAGAACCTCATGATTACCTTTAGGTCCTCTGGACTGGAAAGATGCTCTCTCATATACCTGCTAAAGCCACAGGCAGGTTGTGCTCGCAGCTCTTGGCAGTGCAGGTGAGCCCTAGATATCAGACCTGCTCTGTGTCCTGATGGATTAACTACAGAGCTGAACTCTGAGTGGTCAAAGTAACTTGCTGGTTGCTTTACTCACCAGTGATGGATTGGGCTGTTTCTAGCCCCTAGGCCTCAACAGTAAGGCAAGTACAATCCTAGGGTGGGGACATCAGATTGAGCCTTACAACCAACTTCTAGGCTAAAAGTCAGCAATTAAATGCAGATTGATAATGTGGCTTACATATAGAACAACGTAACTACCATGTTTGAAAATTTTTTAAAAAATTAGCTTTCTTGAATAATAATTTACATACAATAAAATTTACCCATTTTAAGTGTACAATTTAGTACATTTGACAAACTATATAATCATGCAACCACAATCACAATCAAGATACAGAATATTTCCTATACCCCTAAAAGTTCCCTTGTGCCTCTTGTATTCAATCCTAATACCCCTGACATGCTTTTGGTCACTTCATCATTTTGCTTTCACTAGACTTTCATATAAATAAGATCACACACCAGGTAGTCTTTTGTGTCCGGCTTCTTTCATTAGTATCATGCTTTTGAAGTTCATCACATGGTGTATCAGTACTTATTCCTTTTTATTGCTCAGGAATATTCCCTTATATATATATATATAGATATCCACAAACTGGTTTTTTTCATTCATCAGTTCATGATCATTTGGGTTATCTTCATTTTTGCCTATTATGAATAAAGCTGCAATGGACGCTTGCACACAAGTCTTTGTATAGACATGTTTTCGATTCTCTTGAACAAATGCCTAGGAGTGAGAATGCTGAATCATAAGGTAGATGCATTAAAGTAGCTGTACCATTAGGCATTCATACCTACATTGTAGGAGTATTCCAGTTACTCCACATCCCTACCAACATGAGCTTATCAGTCATTTTAATTTTAGCAGGTGCATAGTAGTATCTTATGTGATCTTAATTTGCATTTCCCTAATGATGTTGAGTACATTTTCATACACTTATTTGCATTCATGTATCTTCTGTGGTGAAGCATCTGTTCAAATACCTTGCCTACTTTTTTATCGGGTTGTTTCTCTTAATTATTGAGATGTAAGAGATCCTTATATATCCTGGATATGAGTTCTTTATCAGATACATGCTTTGCAAATATTTTCTCCCAGTCCATGGCTTATCTCTTCGTTTTCTTAACAGTGTTTATGGAAGAGCAAAAATTTTTAATTTTGATAAAGTCCAATTTATCAATTGTTTCTTTTATAGTTTATGCTTTTGATGTCATATCTAAAAGTTCTTTTCTAACTCAAGGTAAAACAGAGTTTCTCCTTTGATTACTTCTAGAAGTTTTATAGTTTTAGTTCTAAGTTTAGTTTTATAATCTGTTTCAAATTAATTTTGTATATAGTATGACATAAGGGTTGATGTTTGTTCTCTTACACATGGATATTCAGTTGTTTGAGTGCCTTTGTTGCACAGACTTTCCTTGCCCCATTGTATTACCTTGACACCTTTGGCAAAAATCAATTGACCATGTGTGTGTTTCCATTTCTGGACTCTATTCCATTGATCATTATTTCTATCCTATGGCAATGCCACACTGTCTTGATGACTATATCTTTATAGTGGTTCCCACAACTGGGGCATTTGACAAGGTCTGAAGACATTTTTTATTATTGAAATTTGGCAGGAGTAGGATGGGGCTGTTCTACCAGCATCTAATGGGCTCAGGCCAGGAAGGTTGCTAAATATCCTGGCATTCACAAGGAAACAGACCAAACAAAGACTTACCCAGTTTAAGATGTCAATAGTGCCAAGGTTGAAAAACCCTGCTTTATATTAAGTGTTGAAACCAGGGAGTATGAATCCTCTAATTTTGTTATTAATTTAAAAATAAACAGGTTTTTTTTTTTTTTTTTTTTTTTGGTCCTTTGTATTTTTACATGAATTTTCAAATGAGTTTATCAATATCTACAAAGAAGTCTGCTGAGATTTTGACTGGGATCTCATTGAATCTATAGCTCAATTTGGGGAGAACTGGCATCTTAACACTGTTGAGTCATCTGACCCACAAGCATGCTAGGTATCCTCATTTACTTAAGTCTTCTTTAATTCTCTCAAAAATGTTTTCTAGTTTTCAGTGTACAAGCCATGTACCTGTTTTGTTAAATTTATCCCAGATTCTTTCATATTTGCGAAGCTATAATAAATGGTATGTCTAAAATTTTCAATTTCCTGTTATTCACTGTGTAAGGACATTCAATTTTTAAAAAATATATAGATCTTATATCCTGCAACCCTATTAGTCACTTTGAATAGGCATTTCCTCACCACCCCCCGCTCTTTCTCTAAAAGGCACCAAGAATTTAACTTGCTTAAGTTATACTTCTGAAAATAGTTGGTTCAGGTTTTATTGTTTCCCTGCACTTGGGCAGTGATCTGAGAATGATCGGTGTCTCGTTATTGCTAATGCTGGGGGCTGGGGAATAACTCAGGAACAGGGATCAAGGATGTTTGAAGATTGTTCCCAAAGAGTTCTATCTAGAATGGAAACTCACTTCACTCTGTCTCACAAGATGCAGAATAGCTGTCTCTACAGAATGAGAAAACTCTCCCAGGGGTGATCATTCCAAGCAATTGCTTAAATTTCAAAACTCAAAGTTTCACATTTTCTCCCCCACGGATCCTATGATGGTAAGATAGATCATTCACACTTTGAGCTTCCCTTAGGTTTTAAAACCCAAAAGCTCATAGTAGAAATTTTACTATTATTACCACAAATAATGATGTGGTGGTGTAAATAACCATAATTAACCATTTAAAAATTAAAATCTATTTTAAAGGACTTACCTGGAAACAAAGCTCCTGACGCAAATTATTCCAACTCACACTGGAGGTCGAGTCATACAGATGGTAGAGAATGCTTTAAGTAACTATCATATTTGAAAAAGCATTCTTCACAGATGGGCTTCTTGGAACTTACAAGGGATAAGACATAGGACCTGGAGCTATAACATCTGACTGCAAAAGTAGCAGAAGGACACACAGGAGCTATGCGCCCCTGCCAAAAAGCCACGTGTCCGCTTTTTTTTTTCTCTCGGCACTCAACCACTGAGTCATATCAGCTCCCCTGAGTTGGTTTTTTGGTTTGTTTTTGTTTTTTTTTTCCTTTCTTTCTTTCTTTCTTTTTTTTTTTTGTCTTTAGGCAGCACTGGAAACCAAACCTGGGACCTTCCATGTGGGAAGCAGGCGCTCAACCGCTTGAGCCACATCCGCTCCCTGTGGTTGCGGTTTTACAGTTCTATGCTGGAAGCCATACAGTTTGAATAAGGGATTGGGGATGGCAGCTCATGCCACCACCAACAGACACCATACTGTAGTCACTGGGGGGGGGGAGGTTGGGAGTGAGAGAAGGGGTGGCTAAGGAAGGAATTAAAAAAAAAAAAAAACTGGCTACTTTATTATTAATCATATTATCAGATAAATGTGAGCATTATTGACAAGGGACATGTCCCATTTCCTTCACACCATGAAATGCAAGTCTTTGAAGGCAGGGTCTAGAGCCCAGTAGTGAGGTCAATATCGCAATCATTCCCCTCACTTTTTCTGCCACTTTCATTGGCTTCTCTTCTTCCTTTTGCATTCTAGATATACTTGGCCTTCAAGGCCCTCTTTTGACTCTTCTCTTCATGAACTTAGGTATACATACAACTATCATTTTTCTACTATTGAATCTCAAACATGTATCTTCTAGGCTAAACTAGATTCTCAACATTAGGAGTAGCGCTCTCTGCTAGGCTGTGATATCTTTAAGCAAGGGACTTGTTTCTTGCCTTTGCTAGGCTCAATATCCGACACATTGTGGGCTTAAAGATAAGAACGAATGGTTAATCTTAGATGCTCAGTCATCTTTTTTCAAATTGTGTTAGACCTGACATAGAAAATCAGTTTGGGAGATGTTGTTTAGAAGTAAGTACTCTTGACAGGTAAAAAAGCCAAACTGCTAGGAATCAGAGGCCAAACAAATTATGTACAAGGTCTGTTGCATCTTGAAAGATGTAAACAAGTTTGAAATAGTCAGAAGTAACTCAGAGGTATTCAAGATAGCTGGCATTCCCTTTGGAAATCAAAAACTATCACTGACTTTGCAGTGCATCACTGGAGAAGGAGTATCTCTCAGAATATCAAGAGGGAATGATAGCTGCTTCTTTCACAAGGGCAGTGGGAAGACAAATGAGGTGGTACAATGTCAGTAGCTCTGTAGTCCACTGGACAAAAAGCTCTTCAAGGAGAATGGGAGATTCTCTGCAGTGCCCCCTCTCCCCCTACCCTCACTGCAGCCCAAGATGCTATATGCCAATAGTGAATGTGTTGGGAAAAAATGGAAATTGGATTCCTGGGGTGGGGGTGGGGGTCCCCGAGATTTAAAAAAGGTAGGCTCAAAACTGATAGGAAGAGTTGCTTCTAGAAGATCAAACCAAAGGAAGAGTTAGTAAAAAGAGAGCAACAACAGAATCAAAAGATCCCAGGAGGAACAGATCAGGGAAGCAGTGACAGAAACAAGGGTAAGGGGCCCTTGATGGCTGTCCTAGTCCACTAATGAGTCCAGAGTTCTTGACACTTAACTCTAATTCTTTACTCCATTTTTAAGGTATTGTCTACCTATGAGTTTACTTAGGAATTTCTGTGCAAGAATTGAGACAGCCACTTCATATTAGAACACTAGATGATACAACACAGAATTGTTTTGTTAAAATGTTCCAGGTCAATTCCAGACAGCACTGAAGCTGTGGAAATACTATGCTGTACATCCTTTCAAGTTTTCTTAGTGCTACTTTTTCTCAAAGTTACTCATTCTTATCTCTTTCAACAACTTCTTGGAAAAATAAGTTAAAATACAAACTTCTGCCTACAACTAATACAGTCACCCTGTCCTGAAATAAATAAAACTAAAAGGGAATTAAAAGAGAGGCTGAAGGGATGGCATTTCCCTGAGGCCTGTTGCCACATCTCCATTAGTTTCTGGATATGTGTTTATTTTTATAACTCACTTTCGTGAATAGATGGTGTCTGATAGGAGGCTTATTTCCAAGGTTCATTTTAATGAGTGGCCTTTAGTCAATTTTTCCAAGAAGAAAGATGGAAAATAATTGTCCAAGCCCCATTACTATTCATCTAGGGATGAAGGAGAACCCTGGACTTCATTCACTTGACAGCTTAAACTACTACCATTTATGAGGAGGAAAATAATTGTCTTTAGGACCCAGCATCATCATTTTGGGCTGCTTTCATGGCATTAAGGCCCAGCTATTAATATTTATCTAATTTTACATTCCCATCACTTTTCCATATGAATTATCAAAATTGTATGATTTGAACAGAAAAAAGAAAGTTTGAGGAATCTTGTTCCTCTAGATGAAAAGCATGAAGTATAAGAAAGTAGAATTAGTTTTGATGCTTGACCAATTCATCACAAGAGTTCTAGTCATTTCATGTTATTGTCTTGTTTATCTTTCCAGTGTCCCATTGAAGAAGGGTATATAGATCACTGGTTCTCCTTTATAGTGGAGTTCCAGACCAAAAAAAAAAGTGATTTCTTAATTTTTATCAATTAAAATTTTCTCTGCTTGAGTTTTCATAATAGTGAATGAAGGTTAGCCTGGTGATAAGATCTTTCAATTTGGATGATAGATAGCTCTGTGTTGCATCTATTGTATTTGGTAGAGGATGATTCAAACAAGAGGCTACCCTGTCTCCTCTGCGAAAGATAAATATTTGTGGTTGAAATATTGTCAAGATTCCCAGATAAAAGATATTTAGGTCTACCACTTGGCTCATGCTCCCTTCTAACAAAACCATGACTTTTCAGTAACCTAATAAAATTACTGGAGAGAGAGAAAGCATGCTCTCTGACTAGCAGGAATATTGACATAATAAAGGAATACTTCAGTAGTTTTGATGTTTTTTATTTAAAGATTTCAGAACTTCTCCATATGCTACCTTGTGGCATTTCCAGTAACAGGGAGATAGATAAAACACAGTACTTCGTGATAGATGACCTAAGGAAACCTATGTTATCCGCTGGCACCCTTATACGTGTGCTACACATCAAATGTCACCTCTGGGAGGAAAGGCTATGGCAAATGGCAAGCATGCTAATATTTGCTTTCTTATCACAACAGCTGGCCTTTTGGTTGCAAACACAAAACTTGGTCTGTAAGAAACAGGAATAGGACAGAAAACTCCAGCCAAACTGAAGGAAAACTTCCTTTTCTGTTTGTCCTGGTTTACTCTAATTTATTAATATAATCAGCCAAATAATCAAGAACAAAGATTTGTTATGCAAAACCTAGTCTAATACTGCAGAGCAATTTGTGAGACTGATTTGTGACTGCACTTCCCACTAAGTTAAAAATGGACAAGTGGGCAAAATTCCTGTAAACTTTATAGGTCTTCAGAAGTGAGAAACCAGGAGGACCAAGCAAGCCATCTTCTACTGTCCAGCTGCCAGTGTTTCTAGTTGGTAAAAAAACCAACACAGGTTTCAGTATAGTTGGGGTATGAATGAAAAATTTCCTCCAACTTTCAGTTTAATATTAAAGACTCCATATGTGGCTGCTGGAGTAAAATGGTGGAAAACAAGTTAGCACCCCATGCTTTCCTTGAGGCCAGTTTCCCAGGATTGGCTCTCTGTGCCTACATTGCATAAGCTGAAAGCATATGGATGCAATCACATTCCAAGATATGTTATTTTGTGTTGTTATGGACTGGGGCTATTGTCTCAGCTTACGAAAGCAATAAGGATACTCAGACCCCTGCCAATCCATGTAAATCACTCTTTCATCTGTTTAAAAGCTAGGATCCATGAGTGATGAAAATAGTTACGACTGTCACAAACAGTTTGAAAGATTAAAGTAATTCCATGGCTGGCATATAAAACCATGTTCTAAATCTAGATTCAACTCTCTAAGGTCTGAGACCTCAGTGGTGAGAATAAAGAAGAGATTTAGACAACGCCCCCATAGAAGAGAAGGGGACAATATATCGACCAAGTGACAAAGTTAGGAGGTGTTGAATCCAAATTCTGTATTTAAGTAGAGATCTCTTATACTAAGGATAATGTTTCTTTTATTTTTAAAAATAAAGAATAAATGGAGGGGGGTATCACGGGCCCTGGGGGGCTGGGGAGAAGGGAACAGTCAAGATCTAATGGGTTGGGGAACTGTGGCCGCTCCGCAGGGCTTGGCAGCGCGGGTCTTGCTGCGGCGCCGCGTCGCCCTCGTGTAGTCCGCTGCGCCGCGACCCCGGCCTCCCGAGCCACCCCTTCCCCATGTCTGGGGCAGGGGTCCTGCCGGCGCAGACCCGCTTGCCGCCGCCACGCCATGTCCGAGCTGACCCGCGAGCTGCTGGAGCATGTGTGGGGCGCCCGGAGCAGCCCGGCCTCTCGGATACCATCTTCTGCCGCTGGACGCAAGGGTTTGTATTTAGTGAATCAGAGGGATCTGCCTTAGAACAGTTTGAAGGTGGTCCCTGTGCTGTTATTGCACCTGTTCAGGCTTTTCTTTTGAAGAACCTCCTGTTTTCTTCTGAGAAATCTTCTTGGAGGGATTGCCCAGAGGAAGAGCAGAAGGAGCTCGTTTGCTATACCTTGTGTGATATTTTAGAGAATGCTTGTTGTGACAACTCTGCATCCTACTGCTTGGCATCATGGTTAAGAGGAAAGTCTACTGAGGAAACGGCTAGTATTTCTGGGGGTCCTGCAGAGTCCAGTTGCCAAGTGGAGCATTCTTCTGCCTTGGCTGTCGAAGAGCTTGGCTTTGAGCGATTTCATGCATTAATTCAAAACAGATCATTTGGAAGTTTATCAGAATTAAAAGATGCTGTCTTGGACCAGTATTCAATGTGGGGAAACAAATTTGGAGTATTGCTTTTTCTATATTCTGTGTTACTGACAAAGGGTATTGAAAACATAAAAAAATGAAATTGAAGATGCAAGTGAACCTTTGATAGATCCTGTATATGGACATGGCAGCCAAAGTTTAATTAACCTCCTACTGACTGGACATGCTGTGTCTAATGTATGGGATGGTGACAGAGAATGCTCAGGAATGCAACTTCTTGGTGTACGTGAACAAGCAGCCGTAGGCTTCCTAACCTTAATGGAAGCTTTAAGATACTGTAAGGTTGGTTCTTACTTGAAATCTCCAAAGTTTCCTATTTGGATTGTTGGCAGTGAAACTCACCTCACCATATTTTTTGCCAAGGATATGGCTTTAGTTGCCCCTGAGGCTCCTTCAGAACAAGCCAGGAGAGTTTTCCAAACCTATGACCCAGAAGATAATGGGTTCATACCTGATTCACTTCTAGAAGATGTGATGAAAGCATTGGACCTTGTTTCAGATCCTGAATAGTAAGCTAAATAGAAGTATTATTTAGCCAACTCAAAAAGATTGCATTAAATTTAAAACACTATATGTATAATCTTTATCTAGACCTGCACGTATGGAACACAGTAATCTACATAGAGCAAAGCTTTAGGGAGAACTTGGACTAATCATAATCACTGATATAGCAGAGACTTAGCATGCTTAGGATGAGCCTCCTTTCTCCTGGACTTACCATCATGCTTTTTGAAATGTACTAAAAATAAGTCTTTTTCTGTAAAATTGAAATCTATTTTTCTCTCTGCCAAACCTTTTCCATTTTTTTATGATTTTATATGTGTCTTTAGTTGCTTTGTAGAAATAGTGTCAGTCCTGTGTCATGTAGATACTGCTAGAGTTCTGCTTAAATAACCAGCAGGCCTGTGACTTTTAGTATTAAACGAAGATGATAATGTCAGTGATTAGCTCAACTAATCTAAAACCTTTATAGGTGACCCCAATATATTACAAATATAGTTTTTGGCATCCCCTAACATCAATACCTTGTCAGTGTCTTCCTTTTCACTGTTCTGGTTTATGTATTGTTACATCTACAACTTCCTCCATAACTTTGGGACCTTTAATTACTATCTATGAGAAAATCGCTCTCTAATTAAATGGATTACATGTACCAAACAAATTTGGAAACAAAATAGAGATCAGTTATGATCCATGGTATTTCTGCAAAATTTTGTTTTCCTTCTGCAAGTTTTTTATCTTACAGTGGAAAAGCTTTAGCTTGTAAAACATCTGACAAAGGGATTCAGCAAAAGCAATATAAACTGTATCGGTATACACAGTATTTCTAATTTGGTCCTATTCTCTTTTAAATAAATTCAGATGTGTTTTCTTTGAAAGTATGAAGTACATATAAACATTTGTACAATAATCACATCTGAATTAATATTTCTCATTCTTACTACCTAGGGCTCTGACTTTATCCATTCTCAATAGTTAGGCATTATAATTATTTCCAACTTAAAGAGGAGAAATTCAAAGAGCTGGATTAGTCCAGTAAGTGCTGCAATGATGGTTACTATTTTTCTTCTAAATTAATTTCGTAGAGGTCATCTTGTTTGTACTGCTCTGATTTGCAAAAGAGAAGTAAGCTCTTGAGTAAATTTGTTTACTGACAATTCTAAAAAAAAAAAAAAAAGATCTAATGGGTTGTTTGGTGGTCATGGGGAAGGTTTTTCATTACCTTACAGTAATGGACACAGGACATGGTAAATATCATCAAAATTATTAAACTGTATCATCTAAATTGTAAACTATACTGTAAATCACTGACAATGTTTAGTTGCTATATTTTGCTATCTGCATAACAGTTATAACAATGCTAACAACCAAAAAAAAAGAGGGGGGGGGAGTTAATAATGGGGTGGGGAAGGGGGGGTGGTTTGGTATCTGGGAGTCTCTGGCACTCCGTGTGTGACTTTGCTGTGACCTAAAACTTCTTTGAAAATTAAATGAAAAATTGGGAGACAATGGGGATTGAGAGGAGGAAGGTGTCATGGCAGACCAGACATCCGATAACACAGTGATAAAGGGAAGGAAAAAAAAAATGAATATATATATATATATATATATATTTTAAAGGCATTTCCTTTGCTTTTTTGCCCATTTTTTGAATGTCCCAATCCACTAATTATATTTTATTATGTTTTTTTCCCTTCTCTCTTTTTTTTCCCCGAGTTTCCTTATGTTTGTCTCTTGCATGTAAGCTTATCACACTTGTTTCTTTTTCCTAGTAAGTGTATTTGATTATTTTATGGACTAAATGTTCATGGAGGATTTGGATCACAGAAGGGTTACAATGGGTACTGTGGGGGATTATTGGGGGGAGGGTGTCTGGGGGGGGTTCGTGGGGATTGGTTCAACCGAATATGCATGAAAGATATACAAAATCATTCAAAGGATCGGGGGATGGGGCATGGTCACGATGGGTGGATAATCACACAATAAATGAGGGAATCTGAATTCCTAGCCTGGAGAGCTCTGCCACAGTCTCCAAGGGAGCAGCAATAGTCCTCTGAGTGTAGGGACAGTGCCTGTCAAAACAGGATGACCCACTGATGTGTTTTTTTTTAATTGATGACTACCCTTGTGAGTCTTTGCTCTTGTAAATGAGACTTAGCCTGCAGTTGTGGGGTGCCTAAGGATTGCCACCTGAGAGCCTCCTTGTTGCTCAAATGTGGCCTCTCTCTAAACCAAACTCAGCATATGATTGCATTACCTTCCCCCCAACGTTGGACATGACTCCCGGGGATGAGCCTCCCTGGCAACGAGGGATTAATACCAAGTGCCAACTGGAAACACAACTGGAAAAAGACCTTGAATAAAAGGGGGAAATGGTAAAGATAAATGAGTTCAAGTGGCTAAGAGACTTCAAAGAGAGTCAGGAGGTCATCCCAGAGGTAACTCTTACGCACACCTCAGTAGGAGCTCATAGAACATCAAAGTGCCTATCACCCCACACAGAGGGGTACCTGAGAGCTCCAGAGACACTCTGGTCCTATATAAGGGGGGATAGCCCCAGAGACTGATGCCTTATCAGTGGGTTCTATTTTGGAATCTGTGCTCCTGAGAGTGACAGAATTAGACTCAAATAAGTCCTCCCTGCACATGGTTCACCAGTCCCTTCTATTCAAACCTATATGTGATGCTGGAGTTTTTAGGTATACTTCCAGAGACTGGAGCCTCCCGCCTACCTATGTGCCAGGTGTGCATGAAATCTAGGTGGAGCTGCAACTCCTACCCTACAGCTCAATGGACTCATCCAAGTCACCTGGTGAGGAGACAACGATGGGCAATGGCCATCCCAGGGAATGGAGAGGGCCTGCATCTGCAGGCAGGATCATCCTACCCACCATATCCATGGGATATAAGCCCTCTCTCACTTGGAGTTGGAGTGGACATCACCATCCCAGTCCCCTCAGGATTGGGGGAAGAACTATGGACTACAGTGGACTTGATGGTATTCTCTTGTTCACATATGGTGATTCTAGCAATGGAAGAAAT
Source organism: Tolypeutes matacus (assembly GCA_026826555.1). Lineage (NCBI taxonomy): Eukaryota > Metazoa > Chordata > Mammalia > Cingulata > Chlamyphoridae > Tolypeutes > Tolypeutes matacus. The sequence continues at coordinate 6,727,852 of JAKSZT010054393.1, forward strand.
TATAACAATGAGGTGGAGCCAGTGGCCACTTGACACTTTTGGGGTAGGGAGGGGATGAGCAGTTGAAATACAGGGGCTTCTTTGGGAGTTGGAGGTTGTCCTGAGTACTGTTGTGGCAATGGATGTAGGCCATTTTAAATCAGCACACACCACTCAGAACTGAGTGGGAGAGAGTGTGGTCTACAGTGTGAACTGTGGTCTATGGTGGTGGCAAGGCTCCAGGATGTGTAAGTTCATTGAGAGTGGTGGGCCACACTTGTGGGAGATGTTTGTGTGGGATGTGGTGGGAGGTGTGGGAGGTGAGCAACATGGGAGTCCCAGTGCGTTCCGTGTAATATTTTGGGTAATCTAAGCACCTCTTAAAATATATGTGTGTGTGTGTGTGTGTGTATATAACACTTTTGTAAGCAAATGCACATATATGCATATATATTTATATATCATTTTGCAAATGTTTGTATGTATTGTGAGAATTTTGATTTTTACCCACAATAAAAATAAATTAAAAAAAAAAAAAAAGAATAAATGGAAAGAAGTTTTACATTTCTCTGGGTAATCAGAGTCCCACATTCAGACTATCAAAATTTCAGAGAACTAGAAAACTAAAGACTGGCCCCAAGATTATTAGATATGGACTGTTTAATAAATGAAAAAGAGGCATTAAAATCTCATAGTCTTTGTGTCTGACTAGACAATTGACCATTAAAGACAGATTTTTAAAAAACACGAGGCTGGCTGTGCACTCACTGTAGGGGGTAGTCACTCCTGACTCATTGTCTTCCATTCTTCATTTGTCCATTCCCTCACCATTTCATTTGTGGCCTTGTTCATTTGGGAAGAGAGTGGTAAGAAGAGTTTGATTTTTTTCTTTTTAAGTCTTGTTTTCATCTCAAAATGAAATTGCATTCTACTTATGATCTGAATGAAGAGGGATGCTTTAAAATCCTCCTTTCATTTTTTAGTCAAATTCAGCCTGTATTTCCTGAGCACTCACTGCATGCTAAGCATTTAAGATACTACAGTTAGCAAAATTAGACACCTTCCCTCTCTTATCAGCCAAGCAATTTCTCAAATATTTAAGCATTGAGAGAAGTGCTACAGAGGAAACAGAAAGAGTAAAAACTACATTAATAATAACAGAGAGACATTAACTCTCCAGGGGCGTGGTTAAGGAAAGCCCTATCTCTCTGAGGACATGCCATTTAAACTGATATATGGAAGAAGGTGACTGTCAATTAGGGGTAGGAGCCATTGGGTTCCCAGAGTGTGTTCCAAGTAGTGAGAACATATGAAGACCTGAGGTGGAATCTTCTCGAGTTGGAAGTCAGGGTCCATTTTACCACCAAATCTATTGGGTTAGACCATCTAAATACCTCTCATCTCTACTACCTCTCCCTACTTGATCAACCACCACTCTAGTCCAAGCTTCCAAAATCCCACCCTGAGTTCTTAACTTGTCCTTCTTGGGGTCGTACTTAGAAATTAAACAGATCTAGCTTATTTGAGTTCAATTTCTTCATTTGTGAAATGGAGATAATAGTAGTGCTTTCTTCAAGGGGTTTTAGGGGGAATTAAACGAGATAATACTTTAATACCAAACCTACCTGAGAGTGTTATATAAGTATTAGCTAATACTATTTTTATTATTCTTACTAATAAATTACAAGTATCATAGGAGCTTAGGAAGCTTTGATAGAAGAGGTAAGACCTGAGGGCAGTTTTGAAGGGTATGTATAAAACTTGGCTACAAAAAAGGAAGTAGAGTGGATACTCCAGGCTCAAAGAGTCATGTGAGTAGGGACCTAGACAAGGCTGGAGGGGAAGAGTAGCAGAAGGGTGTATGTGTGTGTGTGTGTGTGTGGGGACAATAACTAGACACTACAATGGAGGAAAAATCTTTTGTAGGAGTGGTAAGCTTGAAAAAAATAGAATACAGACCACATACATCATCTCTCAGAGAGTGACGCAAATAATCCACTCGTGCAAATAATCACAAAGAATGTGCTCATGCAAGTAATCGCAAAGAATGCAGCATTCTTTTGACTAACTTCTGATTCCTCCTGGATGGAAGAAAGGGGGGTAGGCAAGTGATGCTTGTTCCCAGTGTTAGTAAATAAAATCATCTGGCAGAGTATTTTGAAAATATTAAGAAAAGTTCAATGCCCTCCAAAGGAGGATAAAAACTGGCATCAGGGATTTCTATGGAAATGCCTAGAAATACAGGGCTTTGCCAGATGGCCAACTTGAATTTTTGAAACTCTTTAAAACATCATCATACATGAGGAATTTAGGACTCTGCTGAAAAAGCTTTTCTGTTCCATAGGTCAATATAACAACTGTATTGTCAATACAGAGTTCCTGCGACCACTTATGATTTAAAACACAAACTCAGCCTCTGCATGTTTTTAAAAGTCATCCTATAACTATGGGTTATTTAAAAATAGCTATACCTCCAAAGAGTTTATTTCCAGCATTTGTCATATTCGCATTTTACAGCAATTTGTTATGTAAATAATGGTAGCAGAGGAGAAATATGGAAAAAAAAAAAAAAAAAAAAAACCCCAACAAAAAAACCCCCAACACTATCCCTTCTCAAAGCCTTATGGATTTAATATTTTTAACTCTAGATTCCAAAACTGGAGGTTGTTTGTCTGTTTGTGGTGTGTAAAATAAAATACTATATGCCTGCTTCAGCTTTTCTTCTGATGTAGCAGTAATTTGCAAAGGAACTATTGTTTCTCTATGGCTTCCTTAACTTTTTCTTCATAGACAGACAACTAGCTTCAGTGTGGAGAAAGGTACTGAGATGATACTTTAAATATATCAAAGTAAAAGGAAGAGCTTAATGAGATGGTGACTCAAGTAGTGTATGAAATGGCCAGTGACTCAAGGTTTGATGATGTGTAAGCCATTTGTTGTAGCATTTACTTTTTTTATTTTTTTTATTTTTTTATTTTTTATTGTGGGTAAAAATCAAATTTTTCACAATACATACCAATATTTGTAAAATGATATATAAATATATATGCATATATGTGCATTTGCTTACAAAAATGTTATATATATATATATATATACACATTTTTTAAAGGTGCTTAGATTACCTAAATATTACACGGAAACTACAGGGATTCCCATGTTCCCCACCTCCCACACCTCCTACCACATCCCACACAAACATCTCCCACAAGTGTGGCCCATCACCCTCAATGGACCTACACATCCTGGGGCCTTGCCATCAACCATAGACCACAGTTCACATCGTAGACCACACTCTCTCCCACACAGTTCTGAATGGTGTGTGCTGATTTAAAATGGCCTACATCCGTTGCCACAATGGCACTCAGGACAACCTCCAAGTCCCGAAAAAGCCCCTGTATTTCAACTGCACATTCCCTCCCTGTCCTGAAAGTGTCCAGTGGCCACCGGCTCCACCTCACTGTTATAATTTCTTCCATTGTTAGAATCACCATATGTGTACAACAGAATACCATTAAGTTCACTCTAGTACATAGTTCTTCCCCCAATCCTGAGGGGACTGGGATGGTGATGTCTACTCCACCTCCAAGTGAGAGAGGGCTTATATTCCATGGATATGGTGGGTGGGTGTAGCATCTATTTCTTCAACTCTCAGCTCTGTTCCAGGGTTACCTGAATATGGTGTGCCTTCTGATTTTTTTGTGTGTGTTTGTGCGTGTGTGTGTGTGTGTGTGTGAGAGATGAGAGATGAGGAAAATTACTATTAGATTTGTCAAGGAGAGTAAAGCAAGGGAAAGACTTTTTTTTTTTTTTTGCCCTAATTCTGTCCTTCCAAAACATTGTCTTCTTCTTCCCCACTTTATCCTCCCTCCCTCTTTCTCCTTTCTCCCCTAACCCATCATTTACTGAATGTCCACTATATGCTAGCTTTCTAATTTCTTCTTGTCTCTAATGGTCATATTTTAAAACGTGATCCCTCTAATGGCTGCCAAACACTTCTATAACAATTCTAGTCTATAATTGCTCTCTTAGAAGATGAGCAGGAAAGACATAATGAGGAAAAAAAAAGTTTTGGTCTTCAGTTAATGTAACTGAAGGGGAGGAAAGGGCTTGGGTCATGGGCATGTCTTTTGAGTTAACAGTTGGTTTTTAAGGGTCTCATCTAGAGAAGTGGGATGTATCCCATACTGATGAGAGAGAAGATGCACAGAAAGCCATCTAGCATCAAAACAGTCCTGAGATCCAAGGGCAGAGGGAGCTACCTCTGACCCAGGTCATTCAATATGGTCCAAGATTAACCCATAGAGGAGATGGAGCAATATCTCAGGGAATGGCTTGCTACGCATGTCATTGACCTAAAAGAATAATGGATTTTGCTTTATAATTACAGTGGAGTTAAAGGTGTTAACAAATCTGAACATTTCTCTGAAATGTGATGAGATGTCTTAGCATCTCTTTTCTCAAGACCTCTAGAGACTTCCTTTATGGAAGTTAGTGTAAAGTGGTATTTTCATATTTCTGTGTGTACTATGATGAACCAGTTGCTTTTTTTTTTTTTTTTTTTTTTAAATCTCAGTGGACAATCTTAGGTTTTAAGCATATTAAAGGCTTAACCCACATTGAACCTCTAGAATCCCTAGGGAAAAGGGATGTTGGCATCTTCATTTAATTAAATATGAATTTTCCTACTTTACTACCCTTTCTCAGCCTCCTTAATCATGCCAGAGTGTCAACTCTTTATAATTTCCACTCTGAGCCATCCTATTTTTTTTTTTTTTTTTTTTTTTTTTCCATTTCTTAGTGCCTGCTGGCATTGAATTCCAACTCATTTTTGCTTGATCTCAACTAACTTTGGTTAGTTCGGCCCTGTTCCCAGGAGGCCTGTTTTGCGATACCCTGATGAAAACCAAATTAAACCCATGGATGATGACTCCTTTTTCTAAAGCTTCTGCTTTTCCTTTAGAGACATTAGGAAAATTATATTTATGCCATATCAACCATAATCTTGAGTCCAGCTCAAGATCCTCTGTCCCTTGACAAATAAGCTGATGAAAGTGCTTAACTCATCTTAATAAATCTAATCTGCCCACATGGCTTCTGGTACAAAATTTGGACTCCTCTAGGTTTCAGTAAGTAGAAAATTGAGGAAGCCACATCAAAGAGTGAGTGAGTGAAAGAACTATTAAAAACAAACAGAAGCCAAAGTCCCAAATCAAGGCTATTAATTTCCCCCCCAAAACAAGGAAACCCAACTGTCATTTCCCAAGCTCCACTCCAAAATGTGGCTGAAACTCCTGGCCTTCTCTCACCCCTACTCTACTAATATTATTTGTAGCCTTCTTTGTTTTTCCCCAAGAAAAGGCAGCAGCACTGATAAGTAAGCAAATCAAGGCAATCTAGGACGCACCTTTCTCTGAAAAAAATATTCTTTCATCTTTTTCTTATTTCTACTGATTGAGAAAACAGCAGAATTGTTCAAAAGGGGCCCTAATCTCCACTGATCATCTTTGTTAATTTTAGAACAGTTATTTTTCAGGTCCTACATACCTACCTGGGGTGCGTAACTCATTTCAATTCTTCAAAATGCTAATATTACGATACTCAAACTTTCAAAGTATTTCCACAAACAAAACTGCGATGAAGTTGGCAATGTGGCCCTTGGACACTCACAGGGGAAACCCATCACCTTTGTTATAATTTGTGAATGTGCATTAGATAGGGTATGTTTGGAAGGAGAGTAGCATTAGGAAACCCAGTCCCTTTCTTCCTAAAAGTTCATGGTTGCTAGAAAACCCAGAAGGGGGGGCTGGAGGAGGAGGTGGGGTACATGGATGACACCCAGGCTTCCTGGGATCTGTGTCAAGGCCCAACCACATAATCACAGATACTCATGCACACAGGATAATAAATCATTCAGATAAAATAAAAATGGTCTGACTTTAAATAAAATGTATTCCTTATTTTAGTATTTTAAATGATGACTTTAAAAAATGAGCACGTTTCCTCTTCCAAACTGAAATATCACTTTCCTTCCTGGCTTAGACCACCAACTAGGTCTTTGCCACCGGAAGTGGGGGATGTCCTGGATATTCTGTGAGGAAGTCTGATTGAACGCCCTATTATTCCACTTTCCAAACCAAACACATTTGGAAATATAGACGTGTGTGTGTGTGTGTGTGTGTGTGTGTGATCTAAGCTGCAACCTCAGAAAACTTGGCAGTTTTCTCATCGTGAACTGAGAATCTCCATGATGTGATGGTTTGCAAGGGTTTTGTTTTCAAATAGATCCTATGGGTAGTTCCATGGGAATCCTATTTCAAACCCCATGGAATGATACTGTTTCCTTCTTAAGTGTAACCTTGGTGTTCAGATAACCTTGGGACACAGACAAGGAGGATTTGTGTTGGCAAACATCTGGTGCAAAGTGGGAAGAAAGAAAGTGAAGCTTGTAGACTCAAATAAAAAAGAAAGGTCCTTCACATTGATCTTTTTACTTTTACTTATGCAGGCAGTAAGGTTCACATTTTCTTCTATTTCACTTTTTCTTTTTCCTGTAGGTTACAGTAATGAGAATTTATATTTTAACTTAGTTTTCCTTCAGCAACTCCTTTCCCCCTCTCTTTGATCTCAATAGTAAAAATACCCAGGTACTTTCTTCCCAAAACCAAGCCCTCCATGTTTTCTACCTAAACTGTTTAAGTTGCACAAACTTACTGCACTTAAAGTTCATCTTCCTTTGTTCACTTTTTTAAATGGTACTTTATTTGTTTGGTTACTCAGGCTCCAAGTTTCATTGTCATTTTAAACTCTCACTCTCCCATATCCAATTAATCTTATTAATCTATTCAACAAGTATTTATTGTGTACCCATTATGTCCCAGGCACTAGGGATATATAGTGAACAAAACTGAGACTGATGGGCAGTGGGTGTAGCTCAGTGGTTGAGTGCCTGCTTCCCATGTACGAGGCCCTGGGTTTAATCACCAGTACCTCCTAAAGAAACCCCCAAAAACAAACAAACAAAAAAACTGAGAAGGCCTCTGTCTTCATGGAGCTTACATTCAATCAGCTGTCAAAACCCTGGAGATCTGGCCTCTGTAATAGTACCCATATTCAATCTCTCATATTCTTTCCCATAAAAGGTACTATAGTTCAGATTCTCATCACCTTTCCCTTAGATTATTGCTATGACCTCTTAAGTGATCACTGCACCACTTCTAACCACTGTCTTTTCTGCTTCCAGTACCTTGTATACACTGAGGCCACTATCATCTTTTATTCCATAGCTTTTATATCCTTTTCCTGCTCAAATCTTCAATGGCTCCCTACTGCATACAGAATAAAGCCTAGACTTTTAAGCTTAGCATTCTAGATTTTCCATGATCTAGACACATTTTTCAATCTCCTACTGTCTTTCAACTTTTTCCAACTTAATTTCCTAACACTCATAGATATACAAAATGTTGAAGCTAGACAGAATCTTTGGGATCCCAATCCCAATCCCTTCATTTTGTAAATAAGCTAACAGAGGCCCAGAGAAGTAAAGCACCTAAAGGGTTCAATGGAACGAAAGCCCAGTGTGGAATGGAATACTTGAGGGTAGAATGTTGTGGTGGATTTAAAGATGGGTAGAACTTAGGTAGATGGAAGGCTCCCAACTGATCCACATGTGGAATACAATTTCTAAATTTTCAGTTTTTAGAAGTATATCTAGATGGCTACAAACCATCTGTATCAATTGATTCAATCTTTGCTACTTCTCTACTTCTATTTCTTCTCTATCTTCCTCACACTCACACTAAAGTGACTCTGAAGGTGGTTGTGCCAAGAATACCTTCTGGTTCTGTCAGAAGTTTCCTACCTTGTTACCTTCCTCTGGTCTAGCACGGGCTGATTATAAATCTGATCTGTGCAAATCAAGTAGACCCAGGTCAGAGTGCTCAGGTGCATGACTGAAATTGCCTGGCCTTCTGGTCTGCCCTCCTGGACAACTGGGACTTTGGGTATATAATGCTCCAGCTACAATGACTATATTAATTCTATTCTGTATCTGCTCCATGGAGTCAGTTCCCTTGGAATATTCTTCCCATTCCATCCATCAATGCTTAGGTCATAAGCCACCTTCTTTCTTGATTTCCCTCACCTTTGCATTATATGGTACCTTATATGTACTTTCTTGAAAGCATATCATTTATTCATTAATTAACTCAAAACTATGGAGTGTCCACTCTGTACCAGTACTGTTAGCAGTGAGTAAAAAAGAGCTCTGTCCCCAAGAAACATACATTTTGTGGGGGCAGACAGAAAAATAAACAAAACCATGATATTTCAGGTAATAATATGTGATATGAAGCTATATAAAGCAGAGAAAAGAGGAGAAAGAGTAACGGGCAGAAGAGGTGTTATTTTATAGAGGGCAGTCTTCTTGACAAGACGATATTTGAGCAGAATTCAGAAGGTAGTGAGAAGCAAGCCATGTGGATCTCTGGGGGAAAGTGCATTCTCATCATAGGAAAGAGACAGTATAAATCCCTAAAGCAGAAGTATGCTGGCCAGGAAGTCCAGGAAGGCCAGGAAGGCCAAGGGTATCAGAGCACAGAGAACAATGATAAAAATTGAGGATAGTAAGGTAGTGTGTGCGTGTGTGTGTGTGTGTGTAGGGGGATCATCTCACACAGGGCCCTGTAGGTCTGATAAGGATTATGCATTTTATGATTGAAATGGGGAGCCTCTGAAGGGTTTTAAGAAGAGAGTGACAATTTGACAATTTTAAAAGGATCTGAGGGGTAAGGCTGGAAGCAGGGATACCAGTTAGAAGTTATTCCAATAGCTTAGGTGAGAAATCATGGTGGATTGGACCAAGGTGGTGGCAGGAGAACAAGGGAGGAGTTGCCAGATTCTGGATATCTTGTGACGGAAGAGATGACAGGATTTGCTGATGGACTGGTTGTGGAGTAAGAAAGAACAAAGGGTATGAGATTCTAAGATTTCCGGTTTGAGCATCTGAAGAATGGCAGTTCCATTTACTGGGGGAAAGCAGATGTATGAAGGTGACGGGATGGGTTTTGGACACAATGTTTCAGATGCTTTTTTAACATCCAAGTAAAGATGTCAAACAGGCAGTTGGATACACAAATCTGGAGTTCAGAGGAGAGGTGTGGGATACAGATATAAATTTGGGAGTTTTTAGAATAAAGATGTATTTAAAGTCTTAATAAGATCACCTGGTAAGTGAGAAGAACTAGAGAGTGAAGGAAGTTTAGTTAAGCTCCAAAGTTTAGAAACTGGGAAGATAAGGAGGAAGCAACACTGAGGGACAGCCATAAAGTAGGAGGAAGACAAAAGAGAGTGATGGCTTAAAGCTAAGAGAAGGAGGAGTTTTCTAAAGGATGGAGGGATCAACTATTTAAAATGCTGTGGAGTAATTCTGTGTCAGAGCTATAGGGTCCTTGAGGCTAGAACTTGTATTTGATTTGTCTTCTCTCTCTCTCTCTCTCTCTCTCTCTCTCTCTCTCTCTCTCAGGGCCTCACACATAGTTGATAATCTATAAAGGCTGGATGACTGAAAAAGAATAGCTGTCATCAGTCACAGAGAACAAGATGTCCTCTCTGTTGCCTCCTTGCCTGACAACAGACACTAAGTCCTAAGGGAAAACATGACCACTTCTTCAGTTCTGCTGAAAGGATCACCAAGAGCTCTTACCTCATCTATGCACATCCCTGAGACACTCCCAGGCTGAGGACCCCAAAGATGCTAGGAGGTTGAAGTAGGAGATGGGGGAGAAAGGAGTACAAAGGGAAAGTGCTAAGGACAAAGGAAAACAAATAAACAAAAAAGATCACACTGAGTGGAATAATGCTTAGCAAAGATTCTCATTCCTGAATAACAAAGAATCTGGAGAATAAGACACAAGAAATCAAGACATAAGGGTGGGGGTTGCAGGGAAAAGAGAAACCTATGAAGGAAGATGGAGAAAACTGAGGTTAAGAAGGCAAAGAAAATGAAAAGCAGAGAAAGAAAAAGCCTGAGGAAGTGATGCTGATGGTGTCAGAGAAAATACTATGCCACTCAGCTTATGCTGAGAACAGCCTGCGCTGATGGACTGGTATCTGATTTCTGTATGCTGTAAGAAAAGACAAACGGTAAAGTGGGTGAGAGCCCTCCACAAGGCCTCTGGGCATTTTGAATCCAAAAAGAAACATACTGGCAAGGCTGAAATGCTCAAGTAAACACAAATGACAGCAGCCCTGGGGTTACGAGTAACCTGACTGCATGTTCCACAAGGCCACGGGTGGCTGAGCAGCCCAGCAGGCGCTAGTCACGATTCTCCTCTTTCCTGGCCTCCAGCGTGTACAACACACATGGGCTGCTTCCAGGGGAAGGGAAAAAACTGCATTCAACTGGGTGACCTCTCGTCAGCATTTGGCTAATTAAGGAAAGATATTACCTACAGATCTCTGTCTCAGGCCTACTTCCTGCTCGTTAAAAAATGATTTAATGAAAAATCAAGGCAACAGAATCTAAATTATTTCTTTTTTTTCTAAATGAGCTGAGTGGTAGTGGTTGCTATTGCCAAAAATGCTTGAACAATAGGATTTTGACACGAAGACAGACTCTAAACAGCATGGAGAAATCTTGCGAGCAGTCCCCATTATCTCATGCTTGTACGACTACAGTCCAAAAGATGAGTGATGACTCTCCATTTGTGCAAGCAGAACAGCGGTCCAAGACCCTGACAGAGCACTAATTGCCCATCTGCTTGTTTACACATCCCAGAGATGAAGACTGGACAAACAGCTCAATTTCCTTGAAATTGGACCAAACTGGGGGGGAGTCCATCATATGTGTCAGAGGAGGAATAGGAAAAACTTTCATGTGAAATTGCCTCTGGATCAAAGCAAAGGACCAGCAGCTGGCTTTCCATAAGTACACTACTTTCTGCATCTTATCTCTCTTCTCCCTCCCTCCTCACAACTGCATGGAGACGGACTCCCCAATTCCCCAATGTCAGAAAACTGAGATATTCATAGGCAAGAAGCAACTGGAGAGTATGAGTGTTATCACCAAGATTATTTCTAGGCTTCTGCATCTAAGATGATCTGCTCAAGTGAACTTCTCAGCCATTTCAGCCTTCAGACACTTAGCATATGTTACACTGTACAACTGTTTACCATTTTAGTGGCCTTTTTGACTCCTAAACTAGACTGTAGGCTACTAGAGGACAAAGACTTCAAGTCTCAGAATAGCATGGCATGGTACTACATAAGTGGAGAGCCATTAGCCTGAAAATGCCTATGGTTGTTAATGATGATTAAAAACTTCTAACACAGAGTATATATTTTTTCTTTGTCTACAAGAAGAAGGCTTGTTTCTTAAATAAGAGATCCAGACTCTTCAGTTAAGCCCTTAGTAGATGAGGAAATCAGTACTAGCTGGCGCCTATCAGAGCCCTGGAAATAGGACTGAAAGGAATCTCTTAAGAACCTACTTCTCAAAATGAGATGGGGCTTAAAAAATAAGATCTATCTCCCTAATGCCTAGCCCAGAGAATTGTGCAGAAATATGGCCACGAAGTAGGAAGCAACAACAAACATGTCCTTGATAATTTGCTAATTATAGACATTTAACTATAGCTACCCCGAAACTGCTGCTTAAAGAGGGACTTACACATAGGAACAAATCTTAAAAACCAACCAACCACCAACATTTATCACAGTTTATCCAGCCAGTGGTTTTCTTTATCCCTTTGGCTATTACTTTATAAAATTTTCCTTGGAATTTTTTTCCTTTTTCCTGACAGCTCATTGATCTTGGGTTTGGATCATCACAGTTTGTGGGAAACAAGATGGGCTACCTTTCTAGCTTGTTCCTGCTTAGATGCCTCTTGGATTTTGTCCATTTAATATTTTTGATATATATATAGACACACATATATGTGGTATTCTAAATCTCAGATTATACATAGTGAGTCTCTGGAGAAGAAGTTGCATAAATCCAAGGGAATAATTTTATTATTTTAAATTAAGACAGGTGGAGTTTCAAATCAATCCACCTGGAACATGTTATCAAAACTCATGAAATTCTGAGAAATTCAGAAACTCTGGTTTCTTATCTATATTTTCAGAAACAGAAATAAATAAATTAGTAATTGAAAAGAATATTATTTTCAATGCAATTAAGACCCGTACATTGTCCACATCTCAATCAGAAATCATTTTTAAGCATATGTATGCATAATGCTAGTTATAAACAAAGTGCAGTTGGCAAGCTGGTTTTCTCTGTTATTTAGTAGTTCACAGTTAAGACTGTCAACTATAACAACCTTGAAAAGTATGGACAAAACTCACATAAGAACTAAGAACATACTCTAATCCCATAGGACCATAACTGCCTGTTGAAGCTAAAAAAGAGCTTTTGTGATTCTGTCTTTAAACATTCTATATCCTCTGGGGGGGGGGGGGCGGAATCAACTCTATGGATTTATATTAAATTAATAGAGGCCAGCAGCTGATTTCCTGGCAGTGGAGCTCCAATGAGCTTTGGCACTGTCAGAAGTGGGCATCATTAACAAGTCCATTCAGGAGCCAAACAGCAAATCAGGATCCACCGGAAAGACATGTAGAACTTATCACTGGGCTTTTGAATGGGCAATTTTATTGAAGGCAAGAGTACAGGAAAAGAAACTTCTCAGTTCCCAATTTTGTTTCCCACATTCAGGTAATATTTGGGCCAACATTTTGTCAATTTTATGATAATATATTCCTTTAAAAGATATAAAACTAGTTAAATCCAGAACTTAAACTGAGAAGAATTTATACTGACAATAAGGACACGGTAACTTAAATTTTCTCTTCTAATAAGAGAAGAGGAAAGTTAATTTTGTGCCCCCCCCCTTTATGCACTGAACCATATTTAAAATAAGATCATATGCTTGCAGAAAAGGGCCTAGGAGAGTAGCTTAAAGGCTATTTGTCTCTGGGAAAAGTGGGGAGAAGGAAAATCTTCAAGTCAAGCACATGAAGTGTTGCACTCTGAGGGCATCCATTTGTTGGTTCTCCAATTCCAAAGAGCGTATCAGAAAAGTAGTAGAAACTGAAGCAAATGGGACTTTATATTAAGGCCTAGAAAATATATTCTGGTTGACAGTGATGGTTCTCAGATGCTAAATTAGGTGTGTAACATGTGGATCACTCTATAGGGTTGGGATTGCAAGGATAGTATTTATGAGGATGTTTATTTCCTCCCGTGCAGTAACACAGAGAAATAAGAAGTTTTCTTTAGAAGGTGATTGAGGAGAGTGATGAAATTTCATTCCCTAAAAAACACCATCTGTCCTAAAGAAGTTACAAGTATCAGAGCAAACACATTTATATTTTGTTATTTATCTGACTCTAAAGAAAACATCAATCCCTTTTCCTAGGGTAAGCATTAGTGGTCAGCTTTTAAAATCTTGATGAACTAAGTCGTGGAAAAGCCAGAATCTTTTAGTTAAGAGTTGAGATACGAAGAGACAAGAAACTGTGGAGCAATCAGTAATATACTACTAGTAGCTTATTTCTAAGATGACCACCATCAATTCTTTTCTTTGCTTCTTCCTTCTCTAGTCCCTTCAAACTTGGCTTCTGATTTCTTTACCTAAAAGTGACACTCTGTCTTATCCCTAGCCTCTAAGAAGATTGGCTGTGGCTGCTTCCCTTCTCTTGGAATGTTTGTCCTGGAAAAAAGCAGCCACTATGTAAGAAGTCTAACTCTCCTGAGACCACCACGCTGTGAGGAAGCCCATGCCATGTGAAGAAACTGCATGAACTCAGAGTTGCCCAGTCAACCCCCACCTGTTCCCTCCAACCCAGCACAAGACAGACATGTGTATGAAGAATCAGATGATTCTAATTCCAACTACCATCTGATGTCAACCTAATGGGAGATATGGAGCAAGAACCACCCAGTTGAATCTAGTCAACTTATAGCACTGTGAGAGATAGTCATAAATTGTTGGTTTAAACCACTGAGTTTTGAGGTGTTCGTTAGGCAGTCACAAATAACCAGAACACACACTCTGGACTTCTAAAACATGGTTAGTTGTGGCCACCAGGCTGTAATCTCCACTGGCAAATATAACTCCAGAGGCAAGATTGTGTTTGTCTGGCCTACCATTGAATGAAGAAGAAATAGCATGGTGCCCAGAACATAGACAGACCTTATTTAATATTTGTTTAATGAATAGTTTGAACTATATCTGTGCTAACATAGCAAAGGAAAGACTCATGCTCAACGTATCTTAGATGAAATAAAGTTCTGACTTTGCCCAAGAAATATAAGTCATAACAAAGCCCAAGGGAATACACGAGAAGAGCAAAAAGAGGACAGAGAACAAGTATTTATACATTTTGTTAAGTTAGATACCATTCTAGGTGGTTGATGTATATGAGCTGATTTGTCACAATAACCTTATGGTGTTGGTATTATCTCTGTCTTTGGGATGAGGGAACTCAGCCTCATTTGGATACAGTAGGTTTCCCAAGGTAGCTAGGGAAGGATTTGAACACAGGTTTGTGTAATTCTAAAGCCAGCCCTCTTTTCAGTATCATGTACCAGGAGACCACAGTAGAAACAATGAGAAAACAATTTGAAAGAGATGTAAAACCCACCCATGAATATTACCCAGGACTACGTAGCTCCATTAATTGCTGTCAACCTGTTGGAATCTATTTCACTACATGAAGCTCACACCAATTACAAATAATGCCATAGTCATGACTACACCCTGGGAACCACTGCCAGAGGAAGCTTAAGTTTAAAAAAGCAGATGATCATGCATATAGATTATGTTAGCAATTAGGCCTACTCATAGAATCATTAAACCGAAGGAAGATATTAAGGGAAGAACAGCAATTTCAAATAGATTTTTTTAAGTGGATTTCTACATTACCTACTTGAATTTAATACACTCCCCTAGAATGAAGTGTGTGATTACTCCACACTTCATTTCTTATTTTACCAAGGAACTGGGAGGGTACAATGAGCTCATTAGGCAGATGGTTTGCTCATTTCAATGGATAATTTGTCAACAAGTTGGTAGATGCTAGGGGACAGAGGAAGTGGTAAATAGCAAAGGTCCTGGTGTCTGGCTCTGAGGCAGAGTAAGGATGTGCTATCAAGGACCAGAAATTCAAGAAGCTAAGCACTTAGGCTTTGCTAACTTTATGAAAGGACATAGACTGAGCTGGCATATTTCCTGTGAGAAGACCACAAACCACTGTTGACCTCTGTTTAAAACAGATCTATCTATTCACATATATATTTTTAATTTTCAGAAGAAAAGTGGCATACATAAAGCAAAACTTGTACTTGAAAAACTGGTAGGAAAAGGTAGATACATTTCTTGCCTATTCAAAAGACTACCAAAAGATTAAGGAGTTAAATGATCCCATTCCCCATCAAGCCTCAGCTTACAACCTTTAAAGTCTCAGATTTTTAAAAAAATGGAAAAGCAAATTCTCCTCATTCTCCCATCTGCTAGAAAGCAGAGCCTGAGTATTACGGTAATTTGCAATTATCTAGGATATTTAATGTTGTTTACTCTAGAGATGTTTACTGTCATTTTTCCATCACTTGCCACTGAGACAAGATATTCAGACTCTTTATGGGTCCCAAGGATCATGTGTTTGCAGTTCAATTTAGCAGCCACTAGATGGTAACATTGTTGATTTTGGTAACCATGACATGATCAATAAGACATACTATCTTGAACGGATTTTTATTACTCCCTTCTATTATTAAGATGTAACTATAGGAATTGCAATTATACTTTAAGATAAGGTATTTTAATGGAAAAATAATACAATCCTGTAAAAAGGTTCCATGAACATCTAGTACCTTTTAACTTAGGCTAACTCTACTTAACTGATTTTTATTCTATTTCATACCCAGGATATACAAATTGTAATTTTAACTAAAAGGAAGCTTCAGGTCCTAGAAAAATCCAGCTCATAGTCATTGCTTTTGGTTTGCTTTTAGAGGAGATGAACAAGATCAACATAACACTCTTAGTACTTACAACCTTTCTCTGTAATTAATTATTTGCCATTTGAATTTGAACTGCCGCTATTCACACAGTTGGGAACATAAAACTTCTGTGATTGACTTTCTGAGAATCCCTCTTGGAACCATCAGATAACACTGTGATAAAATGGCTGAGAATGCAGCAGCAGCAGCAGCAGCAGAGCCAGGCTCTGTGCTAAATGTTCCACATACATTATCTCATTTAGTCCTGAAGTACTAATGCTACTAAAGCAAAATTAGCTCAGCAGAAGCAACAGGCTTGTATTATGTTAAAGAATGAAGAGGTCTTTCCAGAGTTGTACATTATCTGCAAAAGTACATATTCTGCAAAATAACTCCCAGAAGGCAACATAGGTGGTTAAGTTCTTCCATCACAAAGACGACAATAATTGAGCAAGTCAAAGAGAAGTCATGTGACAGCAACAGCCATCAATCACTGATTAAAAACTCCCTGAGAGTTGCACAGAATCCAAGGAGGAAGTGGTGGCTGGGCCAAAAATGACAAGAAGCAATTTATCATAGAAACAACTATTATGCAAGAATGTAAAGCTCAATGCTGATTCCATAAAATACTTATCGCCAAATTCGTTACAAAGTAAAACTGAAATCTTTGTTGCTGCTATTGTTGGGGAAGGTGGGAGGGGGCCTTATCAGGATTCCAGCAAGGAGGGTCCCTTAGATGGACAGAGGAACTATTTATTTCTGACTACCCACAAAGGGTCTTAGGACACAGAGAAAATAAGTGATTTTCCTAGGTTTTATTATAGTACAGTAACATTGTTGGGCTTGAGATCACAGTGACCCTGAGTATGTTACTTAAATCCTCAGACTTATATTCCTCATCTGCAGTTAGGAATGACAAAATCAGCCTCAAAGGACTGCACCTACATTAAATGAAACACTATGCTTCAACTGCTGTATTTAAGAACCACCCCCCAACACATGTGAATGAAAACTTGAACTTCCTTTTCTGTCACTGTCCAAATTTCTCGTCCAACTTTCTATTGGATTGTTGGCTGTTTTCTTAACAGAAGGAGTTCTTATATATTAGTTAGATTGGTCTTTTATCTGTGATGTGGGTTACAAATTTGGAACTTTGACATTTATTTTTATTATACTAAGGAAGTAGACATTACTTAATCTTTTATTGAACTTTGTAAATGAAGAATGGATATTGAATTTTGTCAAGGGCCTTTTAGGATCTAAAGAGATATCATGACTTTCTCCTTAGAGCGATTAATAGTGATGATTTATATTAACAAACTTCCTAATATACCATCTTCACATTCTGGAAATAAGCTTCATTTGGTCGTGAAATGTGCTATACTTTATTTAGGATTTAAAAATATTAAGTGAAATTTGTTTGTAGTGGTTTTTATTTTATTTTATTTTATTTTATTTTTTTAAGAAGGTACTGGGGATTGAACCCAGGACCTTGTACATGGGAAGCAGGCACTCAACCACTTGAGCTACATCTGTTCCCTGTAGTGGTTTTTGCAGAATCTTTTTCAGGTTCTCAAAATCAGTATTATCTATACATAAAAAGAATTTGGAAGTTTTTTTTGTTTTTTTTTTTTCTTTTTGCATTTTTTTAATTGGTGAAAAAGGAAAAAAGGAAAGAAAGCTATTGAAGAGATAATAACCTACTGTATGTCTGGTCAGAAAGAAAAATCGAGGAAATGAAAAATATGAGAGGGAGGAGGTAGGCAGAGGAGGGGGGAGAGATGGGGGACAGAGAGAGAGACAGAGAAAGAGAGAGAGGGAGAGAGACAGACATGGGAGGGAGGTGGGGAGAGAGACAAAGAGACAGACAGAAACTTAGAGAGCAAGGCTGAGAGAGATTGATTGATTTCAGGTGGGAGGGAATATGAATTCTTTACATAAATTTCTGAAAAAACATGGATTCAAACAAACTCTCAGATAAGAGTCTACTTAATAAATCTCTAATAAATTAAGTTTCTCTATCTTCCCAGGATTACTGCTCTGGTACATCAGCGATCCAGAGATCACAAGAGATTATCTTAATCTTGGCCATTTGATTATGTTTGGAACCATACCTGCTAGTACTTCCTTGAGCAGTAAAGAGATGAACAAGGACCCATTTTTGGCCCATGCAGAGCTCATGCTCCCCCAGCCCTAGTTCTTCCTTCCACATTCTACATAAAGAATATAAGAATTATTTCCTTTCCCAGGTTATACCATCCAGATCATTGACCCTTCCTGATGTCTGTAACCTTAACAGTTGAATATGATTCAGATGGTTTTGTTTCTACATTTCTGGAGGGAGAACTGAAGAAATTACCCAATAATCTGCTCTTATTCTATGGTTTAGAGGTTCAGTTATGGTCCTTATCAATCTAATATGACTACAAATTTGTAAAGAATGGATCATATGCATGTCTGAGAAAGATGCTTTGGTATCCAAGAGGGCTGACCACAAGCATTATCGGTGCATTATCGATCAAAAATGCATCTCACCCAACTCTGGAATGATTTACCAATGGGATTTGAACAGGAAACCCATAGGAAAAAAAATAGCCTTGAGGTGCTTCATAAGATTTAGGGTGTTTGTTTATTAATTCAACAAGTAGTTATTAACAGCTTTCATGGACCTGAGCCTATATTATGTTGGGAGGGGAAAGTGAAGAGGACAGTGATACGTGGTCCCAGCTGTCATGAAGTATTCAGCTATTTGTATAATTCTCAGCTGTCAATATGGGAAATCAGAGTCAATTTTCTTTCCCAGCTTGGAATTTTTTTTTTTTTTTTTTTTTTTTAACTAGAAAGTTTCTTGACATTAAGAACATCTCTGAGGTCAGCTGGTCAAAGAATCTTAGAGGACAGTGTGATAAACTAGGACTAGTATGGCTCATTCAGACTCATTTTGAATTTGGTCCCATTCATGGATGCCAGATAAAATTAATAGAGAATGAGATAAAGCCAAGTGTGGGAGAGTGCTGGTATTAGAGCCAGTTTAAGTTCCAGCCCTCCCTGCCAAAGCTATAAATACAAATGACCAATTTAACAGCATGAAAAGACCACCTACAAGATCTATACCTGGGATCTAATCAGTCACTCTGCACCTTCTTTCAATTACAGGATCCCTGCCATGTTTATGGGGACTTTTAATGTGAGCATCACATTTTTGAAGGCCATATCATATGACCATGTTTGATCTGAGGGTGGGAAAACATGGGCTTAAATAATGCCTGCACAGGTTACTCTGAACTGAGCTGTAAATTGGAATCAACATGAGCCTACTGTGGAAAAGAAAAACAGACAAGGAAAAAAGCTTAGATACCATAGAGACTGGCAACTCTGAAAAGTGTTACCATTAAAATTACCTGCAATTCTGCTGAAGAAATACAATTAGTTGAGAAAAAGCATCACAATTTTGTTGAGTAACACCATTTAAGGGAATTTTGAGAAGGGAAGGATGAACAAAGACATAAGGCCAAATACATCATTGCCTTGAGTGTAGTAACAGGATATGATTTACAAAAGAAAAATTAAACCATCATGATTGTTAGAAGAACAGAATTGTGGCTCATGTAAAAAATAAGCCTGCCCATGAGTCAACTGAGTCACAGTGCATGTGACTTCTCAGACATAAAAAACCACAATTACTTAAGACTTCATGTATGTGATAAAGGTCCCTAACAGAAAACTAGCTTTCCTGCCAAACACCCTGTGTAAGAGGTACTGTGAAGTATAGGAATATCGTCTCTTAAATATGGTTATTATATTACAGCCCTCAGGTGCTCAGACACACTTACCTCAGGACCCTTCTCATTCCACAACATCCTCGGGCTAGCTCATTCATTCCTGTGACTTCAACTGCTACCTCTAAAGTCTCATGCAGATCTTTCCTATGAGTTCAACATATCTGCCTGTATGTCCAATATGTACATCAAAGTCACCATGTCCAAAGTTTACCTCATTGTCTTCTCCCTCAAATTCAGTCTGCCTCATCAGTATCCAGTCAGTTTTCCAAGCAAGAAAAATAGGAGTTATTTTTTTCTCATGTTTTCTTTATTTTATACTTCCATTAGGCTATCCATTTCTGTCACTCCCAATGGCTTTACAAATGCATCATTTCCTTTCTTATTTTTAATAATTTTACATTTATTACTTTTTCTAGTTCATAGCAGGGTAAGAACCATTGCATCAGGGCTAACTTAGAACAGCTTGCTGAGGTCACACCCTGACAGATGACCCACTTGTCCTCAAGTCAATTCTCTCTCTCTGAGGTCGCCAGATATTTCTTAGGAACCTTAGTAGAGGAAGCTAACATGTAACCTGAACTATGATTTGATTCCTTTCCCAAGGCACAAAAGAAGGTTTTCAAAGTTTTGAATCTATCCATATATACCTTTTCTTCAACAAAAATAGTAAGATTCACAATATGAATATTTTAAGATGTTAGCTGGTTTGAAGAGAAAGGATTATAAGGCCATTAGAGACTAAAACTCAGTGTTTACAATAAAACAGGAGTGACATTAAGGAATTAAAAATATTAAAAAGATTTGAAAGATGATATGAAAATCACAGGCAGAGAGCACCTGGACATATACACTGCTGAATTTTCTAGATATAGAATAATTTTTTTAAAAAGGAATCTAATTACAAATGAGCTTCATTTCCAATTTTCTTTTCTTTTTTTTTTTTTTTTCCTGAGGTACCAGGGTTGGGGATTGAACCCAGGATCTCATATGTGGGAAGCTGGCACTCAACCACTGAGGCATATCAGCAACCGAGTTGTTGTTTTTTCATTTGTTTGCTTTTTTTTTTTTTCCAGGAGGCATTGGGAACCGAACTCAGGACCTCCCATGTGGGAAACAGGTGCTCAACCACTTGAGCTGCCTCTGCTCCCAATCCAATTACTTTTACATATGTCCAATGCAGAAATTATTAATTGGGAATGGGCAAAGAGAAATATTTCATACTTTTTTTCGGGCCATTTAGGTTACATTTATACAGTATAATTATAAAGCAATAAGTTTACTTTGATAAGTCACATATAAAACCCATCCTATTATAGCTACATAATATGTAAGTGTTGGTATCACTGCTTGCTCCCACGATGGCAGTTTGCCTGACAGCATTACTTTGATCACATGTGAAGCTCAGCAATGGCCAAGGGAGACCTCTGAGCTTTCCTGCTTCCACACTAACAACTCCTCATCACTGAGGAGGAAGCAATAAAGTCCAAACCAAGGGTCAGCTGACATGAAGTTCCTCTGACTCATGGATTGAGTATGTCTCTGTCAAATCCCAAGGTGGTTTGGCCATACTTTATGGATTCGCCCTGATTAACAGTTTTCTGTTGATGGTGTGGTATCATGTGGTTTTATTCAATAATAGAAACAGCATGTTGATATACCCCCAACTGTTCCTAAATGCATCTCCTCTGGCTTTCTAGCAAAGATAAATGCTCACTCCAACCACCCCACACTTTTTTGTTTCACATCTTAAGCTGAATTTGAGAAATTAGAATAGGAAATAACCCAAAGCTTTAAACTTCCATTTTCAGTAATAGTGACCAACAAAAGTTCCCTGTTTGTGCCAGAATCATGGAGGAAGGAACAGACCCTGGAGTAAGATGTCTAAATAATGTACTGGGTCTCATGTGTATCAGTTCCATCTCCTAACCTGAGAGGGCTGATATGTGTTAAGTGCTTGGATGTGTGATGTTCACCTGGTCCCAATTTTCCTTCCTGAAAAGGAATGGAAAAATACAGCACAAGTTTCCAAGTTGCTATATTCATAAAACCAGGAAGATAACCACCGACCACCTGTCCAGGCTGATCACATATCTGAAATGCATGATTGCATGACCCTTGCATTGCATCATTTGTCAGTTAACATGTACTGAGGGTTCCCTTGAGCTTCATGAACTCTTGAGTCTCCTTGAGTCTTCCCTCAAAAAGTGTACAATAAAACAGGAGTGACAGAGAAGGATTTAAAAGGTGATATAAAAGTTAGAAGACCATTTTTGTAAGCAAAAAAAAAAAAAAAAATAAAATAAAATAAAATGCATTCAGAATTCAAATGTATCTGATTTAGAAGAAAAATAAAAGATGTTGATTTGGGATTGTCCCAAATAATTATCTATTATCTTAAATATTACAGTTACAGGGTGAAGTTACTCTGGAAAACTTTTACTTCTATGAGTGTGAGCACTTTCTACCAACATTAAATGACTGATACATGACAGTTATAAGAGCTTGGTTTTGTGAGTATTATATGCTTAAATTCATGAATTTTTCATGTTCTTTACTCTATTTTGTGTCAAATGTGTACACTCTTCCCTTGGAAAAGCTAAGTGAAATGTATTCAAAAAATAAAAGGAAGGAGGACATTCCTAAAAAAAAAAAAAAAAAAAGTTACAAGACAACTCCATCCACACTGAGTATGCAACTACTATGGGACATGGACCAAGGGAATCAACGGAGCTGCCTGTGGTTGGTTGGGATGCAAGGAGCAGTACATTTCCCAGAAAGATCCATGGGATGAAGGTTATTTCAGGGTACTGTGCATTTACAGCTGACAAAGCTTCCTACCTTTCTGGAAGAACTCCTCTAATTTGTCCTTGAAAGGCTGGAGATACTCCCTTGGAGACTCCTTGCACACCATCATCATCTGCTTCTCACTTGCTGTGAAGAGAATTTCAGAAACAGACTTAGTCAAGAACACACATTTGCTGAGCTCCTGCTCAGGCACTGTGCTAAGCAGGTGGACACCATCTGTGCAGTATCCTTATCAATCACTGTTTACCCACACTCTAGGGGAAATAAAATGCAAAAATGGAACCAACAAACTCCTAGAACATACAAGCAAAATGAATTAGCTTATTCTACATTTCTCCTCAGGAACAGGGAAATGAATCATCTTCAACTTTCCTTTTAAAGGTGCAGAAAAACCTCTGACTTGGGACAGGCAACATATTCTGCTTGTAGTCTCCCCAAAATAGAGGCAAAGCCTCTTAAGGACTAGTCCCAGGAAATTAAGGGCCTTGACGCCTTCAGATTCATACCCCAAAAGCAGAACCTGAAATAGTTTCTGCAGAAATACGCAGGATCCAAGTTGTCTTGCACAGCTAAATTGGCAACTCCTCAAGGTGACACATACACACACATACACACATACAATCTGCTCCTCATGCTTCCCAATAGCCTACCCATCCCCTTACTATTCTACCAACAGATTTGAAATATTTTTGTATGGGCTTTACTTGAGAGAGAATATCTAGAGTTTATAACAGAATTGCTTATTTGATAATCAAATCACCTCAAATTGGATAGTTCTGATTTGGCTACACGGAAACCACAATTATCCATAATTCATCACTGCAAAGGACAATTAACCCAGGCAAAAGATATATTTCCCAAGGTTTCTTGATGTCTGTGTCAGTTGACAAAATGCACTGGGGGAAGAGAAAGGCTTCATTTCTCCAGAGTAGAGCTGAGTTAGAGCTGAGTAACAGTCACTTTTTTCTACGGACCATGGCCAGAAATTACTGACATATCCTTGTCCAAGAAAACATATTAAAGCATTGTATTTTCCCTATAAAGAGATCATGAACTTGGTTAAAAAAAATAGAGAAA
Organism: Tolypeutes matacus; assembly: GCA_026826555.1. Taxonomy (NCBI): domain Eukaryota; kingdom Metazoa; phylum Chordata; class Mammalia; order Cingulata; family Chlamyphoridae; genus Tolypeutes; species Tolypeutes matacus. The sequence continues at coordinate 6,751,501 of JAKSZT010054393.1, forward strand.
CACAATAAAATGAAGAAACACACAAAAAAATAGAGAAACACAAACTTCCAGAATCTTAAGAAACACATAGGTAAGGCATTTAGGAAGAGAGTTGGAAAAGGTGACCTTTATTTATTTTGGGAAATTCCTATCCAATAATTTGGCTTTTCAAAACTAGCATTCCAGAATGATTAGGACAAACAAAGCAACAAACATATCAGTCCCAAAGCACAGAAAATTCAAAAGAGGCCATTCAAGAGTCCCCCCAAATTAGTTATCTTTCTCTTGAAAAATTGCCAACTAGATTGCTGAAATCCTAGACAACTTTAGGAGACTATAAAACTGTACTGAAGATGAAAACATGCTTGGGAGAACACTATTATTTTCTGAGTCAAGTTCAGAATAACCAGACACCCAGAGGTAACTACAGGGATTTGTCTAGAGGCAGGGATGCTAAATCATAGGACAGGAGTACCTAAATTCTGATTCTCCCTTTTGGCACTGCTCCTTTCTAAAGGTTTTAAGTACAGTGTACTCTGGAATATCTTTTATTAACTATCCTGACAAGCAGTCCAATATTATCTAAGAAACCCTGTCCATTGGGATGTAAAGACAGTATTTTGTTTGTTTTATTCTGAAGGAATACAAACCCCACTTTGGAAAAAAATCAGAAAAAAAGTTCCTCAAAACCAGCCAACTCATCATTTCAAAACATTCCTTTATTTAAATTCTTAATATTATTTAGTCAGCTTACTTGTCCTCTTTACAAAAACTATTTTATAATGTCCCTATTATTATTATCAGCCTTCCCTTCACATCTTTCCCTGTAGATACCTGTGATCAAATGGGAAGCAACTCTTTCCTACCACTAATCTCTTCTCAAAATAGTGTTGTTTTGGACTAGAGTGGCAGCAGAGGAGAGAGAGGAAGAGGAAGAGAGAAAAGGAGAAAGAGATTGAGCTGATATATATTTTAGAGTTGGAACCTACATGATTTGCTGATGGAGTAGATGTAGGGTTGAATGAGAGGGAAAGATAAAGGATGAGCAATGGGTGCTGGAGGTGTCATTTACTCAGATGAGGAGTAGTGGAAAAGTATTTTTTTTATTGTTCTGGGTTTTTTTGTTTTTAATTCAATTCAAACTTCTAGGCCTTTATATTATGGTATCTTCCAGCTTTATTTCCAACATACATTTAACCAACCAAGCCTCGCCCTTCTAGGTTTCCTAATTATCTCAACCAATGTTCCCAGTTCCTTATCTTCATTCATGTGCTTTCTCTGCTCATTTTGTTCTCACTCCATATACACTTTCTACTATAATTGACAAGTACTGTTCTTCCTGAAAAGTTTTTCTGAGATTCACCACTACCATAAAACCAAAGTTTTTGCATCTTTCAAACTTTTCTAGTACCTTCCATGTTGTCTTTAATTACATTTATTTGCCAACTTATATTAGTCCCTTACAAACTAAATTCCTTAAGGGTATGGAGTCTTAGTAATCTCTGATTCCATTTCAACATCATGCATGCGGGTAACCAACAAATATGTGTTCAATTACATTTGTAACAAATGACTACCACAATAAAATGAAGAAAATGCTGGCTGATAAAATTTTTAAAAAGTCTTTTAATTACAAAATTAACACCTGCCTATAACAAATTAAAGAATTCAGAGGTATTTAAGAAAACAAAAAGTTGTCCTTTTCTGCATTAAGTGTGTCTATTAATTTGAAAAGAACAGATATTTGGATATTAAATATTTACATCCATAAAATATTTTATGCTTTTCAATAAAGTTTTATAGATTTATCATAAAGGATATCTTAGATAACTTCTCTTAAATAATTTATAATTTTGTTAAGTACTTTTTCCATTTGTCTTTTTGTCCTATTTCTATTTTAGCAAAAAGAAGAGCTATTTATTTTACATTGTTATCTCATATATTTGTTGCCAGATTTTGGTATCAGCCATATTATTTCTATTTTTTGTTCCTGGTTGCTAGTTTCGAGTCTTTAGGTATGACACACTTAAATTCTGTTCTTCATAACAGACTTTTTTTTTCATTTTAATTGCTTTACTTTGTTATTTACCTATACTTTGTATAAATTACATATACTTTATACTGGTAATAAATTCAATATAAATTAAAAATTAAGTATTCCTCAAATACAATACATATTCACCAATAATTTCACTATAACATTTCCATAAAATTCTGTCTCTCTCATGAACTTATTTGAACCAAGAATTAAGAACTCTGTCTAGTAGCAAAAGAAAAGTGAGGCAATGATAGTTAAAAGAAATACAAAGTGCCTGAGAAAGTCATGAAGAGGTAATTTATCTTAGGATAAAGCCAAATCAGGGGAATGAGCATGTTGGCTGAGAAGTCATCATGGAGTTTACATTTACTTGTCTCAAACGTCTCCAGAGTTACACATCTCTGGCCAAAACATCAGATTTCCTCATCTTAACTAGATTCTAAAGTGGGGAATGTGGAAATAAAATTAGTAGCACTGATCCGGACTCAGGGGTATAGTGTGGACTCCTCATCTCTTCTCTCTTTTCTTCCTTTCCAGCAGAGAGGTGCCAAGGGATCACATTCTCTTTATGCTGCAAATATTGTGATTTGTTCTTAGCTGATTTGTAAGGTCTCAGTGTATTCAAAGATCCCCGGATATGTCTACTACCTTATCCTGTGAGGTATAAGCAATGAGGCAAGGATGATCATCCTGATTGTATAGTTATGGAAGCAGGTGATTGGTCAGAAACACTCTGGAATACCTTCTTCAAAGAAGCTGTACTTCTCAATGAGATTTCATAGCCACAAAAAGTCTTCTGATGATATCCAGCTATGAGTGTGAGAATATATGTAGCCATACATATTTAAAAGAAAGCCAGAATTTCTCTCAAAACAAAATGGGAGAGTCCCTTAAATTCTTCAACTAGTCTGCTACTAAATCCAAACACCAATAATTTCATTTATAGAGAATTATTTTTCATGAACACAAATAATAGAAGGTGAGACAAGTGTACACCTGGGTAATAAGGAGAAAACTGAAGTCATGACAATAAATTCTCCAAGGTACTTCTACCTGTAAAGCGAAGCCTAATAACAAAAGCACATCTTCCACTTTTGCCTGAATATAAAGGGTGGGTCATGGCAGCTCTCCATTTGTCCTGGCTGTGGTGACCAAGCCCGTAGGACACCCTCCTCAGATTTTACAAGGTCATAGAATAGGACTGTGAAGAGCTGGTGCCTGGGCTCAGGTTCAGACGGCTCCTCCTCAGGTAGTTATACCCTTGGGTTGTGGCTTGGTTTTTCCTCTGCAAAACGGGGGACCCTCATAGGTATGATAGGATAATTGAAATAATGCATGTAAAGTGTTTTTCACAATGCTTGGAACTAACAAGTGTGTTCATAAACATCATTTGTTAAGTTTATGATTTAGTAAGATTGGTCACGAAACATGTCAGAGCCAGAAAGGCAAGGGAGTCACAACTGGGGGTTATTTGCTATAGATGATGTGCATGATGTTTATGGAAATAGGCTATAGCGCAAATCCTGTTTAGAACATTGAGATAATGATTTCATTCACTCATTGAAGTTTCACCACCCTGTTCGGAGAATTTACTAAAGAATATAGAAAAACTCCTGGCAAAAGATGAACCAAAATGTGAAATAAGTCTCCCAGATCCGGGAGCCACACAGCTTTGAAATTAGAATTTAAAACCAGTACAAGTGAGAGCAAGCTCCACTCCTGGGCTCGGTGGTCCTCTCTGCACCTCCATGAGCTGAGACTCCTATATGGCTTCTTAGAATTAAACTTCTTCACACGATCAAAGGAGAGAGTCCTCTCCGAGTGTCTTGGCATACTGGCCAGGCAAGCTTATCCTATTCTGTTTTATTAACTTGGCTGATCCTGAGATAGTTTCCAGGAGACAAATGGGAGACCTAAAGACTAATTAATGTTGACACCAGAGATTAGCAGTGCAGAAAGGAGAGAGGTCATAGATAAATCCATGAATGTAGTTTATTGAACAACGAATAGACTCATACAATATTGCTAGATCCCCAAGGTTGCTTGAGACATAGGCTGAAGGACAGGTTTTCTTTACTTTTTTCTCTCTATAAATTTTTGATGGAATTAAATATAAATGAATTTCTGAAATTAGCTACCAATAAGGTATCATTGAGAGATTATAAATTAAAACCAGCACAGAGTCAGGGAAGATGTCATCGGACTAGGTGGACACTCACCATCGCTCTCACAGAGGAAGGCTGATTGGGGACAGGATCCTGCCCGAGTGGTCTGTTCTGGGAGCCCACGGAGCAAGAATCATAGGGACATCAATCTGGAGGGAGCTGGACAGCGAGGTGGATTTCTCAACATAAAATCATGAGTTTTTCTCTAGCTGGAAATAATAGACATGGACGGCTAAGGCCCACCCTCAGGGCAAAAGGCTATGGCAAGCCCTGACTCCCGCTGGCAACTTGGTGAGATGGGAGCATTCTCCGAAAGTGGGAGGGCTCTGGCAGAGGGTGGAGAAGGGTTTCTTTTCTGTGGGTTTGGCTACCTGGACCTCCCTTGCAGCTTTGGGGAGCAAACCAGCCAGATTGAAGAGGCGCCAGGCTGAAAGGGGAGGCGAATCTGCTGAGGAAGCCTGATTTACCTAACTGCCCTGGGAAACAGAGGCTTGACTCGGGAGGGGGCGGAGTCAGCCAATTTTATAGTTCTGCACTGAGGTGGATCAGAATTTCAGCTCCCCTGGGGGAGTCAGGCAGTGGGAAGTGTTTGATAAGTTTCCACAAGCCTATTTAGGGTTTCTTCTGCGGAGGGGGTGGTCTAGAAGAGGCCTTCTTTTGCGTCCCTTATTTCTCCAAAAAAACAACAAAAAAAGGTTACTTAAAAAAATTTTTTTAACTTAGTTTAATCACTAAAATCTGCCTCAAAACCTCAGATAGAAGCCCGAAGGGTAATTAATTGATGAACATAGGCAGGCTGAGAGGCTCCACAAGGGCCCAGGAAGGAACGCTGTTCTTCCTTAGCTTTGTTTAACTGCTTGCTTGTATGTTTGCTTGGTTTTTCTTTGTCTGTTTCTTGCTTTTCTTTCCTCTTTCCTCCTCCCCCCGCGCCCCCCCCCGTTTTTTTTTTAAATTAGGTGCTGCTAGCTTGTTTCTTTCTTTTTTTTTTTTTAAATGACACCTAGATATTTAATAAATCAATTAACTTAAAATATTCATGTATAGTGACAATGTAAAATGAAGCAAAAATTAAATATACATTTTTCTTAAATATTACTTTTGATTATTACCAACTTTAAGTGTCCAAACTCTGAAAACTAATTTTTATTATATTATCTTTTGTTCACATTCAATCAATATTATCATACTATGATATATAAGTGTTGAAAGAAATTGATACTTTAGCATTCCTTTACGGACATCTACTCAAATTAATTATGCTTACTACTAGAAAATACATTTCTAATAAATCATAGAAATAAAAAATTCTGGAAAAGAGAAAAATATTCTATATCTGAATCTGGCAATCCCTCTTCATGCTCCCTTCACATCTGCTGAGAACTCTTTAAAAAAATGCTTAATATTTTCACATTTAGATATTGAAATACTTAATAAAGCATTCCAAGTGCAATTAATAAAACTATTTTAAAAAGTGAAAACATAAGGAATGCTATAAAGAAAACATAATTAAAATAAACTTAATCAGTAGCATGACAGAATGATTTAATTTTTCTTGAAATGTAGAAAGCAGATGATGAAATTGCACTTAATTCTGAAGCAATTCAGATACATCCTATCATTCCTATTTCTTTCTAATAAGCATTTACAAAATGGTTTCTTACCTCCCCCTTACAAAAAGGCTCAGCACAACCATTTATACATTCTAGTTGATTTTTAACATTTGGTAATAACTGATAAACAGGATCACACAATTTTACCCTATTGATTCTGTTGCTCTGTATCAGATTGCTTTATGCCAGAATCAGACAGTTCTAATACAGGATTTACAAATCCAGAATACTCAGAATTGCCATTATCGTCCATTTCAGCACTAACAAAATCATTCTCCCACTCCAGCCCATTGGAATCATCAGAGGCTGAGGTAGGGTTACTTCCAGTCTTCTTGTTGCTATACTTAAGTGCTGCCTGGAGAATATCTTCCTCTGTTTTGGATCGTTCTCTCATTGGAAGCATTCTATTCATTCCTTCTTCATCTTCCCACTCTAGATCTAAGGACGTGCTGTCATCATTTCCACTAGTTGATTTAGTTTTGGTCATTAAGTCACAACTGCTTTCTGTATTTGGTGTCAAAACTGTGGCATCTGATGAGAGTCTACTACTTCGAAAAACTTCATACTGTGACTTTATATTTCTCAAACAAGATTCAAAGTCATCTTCTGGTCCAAAACTTTGATATTCTCCGTTGTTGGAAGGATGGTATTGTGGTACAACCCTCTGCCTTTCTTGCTCCAAGAGCTTTCGCTGCTTTGCTGCCCTGGCTGCTTCACGCTGTGCAGCGTATAAAGCTTCTTCTTCTAGTCTTAACTTCTCTTCTTGTAAGGCTAACTCTTTTTGAATTTTCCTATCAAGGTCTTTCTGTTTTTCAGCAATAGAATCATAATGCCTCTCTCTTAGGTCAACAATTTCTTCCTCAGTAAGGGGCCGCTGACTGCTTCCTGGGCTTTCCCCTTCATCAGTGTCTACTAGATTTTCAAACTCTATATAGTTAAGTGCTCACCTCTTGAGCATGTTCTAAAATACATGGATCCTCCGCCACCTCCTACTCGCTGCAGCCTGCCGGCTTCCTTGCGGAGGAGTCCAAAGCACTGCGTCCAACAGCAGTTCCCCATTGCATGGCGCCCAGGCGCCGCCGCTCCTTGAACTCCCACGCAAAACCCAAACCCAGGCTGGGCAGCCGCATCCCCGCGGCACAAGCCTGAGGGGAAATCCGGGGCCGAGGACCAGCCAGCCTAGCGCGGCGGCGTGAGCGACTGAGGCAACGGGGAAAACGAGGTGCTGTGAACAAAGACGGCGGCCGGCCGCCGAGACGCCGCCGTGTGAGGGAGGATCGCGGACCTGCGAGGTCTGGATTCCCTCACCGTCCTCATGGTTGCTAGCTCGCCTCAGCCCCCAGCCCAGCACGAGCCTAGCTTGTTTCTTTTTGCTGTGCTTCTTCCTTGATTTCCCATTCTCTGTGTATACTGATTTTATCTACCAATGCTATCTCTTTTTCTTCCTTCAACTTTCTACCTTCTGCTTTCTGTTGTGGTTCTTAATTCCACCTTCTTTTATTAGTCCTCAACTTCATGAGTGTCGATTTCTAGCTTGTCTATTTTGTTTTCTTTTTCTTTCTTTCTTTTTTTAATTAACTTTTTCCTTTCAGCCCTTTCTTTACTCTTTCTCTCTCTCATCATCATTCTGGCCTTTTAAATCATTCTATATATTTTCCTCTGTTTGATTTTCCATGCCATTGTAGGTACTCCACTTCCCACCCCCCCCCATTACTCTACATAGCCTACATGAGTTAAATATTCATTTTGCTAAGTCTTATATGGCCCCTCTTCCAACATTTATCAATATTACTATTATCCTTTTTCCTTTCTTACCTCTATCGATTCCTCTAGCCCTAATCTTTTTCCTTCAAGAGAACATAGAAAAAAGCAAGAAAATAGAAGAACAACAAAGTGTCAAAGAGCAAACTTAACACACACACAGAACTACCAGCTAAATAAAACTCTAGAGCAGAGAGAGAAGCTAATCAACTGAATAAACCCATCAAGAAAAAATGATGACCAGAGGGCAACAAAAAATGACAAACCATACTGAGAAACAGGAAGACATGGACCAGTTCAATGAACTAACTAAAAACCAGGAAGAAATGCAGAACATCAAACAACTAATCAAAGCTGTCCAAACAAATACAATGGACCAACTTAATAAAGTGAAGGAAGAGATTAAGGATATTAATAAGACACTGGGAGAACATACTGAAGAAATGGTAAACATACATAAAAAGATAACGGATATGATGGTGATGAATGGCACAATCCAAGAAATCAATAAGATGCTGGATTCACATAACAGCAGATTTGAACAGGCAGAGGAAAGAATTAGTGATGTGGAAGACAGTACATCTGAAATCAAACAGATAGTAGAAGAGATAGATAAAAAGATAGAAAAAATCCAGCAGGGACTTAAGAATTTAAGCGACAACACAAAACGCACACACATACGCATTATGGGCATCCCAGAAGGAGAAGAGAAGGGAAAGGGAACAGAAGGAGTGCTGAAAGAAACAATGGCTGAAAACTTCCCAACCCTATTGAGGGAGATAGATGTACATGTCCAGGAAGCACAGAGCATCCCTAACAGTATAAATCCCAACAGGTCTACTCCAAGACATAATTATCCCAATGTCCAATGCTCAAAACAAAGAGAAAATACTCAAGGAAGCAAGAGAAAAGAGAACCATCACATAAAAGGGAAGCACAATAAGACTGAGTGCTGATTTCTCATCTGAAACCATGGAGGCAAGATGACAGTGGTGTGACATAGTCAAGATACTAAAAGAAAAAAACTGCCAGCCACGAATTCTCTATCTAGCAAAGCTGGCATTCAAAGATGATGGAGAGTTCAAAATATTCACAGATAAATAGAAATTAAGAGAGTATGCCAATAAGAAACCTGCACTTCAAGAAATACTAAAGGAACTTCTACAGATTGAAAGGAAAAAAAGGAGAGAGAGAGTTGGAGGAGAATGTAAAAACAACTAAAAAGACAAAAAGAAATAAAAACAACATATGACATACATAAACCTTAAGAAAATATGGCTGATGTAAGAAATTCGTTGAGAGTAATAACACTGAATGTAAATGGATTAAACTCACCAGTCAAGAGACACAGTTTGGAAGAATGGATAAGGAAATATGATCCATCTATATGCTGTCTACAAGAAATCCACGTTAGACCCAGGGATTTAAGGAGGCTGAAAGTGAATGGCTGGAAAACAATTTTAACAAGCAAACCACCACCAAAAAAGGGCAGAAGTAGCTATCCTAATATCAGACAAAATAGACTTTAAATGCAAAACTATTGTAAGAGACAAAGATGGACACTACATATTAGTAAAAAGAGTAATCTCTCAAGAAGAAAGAACAACCATCAACATTTACGCACCTAATCGGGGTGTCTCAAAATACGTGCGGCAAACTCTGGAAAAACTAAGAGGAGAAATAAATGCCTCTACAATTATAGCAGGGGACTTCAACACACCACTATCATCATTAGACAGAACATCTAGACAGAGAATCAACAAAGAAACTAAGGCACTCAACAATACATTAGAAGACCTGGACTTAATAGACATATACAGAACACTACACCGAAATACAGCAGGATTTACATTCTTCTCGAGTGCACATGGAACATACTCCAAAATAGACCACATGCTAGGCCACAAAACAACACTCAATGAATTCAGAAAGATTGAGATTATACAAAGTAATTTCTCTGACCACAACGTAATGAAATTGGAAATCACTAAGGGCCAGAGAAACAGGTTAGGCACAAGGATATGGAAGTTAAACAACACACTCTTAGACAAACAGTGGGTCAAAGAGGAAATCTCTAAAGAAATCAGTAACTACCTTGAAACTAATGAAAACGACAACACAACATATCAAAACCTATGGGATGCAGCGAAAGCAGTCCTGAGAGGGAAGTTCATAGCCATAAATTCATATATTAAAAAAGAAGAAAGAGCTAAAATTGAAGACCTAACTGCACACTTGGAGGAATTGGAAAAAGAACAACAAACTAAACCTAAAGGAAGTAGAAAGAAGGAAATAACAAAGATTAGAGCAGAACTAAATGAAATAGAGAATAAGAAAGCACTGGAAACAACAAACAAAACCAAAAGCTGGTTCTTCGAGACTAAAATTGAGAAACCCTTAGCCAGACTAAAAAAGAAAAAGAGAGAACAGATGCAAATACATAAAATAAGGCATGAGCAAGTGGATATCACTACTGACCCCACAGAAATAAAGAGTATCATAAGAGGATACTTTGAAAAATTATATGCCAAGAAGAAGGATAATTTAGAGGAAATGGACAAATTCCTAGAAACTCACCAATAGCCTACATTGACAGAAGAAGAAATTGATGAACTCAACAGTCCAAATACAAGTAAAGAGATAGACACAGTCATCAAAAACCTCCCAACTAAGAAGAGCCCAGGACCAGACAGCATCACAGCTGAATTTTACTAAACATTCCGGAAAGAGCTAACACCAATCCTGCTTAGGCTCTTCCAAAAAATAGAAGTAGAAGGAATATTGCCTAACTCATTCTATGACGCCAACATTACCCTAATACCAAAGCCAAACAAAGATGCCACAAGAAAGGAAAATTACCAATTTCTCTAATGAACCTAGATGCTAAAATCCTCAACAAAATACTTGCTAATTGCATTCAACAACATGTCAAAAGGATTATACACCATGACCAAGTGGGTTTCATCCTGGGTATGCAAGGATGGTTCAATATAAGAAAATCAATCAATGTAATACACCACATAAATAGATTGAAAGAAATAATCACATGATCATCTCTATAGATGCAGAAAAAGCATTAGACAAAATAAGCACCCTTTCCTGATAAAAACACTGCAAAAGAAAGGAATAGAAGGAAACTTTCTGAACATGATAAAGGGTATATATGAAAAACCCAAAGCTAACATTATTTTCAATGGTGAAATCCTAAAAGCCTTCCCTCTGAGATCGGGAACTAGACAAGGATGCCCACTATCACCACTCCTATTTAACATTGTCTTAGAAGTACTTGCGCGAGCACTGAGACAAGAAAAGGATATAAAAGGCATCCAGATTGGGGAAGCGGCTGTGGCTCAATCAGTAGGGCTCCCGTTTACCAAAT
>JAKSZT010054393.1:6762832-6791393 GCA_026826555.1 Tolypeutes matacus
GTTGAGTGAAGCAAGCCAGGCACTGAAGGATGAACAGTATATGACCTCACTGATTTGAATTGAGGAAAGTGAGCAGTCTCTGAGAACCATTGTCTGAAAGATAGGTTAACAAGGGAGAGAAAGAGAAGAGCAGGCTTTGAGCCATCACCCGTATGGACATAATCTATGGTAAAGGGATAGAGTATAGTTGCATATTGAAGTATAGGACAGATGGGTAGTGATATTACTGGGTTTGGTGGTGCAGCGTTGACAGGTGGGTAGATTAGGAAGGGCAGGTTCAAATACCCAGAGCATGTAACTATGAATCTTGACATTCCATGAGTCAATTCAGGGGAGTGTCATATGCCCCAGTGGGGTGGGGAGGAGGGAACAGTTAAGATCTAATGGGGTACTTAGTGGTCATGGGAAAGGTTTTTCATTACCTTACAGTAATGGACACAGGACATGGTAAATATTATCAAAACTTATTAAACTGTATTGTCTAAATTGTAAACTATACTGTAAATCATTGTCAATGTTTAGTTGCTATATTTTGTTATCTGTATAACAGTTATAACAATGCTAACATCCAAAAAAAGGGGGGGGGGATAATATGGGGTGGGGAACGGGGGGTGGTTTGGTATCTGGGAGTCTCTGGTACTAGGTGTGTGACTTTCCTGTGACCTAAAACTTCTTCGAAAATTAAATGAAAATTTGGGAGATAATGGGGATTGAGAGGGGGAAGGTGTCACGGCACACTGGACATCCGATAACACAGTGATAAAAGAAAAAAAAAGAATATATATACATATATATATATTTTAAAGGCATTTCTTTTGTTTTCCCCATTTTTTTGACTGTCCCAATCCGCTAATTATATTTTGTTTTGTTTTTTTGTTTGTTTGTTTTTTTCCTGAGTTTCCTTATGTTTGTCTCTTGCATGTAAGCTTATCATTGTTGTTTCTTTTTCCTATTAAGTGTATTTGACTATTTTATGGACTACATGTTCATGGAAGATTTAGATCACAGAAGGGTTACAATGGGTACTGAGGGGATTATTGTTGGGGGGTGTCTGGGAGGGGGATTCATGGGAGTAAGTTCATCCGAATATACATGAAAGATATACAAAATTGTTCAAAAGATCAAAGGATGGGGCATGGTCATGGTGGGTGGACAATCACACAATAAATGAGGGAATCTGAATTCCTAGCCTGGAGAGCTCTGCCACATTCTCCAAGGGAGCAGCAACAGTCCTCTGAGTGCAGGGACAGTGTCTGTCAAAAGAGAATGGCCCACTGATGAGTTCTTGTTATTGATGACTACCCTTATGAGTCTTTGCTCTTGTAACTGAAAACTTAGCTTACTGTTATGGGGAGCCTAAGGGTTGCCACCTGAGAGCCTCTCTCTAAGCCAAACTCAGCATTACCTTCCCCCCAACGTGGGACATGACTCCCGGGGATGAGCCTCCCTGGCAACGAGGGATTAATACCAAGTGCCAACTGGAAACACGACTGGAAAAAGACCTTGAATAAAAGGGGGAAAAGGTAAAGACAAATGAGTTCAAGTGGCTAAGAGACTTCAAAGAGTGTCGGGAGGTCATCTCAGAGGTAACGCTTATGCATACCTCAGTAGGAGCTCATAGAACATCAAAGTGCATATCACCCCACACAGAGGGGCTCCTGAGAGTTCTGGAGACACCCGGGTCCTATATAAGGGGGGATAGCCCCAGAGTCTGACGCCTTATCAGTGGGCTCTGTTTTGGAATCTGTGCTCCTGAGAGTGACAGAATTAGACTCAAATAAGTCCTCCCTGCACATGGTTCATCAGTCCCTTCTATTCAAACCTATATGTGATGCTGGAGTTTTTAGGTATACTTCCAGAGACTGGAGCCTCTGGCCTACCTATGTGCCAGGTGTGCATGGAATCTCGGTGGAGCTGCAACTCCTACCCTACAGCTCAATGAACTCATCCAAGTTACCTGGCGAGGCGACAACGATGGGCAACGGCCATCCCAGGGAATGGAGAGGGCCTGCATCTGCAGGCAGGATCATCTCACCCACCATATCCATGGAATATAAGCCCTCTCTCACTTGGAGGTAGGGTAGACATCACCATCCCAGTCCCCTCAGGATTGGGGGAAGAACTATGGACTAGAGTGGACTTAACGGTATTCTGTTGTACACATACAGTGATTCTAGCAATGGAAGAAATTATAACAGTGAGGTGGAGCCGGTGGCCACTGGACACTTTCGGGGCAGGGAGGGGATGTGCAGTTGAAATACAGGGGCTTTTTCGGGACTTGGAGGTTGTCCTGAGTGCCATTGTGGCAACAGATGTAGGCCATTTTAAATCAGCACACACTATTCAGAACTGTGTGGGAGAGAGTGTGGTCTGTGATGTGAACTGTGGTCTACGGTTGACGGCAAGGCCCCAGGATGTGTAGGTCCATTGAGGGTGATGGGCCACACTTGTGGGAGATGTTTGTGTGGGATGTGGTGGGAGGTGTGGGAGGTGGGGAACATGGGAATCCTGGTAGGTTCCGTGTAATGTTTTAGGTAATCTAAGCACCTCTTTAAAAAAAAAATATATATATATATATATAACATTTTTGTAAGCAAGTGCACATATATGCATATATATTTATATATCATTTTACAAATATTGGTATGTATTGTGAAAATTTTGATTTTTACCCACAATAAAAAATAAATTAATTATTAATAATAATAATAAAAAAAAAACCAGCACATAATGAAATATTAAAGGCTAAATTGGGGATATATTTATTTAAAGGTTAAGCACTTGTGAAACATTTTAGGGAATACAAAAGATATGATTTTGACTGTCCAAAGATCTCAGATATCAGACTGTTAAGGCCCTAGGATAATGGTTGTTTCTGAACACTAAGAACAAAGGAATAAAGTTTATGGAATTTCTTAAAAAGCATGGGTAGGTTAGAAGAACATAGAAGCAAGGACCAAATTAATCAAAATCTAATGTATGTTTTATTGCTTTACCAGATCAACTGTATATGGGCAATTTTTAGGAAAATACGGAGTGTGTCCCTTTCCCTGTGAATTCAAAGATCTATGGGCTTAGATAAGTCAATGTATTTTTAGAAGAAAGGAGAGGTTTATCTAGGCTCTTTGCTTTTCTAATCTGGAATTCTCTCTTCTCTCCTCTGTGCTTACCTAATTCCCACCCTCTACCCCCATGGTTGGTGCCAGTTCTACCTCTTTATCTTGAACTGTCCATGAGCTCCATGCTCAAAGACCACCACTGAAGAGTGTTGCAGTAACGTATAGAATTATCTATTTGACTAAAGCAAATTTTTGTAGGACATCAGTAGGTTTAGATGAGTGACACAGATAGGAGTCAGATTAAAGAGGGCCTAGAATGCTAGGTTAAGGAGTTTATCCTAAAGAAATCCACTCAATAAATTCATCAATTCAACATATATCTACTGAGTGCTTATATTAGGTACCAAGCATTGTACTAGACAGTGGGGATATATCAGTGAACAAACAGACTAAAATCCCAGCCTTCATGTAGCAGACATCGTAGTGAATGGGTTGCACTTCTTAACAGGTAATTAATTGTTGCTTCCAGTTATTTGAACTGCATGCATACATGTAATATTGGTGAGCTATTTCCTTTTATATTCACATTCTTTCAATCTGTCTTTTAGGTAACAGCAGGACAGTGTAGTATCTTCCCTAGTGCTTTTGACATCAGAGAGAGATAGACAGACAGACACACACACACACACAGAGAGAGAGAGAGAGAGAGAGAACGAAAAATCTCAATATGAGCACACAAACCTACACAATTTTTTTTTCATGATATTGGCCTAGAACTGAATGGCTAGAGAATTATATTAAATCCAATGCATTAAAAGAGTAAAATAAAAACAGCAATATTTTATTATGGCTAGGTGCAATTCAGGGAGTTCTGTGAAGGGAAAAAATCATTTATAAAAATAGTAAAATATTAGAATATTATTTCATTTTCTAAGTTGGCAGAAATGAAGCTACATTTTCTGGCTAACTTCTACATATACTGTTTTTTTTTTTTTTTTTTTAAGTTATATAGAAAAGGCCACATAATGGAAGTTCTAAAGTTGATTTATGTAAAAAAACAAGCGACAGAAATTTGAAATAAAATGCACATGCTTCATGCTCTTGAGCTCCGGTCCTAAGTACTAGGAGCATTTTAAGGCTTGGCATGGTGAGGAGAAAGTGAATTAGGGGAAATGGGGAGGGGGTTCAGGGGGCAAATAGGAAATCTGCTCTGGGAGAGATTTATAAACATTAAATTTTGAAGGGGACTGTTGGACCTATTTTCTGCTAAATAGCCCCTCAAAACCCAAATTTCTGGGCTCAAATCAGACAAGTGTGCATTAATGACCCATGTGTGGATTACCTATATGCAATCAAAGGTGTCTTCTTTCTTTAATCTTAGTTTGGGGATTCAGCTGAAATAAGACCTTCAAACATTTTTATTTCTCCTAATGAGTGACTCTATTAATCCAAAAGGCAAGAATTTGTACCTAAAGTGGCTGAAAAACTTGAATGGGCAACTGGTCATTAGGAGTCAAAACACAGGCCTGAGATGAATGGCTCCAGGGTCAGAATGTTACCTGAGAATAATGCAGATGAACTGAATAATGCAGATGAGCTGATGTTAGAAGAACTGATGTTCTTCTAATCTACACACAAGTGCCTCTTTGGTATGGTATGTGAATTATAATGGTATGTCTGAACATACCCAGTGTCTAAAACAATAACAGAGCATCAAAAGACAAGGAGAGCATTTTGCTAAGTGAAAGTAGCCAGTTACAAAGGACCACAAATTACAAGATTGCATTTATGGGGTGATTTGTGTGTGTGGGGTGGGGGGCAGGGAATACACTAAAGCGTACTTCTATGGGATATGAATGTATTCATGTTGTCATAGGTATGTTTTCTAGATAGATGGAGGCTCACATAGTAGCTAACAACATATTAAACTTCCATCCTGGGGAAGTCCTTCTACTTTCTCAAATAAAATGTCAAAAATCTCTGGAATATATAAGCCATGCCCAGCAAAAGAAAACAGGCCAATGTGCCACGTCCTCAATCTTAATAACCATACTTAGAAACTTTATTCCTGTAAAAATGAAACTAAGCCTAATTAGAATTAATGCCTAAGAGTTACTTCCTGAAAACCTCCTTGTTACTCAAATGTGGCCTCTGTCTAAGCCAAACTCAGCAAATGAACTCACTACTTTACCTTGTATGTGGGACATGACTCCCAGGGATGATCCTCCTTGGCACAGCGGGATTATTACCAAGCACTAACCAGTGATGCGTTTGGAAAAAGACCTTGACCAAAAGGGTGAAACATTAAATAAGAAAGAGTTTTTTATGGCTAAGAGATTTCAAAGTGAGTCAACAGGTCGCTCTGGAGGTTACACTTATGCAGGTCTCAGGCAGATTTCACTAACTGCCTGTAAACAAAACAGTAAACAAAGCCTCAAACAAGGGTGCTCCTGAGGGCTCTAGAGATGACCGGACACCAGAGGTAAGGCACATAGCTTCAGGAAATCAACGTCCCCTACACAGGCCCTATTTGGGAATATATGATAATTTATTTCCCCAATATACTATACTTGTACTCATTTATAATTCCTCTAATCATGATTCTTTTATTCCTTTTATTTGAACCTATAATTCTCAATATAACTGTCAAATATATCTTAAATATTTTATTGCTCATATGCCAGTTGAGCCCTGAATCCCAGCAGAGTTGCAGCCAACACCTACTCTCCAGTTCTTTGGGCTTACCCTGGACAACTAACAAAATGATGATGACAGACAAGTCTCATCCCCAAAAATAAGGAGTATCTACAACTGCAAGAAAAACAATTCCCTCCCTCTGCCCCATAATATCTAAGTCCCCTCTCAGCCTGAAGCAATCAGAGCAGACATCATCCAAAATCCCTCAAGAATGAGGAATGAACAAACATAAGGGGGAAGTGTAACCACAGACCAAAGCAGATGTATTGCTATCATAGTTATTCTCTTGTGTTAACAGAAGAGCCTGTAACATTGATATATAAAGATAATTGTTGTCAGGCGTTCAGAAGGGAGGAGAAGGGATGAATAGGTAGAACACAGGGCATTTTTAAGGCAGTGATATTGGTATGATACTGCAGTGATGGACATATGACATTGTATTTGTCAAAGCCTATAACACTGTACAGCACAAAGTGTAAACCATAATGTAAACTATAGACTTTGGTCAGTAGCAATGCTTCAATATTGAGTCATCAATTGTAACAAATGTACCACACTAATCTAAGATGTTGGTAATAGGGGAAATTATGTGAGTGTGAGGGGTGTGTGTGTGTGTGTGTGTGTGTGTTATATAGGAATTTCCTATAGTTTTGGTATAGTTTTTCTGTAAATCTAAAACTTCTCTAAAAATAGTTTATTGTTAGAAAAAAAAAAAAAGACAATTAGAGCATTATTCTTGGTGAAAGTAGCCAGTTACAAAAGACCACAAATAAGAATGCATTTATATAAAATGTCCAGAATAGGCAACTCTTTAGAGATAGAAAGTAGATTAATGGTTGCCTAGGGCTGGCTGGGAGGGATGGAGGATTATGGGTGACACCTACGGGGTACAGGGTTCCTTTTGCAGTAATAGAAATGTTTTAAAAATTGATAACGGTGATGGATGCACAACTCTGTGAATATACCAAAAGCCACTGAATTGCACACTTTAAATGGCTGAATTATATGGTATGCGAGTATATCCCAAAAGAGCTCCTAAAAACGCTAATTAACAAACTTAACCTTACACTGGATCTATCATGAATAGATGAATGAAAAATGTCTCAATTTTGCTTCTTTTATAATTTTTCAACTCTTACATAAAATTATGCCTTCATTATATCAGTTATAATATTTACTAAACCATGGAGTTGAACTGGAAAATGAGTTTGAAATGCACATATATTTGAGAAATCAAGTACATTAATCCATCTTTAAAAGGTCCCAATAAATGCTATCAAAATAAAAGAACTATTAAATAATTAGACTTAACAAAAGAAATACATGCAAATTAAAGAATTTGCTAAACTTTGTAAACATTAAAACAAGAGCATTGGTATATTCTTAATTGTGGAATAAAGCTGTGTAAATAAGTGTAGCTATGTGTGCAGATATATATTTACACATATACATTAGCAATCAAGACATTAGAAAAAATTTCTTCCTTGAACCACTCAATCTAAAGATGCACTTATTTCTTTTTAGTTTTCCATAACACTTGAACTCTGAGTTTTAGTTTCTTGATATATAAAACCCCATGAGAACTAAGTGAAATATGCATGAAAAGGCACTTTGTATATGCCATCCAAAAGTATTCTTTATCCTTTTAAAATATATAAACATTGTTAAGTCTGGCTAGGTACCCTATTGTAGATAGGTTTATACTTTTAGTTTCCAAGAATAACAAATAATCACAACAATAACCTGAGAAATTATTTGAATAGGCTGACACTCCTAATATTTATGTGTTTAGTATAAACACATTGTAAATAAGTCATTGTTATAAATAGGTTAATACCTTTCACAAACCATTTTGAAAAAAGTGCCCATACTCATTTTTTCTATTTCTCACTCCTCACTCACTTCTAGATACACTGAAATTTACTTTACCTTCCTTATGACACTAAAAAAGCTTTTTAAAGTAATGAACCCATCCTGCAGCCAGTGCTTTTTTAAAAAAAAATCTCATCTTACTTGTCTTCCCAGCAAGATTCTACTCTGTTGACCACTTCCCCTTTCTTGAAATACTTCTTCCCTTAACTTCTGAGTTCCCCATTTCTGGATATCCTCATACCTCTCTGAGTGCTTTGTCTCCTTTGCAGTCCTATCCTCCAATAGTTGGCTGTTAAGTGTCAGAGTTTTTGAAGGTTTGGCATTTTAAGTGTTTCTTTTCTTCTCATACTATTTCCCTATACAATCTCATCCTGTCAAACATTTCAGGAACCATCTCTAAGACAGTGACTCCAAAGTATTTTCATGATTTTTTAATTGCCTCCCCTCTTAGGTAAAAACAGGGTATTTTGCTTAGTATTATGTACTTTGTATTATATACAAAGCCTAGTCCATAGAGACACCTATTGAGTATTTGTTAGATAAATAGGAACAAAACTTGTACACATACAGCACAGATAGTAGTGCCTTAATTTGACCCTAGTATACATATGTATATATGTGCCACCTCATGTACACATATACATACGTATATGTATCTTTTTATGTGTATGTGCATAATACATGTAGTTGGATGCAAGGGATAAAGAAAACATAAGTAGACTGAATATCATGCCATTTTCATTCACATTCATTCACTCATTCAGATATGTAAGACATACACTTAAAAATCTCAGCAACTAGATTAGAATTCTTAGGAAGGAAATAATCGTTATTGGAAACAAAATGTTTGTATGTATTGTGAGAATTTTGATTTTTACCCATAATAAAAAAAAAAAAAAAAAATCCTTGGTAGATACTTAGAGTTGATCACCCTCCAATCCTGAGATAAGGGTCTGGATGGGTGTTGGCTAGTATCCTGGCTTCAAGGGAATGGAGATGATGCTTTTCATAACAGAGGAAGAAGAGTTAGGATCTCTTTAAGGAGGAGAGATGGATACAGAAAGATAATGGTAGGAAGGAAACAACTGAGATTGGAGAAGGCTGACCTCTGGGGCCTCTCCACAGCTTCACTAAAGTCTACTGAACTCAAATGCTTGCTGTGAGTCAGTTTGGGTTGTGAATATTAAAGCAGGGCTGAATTTTATGCTGGGTTTGGACCTTGTATAGAAAAAAAAAAAAAAAACTTACAAGGAGGAAGAGAAGAGGTATTCCCGTCCCTCCTCACCCCATGCATTCAGCTAATCCCCTTTCCTTCAATTCTTAGGGATAGTTTTGGATTTTTTTTTTTTTTTTTAATTGGAGTAAGTTGCTCTTAGATAAAACGAGACAGGGTGGTTCCTAGTCCTACTATGAACATCCATATGAGTTGTACAGATCCCCATACAGTTGAAATAGTTATCTAGTAGTACTATATGCTACTGTGCTAAATGTTGGGGTCACAAAATTTAACAAGACCTATTGGTTATCTCTCCTTTAAAATATTCGTAATCTAGAAACAGTGAGTGACAAGGATTCAACAAATTACAATACAGTGTAGGGTCATGAAATACTGGATAAGGGTTTTTAATTCAGATTGGGGTTGGAGTGGTGGCCAGCCTTGGCCCTCCAGAGGAGATAACTTATGAGCTGAGTCACAAATCTCAAGGAGGAGTTAGGCAACCAGCCAAGGAAAGTGAAGGAATAGGGAAGCTGTCTCAGGCAGAGGAAATAGCATGGGCAAAAGTAAAGCATTATCAGAATGCATAGGCCATTTGGGGTAACATAAGTGGTATAGTAAGTCTGGAGCTCAGGGGCATAGACCACTTCTCTTTCCCAGGAATCTAGTATCCTATTGACTAGGTTTTGATCCGATGGTACTAAGTGTGATGAAGAAAAATAAAGTAGGGAAAGTAGGCTAGAAAGTGCTACAGAAATAGGGGGATTGCAATTTTAAATAAAGTTGCCCAGAAAAGCCTGACAGATAAGCTGTTAGGTTGGTGCAAAAGTAACTGCGGTTTTGCATTGTTGAAATTTGCTGTATGATATTGGAATACATTCTTAAATAAATGTGGTTATGTTATACATCATTTTAATGTGCATTCCTTGCTTTATATATTTTTTGCTAATGACTTATTACTTGCTGTTTATTTTATATTTATTTTGGACTACGGAAATGTTAGACAAAAAGCAAATTCAAGTGATTTTCTTATTTGAGTTCAAAATGGGTTGTAAACCAGTGGAGACAACTGCAACATCAAAAACGCATTTGGCCAGGAACTGCTAATAAACATACAGTGCAGTGGTGGTTCAAGAAGTTTTGCAAAGGAGACGAGAGCCTTGAAGATGAGGAGTGTAGTGGCCGGCCATCGGAAGATGACAACGACCAACTGAGAGCAATCACTGAAGCTGATCCTCTTACAACTACAAGAGAAGTTGCTGAAGACCTCAACGTTGACCATTCTATGGTTGTTCGGCATTTGAAACAAATTGGAAAGGTGAAAAAGCTCGATAAGTGGGTACCTCATGAACTGGCCGAAAATAAAAAAAATTGTCATTTTGAAGTGCCATCTTCTCTTATTCTATGCAACAACAATAAACCATTTCTCCATCAGATTGTGATGTGTGATGAAAAGTGGATTTTATACAGCAACCGGCGATGACCAGCTCAGTGGTTGGACCAAGATGAAGCTCCAAAGCACTTCCCAAAGCCAAACTTGCACCAAAAAAAAGGCCATGGTCACTGTTCGGTGGTCTGATCCACTACAGCTTTCTGAATCCTGGAGAAACCACTGCATCTGAGAAGTATGCTCAGCAAATCGATGAGATGCACTGATAATTGCAATGCTTGCAGTTGGCATTGGTCAACAGAAAGGGCTCAATTCTTCACGACAATGTCCAACGGCACGTCGCACAACCAACGCTTCAAAAGTTGAACGAATTGGGCTACGAAGTTTTGCCTCATCCACCATTTTCACCTGACCTCTCACCAACCAACTACCACTTCTTCAAGCATCTCGACAACTTTTTGCAGGGAAAACACTTCCACAAGCAGCAGGATGCAGAAAATGCTTTCCATGAGTTCGTCAAATCCCAAAGCATGAATTTTTATGCTACGGGAATAAACAAACTTATTTCTCATTGGCAAAAATGTGTTGATTGTAATGGTACCTATTTTGATTAATAAGATGTGTTTGAGCCTAGTTATGATGATTTGAAATTCACAGTATGAAAACACAATTACTTTTGCACCAACCTAATATTTGACTAGAGCAGAGGTTCTTAAACTTTTTTGTTCCATGGACCCCTTTGCCAGTCAGGTGAAAACCATGGACCCTATGGTTTTCAGCCAAAGGGGTACTAATACAAAATACCAGAAATCTGTTGGCTTTTATAAAAGGTATTTATTTGGGGTAGAAGCCTACAGTTAACAGGCCATAAGGCGCAAGTTACCTCCCTCACCAAAGTCTATGGCCACATGTTGGAGCAAGATGGCTGCCGATGTCTGCAAGGGTTCAGGCTTCCGGGGTTCTTCTCTTCCTGGGGCTTGCCTCTCTCCAGGCTCAACTGCTCTGCTACCTCCACAAGGCCAGCTGTAGACTATCAGGCGAATGGCTAGTCTCTCTTCCTGGGGCCTCTGTCATGTCTAATTGAACCTTCTCTCTGCTCCTCTGTGTGCTTACTTCTCAGGCTCCAGCGTTAAAACTCCCCACTCTTGTCCTCTGCCACGTCTTTTCTCTGTGAGTCCCCGCCCACCTAGAGGGTGGGGATGCAATGTCCTACTGACATGGCCCACTCAAAGCCTTAATTGTTATTTAATCAAGAAAAAGTGAAACCTCTGAATCCAATATAATCTAATACGCCCTGAGGGACAGACAAGTTTACAAACATAATCCAATATCTATTTTTGGAATTCATAAACAATATCAAACTTCCACAGGCTCCTTACTAAGTCCACACGACACTGTGTATTATTTAATAACTATATCATACAGGCACCAGCATGTCTCCACAAGAATAATGTTTTTTTGAATTTCAATTCAAGCTCACAGACCCCTGGTTAAGAACCTTTGGACTAGAGACTTAACCAGAGTACGGGAGAGAGCAGTGAGGTTATCTGGGAAGACTGCCCCAGGCAGAGAGCTGAAGTACATGGGCTCCAAGGCCCAGCAAGGAGGCAATATGACTAAAGTGGAACAGCATAGAGAAAGTAGTGAGGGATAGGGCTGAGAAGAGGCAGGGGACCTTTTTGGCCCTTTCAGGACTGTATTCTTACTCTGAATAAGTTAAGAGCTTGTGGACAGTTTTGAACAGAGGAGTGACACGATCCATCATAATGGCATCATTTTGGCTGTTGTACTGGGAACAGACTGTATGGGGGGCAAGGGTAGAAAAGGGAAAACAGGCTGGGTAAGAGAATGTTGGGATGGACCAGTGTGGCAGCAGACATGAAGCCAATATGGCTGATTCGTGGTATGTAAGCAAGGTGAGAGGAACCTGCTGAGGGAGGTCAAACAGGTAGGTAGGGCAACATCTGTGGGTTATGGGCACAGGGTGAGGAATTTGGATTTAATTCTGAACCTGGGAGAAATCACTGGAGGATATTATGTAGGCTTTGGCTTGAGTAACTCGATGGATGATATTACCATTAAAAATACAGGGAAGACTGGAGAAGGAGAAACTTTGAGGGGAAAAACCAAGAGTGTTATTTGAGACATGTTAAGTTTGAGATTTCAATTAGACACTCATATTATATATAAAACCATGCAGTCTAGGATGCATGACAGGGACAGAAATACATGATGGAGAGTCACTGGCATAAAATTGATATTTCAAGCCATGGAAGTAGATGGATTGCTAGGGAGAGAGGGCAGCTAGAGAAGAGCAGTGGTTGTAAGCAGTGGAGGAGAGGTGACCAAAGGATAGAGGATGAACAGGTAAGTAGAAAAGTAGGAGTGTGGCATCACATGATCTGAGACATGAAATAGAGAGCAGTCAACTCTGTGCAATATTCTCATAAGGTCAAATAAGATGACCTTATTTGAAAAGTGACCACTAAGTGTAGCAACATGGAGGGAACTGGTGATTTTTAAAGCAGCTCCAATGGAGTATAAGGGAGATTGGATGGGTGGAGAGAAGCTTGATTGGAGAGAGATGAGGTTGGTAGAGACAGGTTCTAAGACATTTTGTTTAGAGTAGTTGTGCTAGAGGAAGAACAGCAGAATGGGGAACGAGTAGGAGGAGGTAAAACTAAAAGATTGCTCCAGTTTCCCCTGTCAAGAACTAAAGGTCAAAGGTGGCCATGAAATCGTTTTCTTAGTGTCTTGAAAATAGGATCAGTTCTTATCTGCTTGGGATATTTTAAATGCAGTCTCCTTTGATGGCAACAGGACTCTTAAGAAAGACTTCTTTTAATCCTTCAGGAAAACTCACAAAGGCCTTATCTCACAAAAATCATTCTGTACAAGAAGATGCTCTGTAGGGTAACTCTGTGATCAAGTGTAGAAGACAAACCCACTTCAGAGAGTGGGTGCCTCTTTCTCCAGAGAAATATTGTATAAAAATAAACCCATCAGGAAGCTTGAGTCCAGGGAAATCCCATGACGCTGATTCACTCCACAGAGGGGTGGCTTCCCAAGATCAAATTCACCTTAACATCCCATGATCATGAGTATTCTCCATGAAGAAATTTAAGCAGAAGTGACAGGGCCAAGTGAGAACACAGCAACATGCTTCAAGATTATTGGAAAGACTTGCAAAGCACCAACGACAGCCTTTGCACAGAATTGTCTAAAGCACCATTCAAAGGTCCCTCCTGTCAAACATCACAACTGAGTCAGAATTTTCACTGTGATGATTATGTGGTTATGGATGCAGCTCTGGTACACAAGACATTAGCATGAAAAATATTCATTAATCACCTACCCATGACTAGGCCTAAATATAGATGGATTGGCTAATTTATAGGGTGTTAAAACATTTATCTGTTTATTCAAAAGCATCCCTTTCATTGGTCTCATGGAAATTGCCACCATGAGAAGCCTTCCTTTGAATTAAAGATCTTAACTCCAGAAGATGTCTTTAAAAATGCCTATGTTAGTTGAAAAGCAAAATGTTTAAAGAGGAATTCATTAATATTTTAGTATAAAGTTCTTAATCAGACTGGTTTGCAAAGTCCAGAGGATTTCAAGAATAGACAGGGAAGTTGTATTATAATGGAAGAGAAAGGCACATTCATCAAGTTTTGATCTTTATGTGCACTATGCAATAGGTGCCCTTAGGGAGGGAGCCCCAAACATGAAATTACTGGGCATCTGAAGGGGAAGGGAACTCAATTTGGGGAGGAGAGCACCAGTAATGTCTAAAAATTATTATGAAGTTAATATATACACATAAAGAAATTGGAAATTATTAAAAAAAAAAAAAAAAAATCATTTATGATACCACGACCTGAAGACTAGGTTTGAGGCTTGTCCGTGAAGGAAACTTTAAAAAAAAAAAAAAAGCCCTAAAATGTCACATTTATTTCAATGTAACTTACATTACTGTCAATGTCAGCAGAGCAATCTGAATTTGGGGTGAGGTAGTTGTTTTATTGGCAAATTTACTTCAAACACTTAGATTTTTAAAAAATATATACATTTACATACCTATAAGCACACATAACGTTAAGTTGCTCAGACCTGCCGACCAACATCATCAAGTGATGATCTAGACCCTTGATTACACTTCAGGTCATTTGTGTAGAATCGATAGTGGCCTACGTTCTTGGACAACTGATTTAGGACTACTTCGAGAAGAAGCACAAACATATAATGAGTGCAAATCAGTGGGTACAAATTGAGAGCTTGCTGATAAAATTGCCAAAGACAGAGCAAAGCTCTGCCTCATTCCCACTGAAATTATACTTGAAATAAGGCAATACAGCTCATCTATTGCTCAACTCAGGAAAATGGTTTTCCTATAGGAATGCTTAAACCAAAAAATATCTTCTCTGGAGCCAAAATGGTTATATCATGACAGTTTTTGTTTTTTTGTTTTTTTGTTTTACCAGAACTAAGTGATGGACTTGTTCTCACAGACAACTCTTTTTTTTTTTTTTTACCGGGAGGTCCCAGGGATCGAATCCGGGTCCCTCCATATGGGAGACGGACGCCCAAACAGTTGAGCCACATCCAACCCCCACAGACAACTCTTGAAGGCACCAGGCCTGCCTCTTTATGATTCAGGGAAATCAGCAAGTGGAAGAGGCAGCAAGGCTCATTTTAGGACTATTTCCCTTCCAGAAATGCGACAGCTGGCTACAAAGAAGCCAGTGATTAAGATACATAAGTCCATTAGCAAAAAGGAACCTGTTCCACATTGCTCAGCCAGGACAGCTGCAAGCCTTCCAATGCTTCTCTGACCTCTGGGTCCATGTTCCCATATCAGCCTTTACTGGTTAGTCACATTAATTGTAATTTCTACTCTGGAAATTGTTAATGTCTAAATAAACCATGAGGAAAATAAAAGAGAAAAGATAGAAAGGCATGAGGAGAGAGAAAAGAATGGAAAGTTATTTTAAAATACATAACCTAAACTGGTGGATGGATTCTGGGATCTAGCTTTGGCCACGGGAATCACTGGCAAAGTGTGAAGCTGGCAACTACCGCTAATCAGTTTGCCACTGTCTTCAGATTTAATGCAATATTTGGCTCAAGAGTTTAAAAAAAAAAAAAAAAAAAAAAAAATCCCCATTTCAGCTAAAATATTTACAAAGTCCTATGTGCCTCACTTAATGCCTGTTAAGCAATCGTTTTTTAAAACTCCACAGACACTTGTAAATCTGTTGGGAGAATTGTGGTCTATAAACAAGGTTGCGTATAAAGAGGACTGCATCGTCAATTTGCTGGGAGTCAAGAGTTCTTAAGATGTGCTTGAAAATAAAAGTAAAAATTAGAAATAGTTTAGAGTGCATAACAATGTGGCCAATAATCTTGCTTGCTGGACTATGTTAGTGGTATTAACGGGAAGCCTCCAGACACTGACCTCAGCTATTTAAAGCTGTGCTCTCCTGTAAACCTGTCAATGATCCTACCTCTCTCTTGAATTATGGCCCAGGGAAAGTTACTGGTCCAGCCACCCCTAGTAGTCTACATCCCAGAGCCTGGCAGGTTAGAGAAGGTGGGTTGGTGAAGCTCTAATGGGGGCTATCATTTGGTTATATGGGATGTGAGTGTGTGTGTGTGTGTGTGTGTGTTAGGAAGGATGGGGGCGGGCAGCGTTGTTAGAGGGAAGAGGAAATTCTGGGCAGGGCTCATTCTGAGGAACAAGACAGCTGAGATAGTGACAAACAGTGTCTCCTGGGAAGGGCTAGGTATAACAGATTCTGAAATGCCTTTTAACTCCCCCCATATCTCCAGTCCTGATGTTAAGGAGTCTATGCAATAAAATTGGAAGGCAAGGGAGGCCCATTGGAGCGATCTCCCACTGGCCTGGGAGCTCCAGGCACTAGTCTCTGTCTTCAGGATGAGCCAGATACTTGTGATTTGACTGAAGAAACTGCTCAAAAATATAATTATCCCTCTTAGATTTCATTAACCTGAACATCCATTGATTATGATTTATAATTTTACAATAGCTTTAAGGGGGAAAAATAAAATATTAAATATACACTTCAGTTTTAAAACTCAGTCTGAATTTAAAACACTCAGTTTAGGGGTGGGATGAGGGCTTAAGGGTATGTGTCCTGGATTAGAAATAAATAAATTAGGTATTTGTAATTCTGAGGTATATTGCTTTGTTAAAAACAGGAGGTACCAAATAATTGTTGATTCTCCTTAAACTATCACAGTCAGGATACTTTATATAAATTTTTTTGTGTGAATGTCCAGAACAGCTGGAGGGCAAACTCTGTGAGCCTTCCCATCCCTTCAGACAGATGGGTAAGTTTAATCACCGTTCTTGGGAACAGTCAGATTCCTGTTTCTGGCAGAAGAGAAACCAGAAGAATAAGCTAGAAAATGGGGGTAACACTTGCTTTTAAAATGTGTTTATAAATGACTTGATAGTTCAGTGAGTTTATTTAAAATTAGCAGCTAACTCAATGCTTTGAATAAATATTTGAACAAGTGACTTGATTGAAAAGTTCAAACAAGGTCCTTCCTCTTATTTTTTGCTTTTTGTCTTGGGTATCCAGAGATTTGATGGAGTTTTTAAAGACATCAAGAGAGTCATGAAAAATAGTTTTAAAAACACAGTCAAATTAGCAGTTTTAGTATATTTGCATTTCTAGATTTTCCTAGGGCTTCTTTTTCATGTTTGCCTAGACATATTGAATTTTATGTCTGTATCCAATAATTCCTTGAAAATTATACCAAGTTCTCAACCTGTACCATAAAAAGCAAATGGCCCTTCATGGCTAAAAGTGTCTTAGACTCCAATCTGCTTTACATGTGTTATCTCAGTTTGCTCCTCACACGAACCCTATTTAAGCTTGGTCCATTTTTAGGTAAGGATGAATAAAGAGCTCAGTCGAGATCTGAACCCAGGGGCATCAGACTCCTGGCCCTGTGCTATCCTGCCTCCTACCAACCATCGAAAAGGAAGTTCTAGATGGGTAACCTGTGAAAATGCATCGTAAACTGTAAGGAGCTAGGTAAATATAAGCTAAACATCAATGAGTTCCAGTATTAGAAGAGACTCTAGAAGATAGATCATCTGACCCCTTGATTTTAAACTGGGATACAGAAGGCCAGGGGAGGTTAGGTGCAGGTTGGGTGATTGAATGGCAAAGGGGGGATCTGAACCAGGGCTGCAGATTCCCAGGGAGATGAATGATCTTTCCATGAGTACCTCAAAAAACAGAGTCACAGTCCAACAGTCCATCTAACAGCCATGCTGAAGTTAAATAAAATCTGGGAAAGAATCAGATAAGGACAATGGCAAAAACTCTAATCCTTGCCTTTGCTGGGGCTAAAGAGGTCTTTCCTCTAACTTCACTTACTTGGTTGTCTGACATGAAGAGCTGTGATTGCAGATTGTGGATCTTCTATGGAGTCCAAGATACACAATTTACTTAGACAGAAAAATATTATAATATTCACAAAGCCACCCACAAATCTATTTCTGTGAAGAAAATGTTCTAGTCTGACACAAGTTTATGGTAATGTAGCTTGAATACTGGCTTGGCAATTAAAAGACCCAAGGAGTTCTATGCCTGGCTGAGTGATCCTATCTTGGAGACTTCCTATTTTCCTAAAAACATCTCCTATCACAGAGACCCAGTTTCCCCCGCTATATATGCCTGTCCTACCCACTTCAAAAGATGAAGCTCTGTCTCTTTAAACCTTCTACCCATTGATGCTTGTTTGATATCTTTGTAAGGAAGCAATCTAATCTCTCCTTAATAGCCAGCCAGCAATTATTTAAAGTTGTCTTTTCTTTCATTTATTCATTCATTCTTTCATTAACCTAGCAAATATTAATTTACCCCCTCTTCTGTGGCAGGTACTGACAAGGTACAGTGGACATAAATACTAGAAAAAAAATTAGATCCCTACCCTCTGGACCAGGCTTACATTCTGGTGTGGAGCAAAAAAAGATACACACACACACACACACACAGAAAATAACAATATCAAAATAGGGGGATGTAATAGAAAGTGGCTGGGTGGCTGCATTAGATTGGGTGGTTGGGGAAGAACCAAGGCATGGGAATATCTCTAAGAAGAACATTCTAGGCAGAGGAAATAGGTCCTGCAAAGGTCCTAAAGCAGAAACCACCTTGCCATTTTGGAACAGAAAGAAGACCTAAGCAGCTGGAATGTACTGGGCAGGAGGAGGGATGTGTAGCATGGGATGGGACTGGAAAGGTAGATGTGGCCAAATCACGTCAAAACCTGAGGGGCATGGTTATTAGCTTGGATTTTATTCCAAGAGCAATGAATGTGAAACAAGAAAGTGGCATGTCCTGTCTGGTGGGTAGACACAGGGTTGAAGGAAGGGCAAGAGTGGAGCAGAGAAACCCGTTAGGAGTCTGGTTGCCCTGGTGAGAGAAGGTAGTAGTTTGGACTAGAGACGTGGTGTGGAGATTGAGAGTGACAGAGTAATTTAGGATATGTTCTGAAGGCAGAGTCAACAGGACTTGCTGTTGGACTGAATGCCAAATACAAGGGCACAGAGAGAATCAAGGATTAGCATTTAGCATTTTATTTTTGCCTTAAATTCTGCAAAGGTTTTTTTTTTTTTTTTTTTTTTTATGTACTGGGCTGGGTATTAAAACTGGGACCTTGTACGTGGGAAGCTGGTGCTCAACCACTGAGCCACATCGGCTCCCCTGAGTTGTTTTTTTGTTTTTTTTCCCATTTCTTTGTCTGTTGTTGTTTTGTTTTTTAGGAGGCACGGGGCACTGAACCCTGGGACCTCCCAAGTGGGAAGCAAGCGCTTAACCGCTTGAGCCACATCAGCTCCCCTCCTATGCTAAGGTTTTTTGTTTCATATGATCCTGGTTCATCCTTTCAAACAATCAGTGAGGCAGGTAGGAATTCTTTCATTTTTATATGAGGATAGTGAGATGTGGAAGTACCAAGTGACTTGCTTGTGAAGCAAGAACTTGAATTCAGGACTTCCTCAGACTGTTCCATGACAGCAGCTTTTATTTCACTATGTCTTTTGTCAAAGAGAAAAAATACAAAAATTCTATTAACTAGATTGATTTATAAATTGAGGGTAGAAAGAGAAAGTGCATACTGAGAAGAGGAAAACAGGACAACATAACTCATCCTTCTCACCTACAGACGTCACAATCATGGCTTCAAAGGAAAACACAGGGAGCGGCTGTGGCTCAATCAGTAGGGCTCCCGTTTACCATATGGGAGGACCCGGGTTCGGTTCCCGGGGCCTCCTGGTGAAGGCAAGCCCGCCCGCACAGCGTGGTTAGCTGACCCAGTGAGCACAAGCAGCAAGGGGGGGATAAATGAATGAATAAATAAATAAAATCTTAAAAAAAAAAAACAAAAAACAAAAAAAAAACAAAGGAAAACACAAACTTTGTCCATTAATTAAACAGATGAATCAGGTTTCAGTTTCTGTATCTTCTCTTTTCTGTCCAACTTGTCTTTGAAGGTGTTCCATTTGGGAAACATGTGACCTTTAACCATCATGCTGCACTTAATTGAATACTCTGCATCGAAAGTCACAATGCTGATCACCATGTTACACACACTGCCTTTCTGAAATACTTAACCCAGTTCCTTGGGTCTGTTTATTGAAATCATTTTATGAAAATAAATCATATCAAAGTTTATTATTATTTCTAACATTTTGCTTGCAAAACTAAATATTTTAACGATCAGGACCCTGGCTAATGTATGCAGTCTTGCAAAAGAGCTCAGACTCTGTGAACTAGTGCCATGGACAAATGGTCTGCAAAGGAGGAAAGAGCTAATAAATTAGGCATGGTCAATAATCATTCAAGTCATGTCTTCTGGGGTTTCCTAAAAGGTGATAAATTAGCCAGACTTATCTAATGGATCAGTCCCCTTTCCCGTCTATAGGACACCCCAACGTGCACTGAGCAAACTACAAACTGCATGGCTTTTGAATGAGTTTAAATAATACCTCCAGCACCTTCCAAAGCACTTCTTTTTACATTATCTTATCTGAGCCTTGCAATATTCTCTTCAATACTCCTAAGCTTGCAGATGTTAAGAGATCTATCAAAGTTGCACAGATTAATATGCAGTTAGTAAGTGGCCAAACTAAACTTTAACCCTGTATCTTCTAAATCCAGTCCAGTACTACTAGAATATACCAGCTTTTGCTGCTGAACTTTAAACTACCACTTACAAATTTTTTTTTTTTTCATTTGTATATTTATCAAAGTTATACATGCACATAAAGAGTAAATGTACTTTATGCAATCTAGGAACTGCAGTTCCCTATCTCCATTCCACCAATTTCCCCCAATTTCTTGTCCCCAGTCAACCACTTTTACCTGACTATTTTGCCACTTAATTGCATGTCTCTAACAAACTTCTGTTTTTTTATTTGCTTATATAGTATAAAGGATATAGTTCTCTTCCCATCCCCACCCCCACGTGTACCCTTTCCATCCTCCCGATATAGCACTACTATGACTTAGGTAGACCAGTATTCAGTGTTGACATCATGATTATACAAAAAGAACTCCCAGTCGATATACATAGTTAGCTCTAACCACTTTTCCTTTCCTACACGTTTACTCTGCAACTCTTCCCCCAGAGCACCTCAGAGTTATATTCCTAATTTCTGTTTTCTATGTATTTATCTGTAAATGAAACCCAAGTTCATTGCTAGTTGTGTAAACCTCTGGTCAAAGAAGTCATATACATTAGATGCATTCATTTTCTATTCCTTAAGAATCTTCTCCAGGATTCTTTTGACTTAATCACATCTGGAATGTTTGCTCTCCATGCCTAGCTGTGATACTGGTCTCTCCAGCCTGGAGATTCCCTTCACATTCCTTCCCCATGACTTTTAAATAGTTTCCTGTAAGCCATGTCTTCTTCTTTCTTAGTTAAGCATATTCTCTAGTAGCATCCTGAGGATGGCTGTCTGAGAGGATTTTTTTGAGAATTGAAAATAGATGAAAATATTTTTATTCTACCTGACTCATATTTGATTGAGAGATTGGTTCAGTGTAAGAATCCGGATTGGGAATAATTTTCCTTCAGAATTCTGAAATGACTGACCATTTCTAGCTTGCAGTTTTGCTGTTGACAAGTCTGAAGCCATCCTGCTTTGTGATTCTCTGTTTGTGCCCTGTCCCTGTGTTCCCACCTCATTCTAGAAGGATGTAAGCCCTTTTCTGGTTGTCTTGAGTATTCTGAAATGCCACAACAATGATATTAATTTGTTTTATATTCCATTGTGCTAGGTTCTCTCTGGGGCTTTTAAAATTGGGAACTCATATCTATCAGGTTGGGAAATTTTCTTGAATTCTCCAGCACAGAGTCAGGGTTGGTCCTGAGCATAGTAGAATGCCTGTTTAGCAGTGTGACTTGAAAGGTTCCCTTACCTTCCTCATTTACATCAGAACCCTGTTACAGGTCATTTCCACAAATAAAAGAGAGTACAAAGGAGTAAAAAACAGGTAGGTTGCCCAGGGGTGGCCCTTTAGTCCTCTGCTATTACTCTGCATAATTGTGCCAGACTTGTTTGCTTATATTCTGGGTAAGGTTGTGAAGGGATAAAATACAGGCTAGGTAAATGTCAGAAACAAAGAAAGAGACAGACAGACAAAGAGATTTAGAGAGGGAGTCAGAGAAAGACAGAGAGAGAAATTGACAGGCAGGAGGTGGGAAGACAGAGATCACAGCAGGCACATTTGCTGAGTGGTTTTAAGCAGAGACAAGAAAAAGCCTAAACTCAATTCAATTACAATCTGTAGCCCCTTTAGAAGATGAACTAGAGAACTAAGCTTTATCATTGTAGATCATATTGTTAATGGTTGAAGGGTGGCCCTATAAACAGTAAAAGGTTAAATATGGCACAGTGGAAAGAGTACAAGCTTTGTGATCAGATAAATCTGGTTCAAATCGCAGCATTGCCATTAGTAGCAAAGTTGCTTCAATGACCTTCCTGCTAAAATGCAGGCAATAATATCTACTTTGAAGTAGTTTAAGGAAATAGAAATGATGAAAGCAAATTTACTGGTGCTTAGTAAGTGCTCATTAAATGGAAACTGTTGTCACTAGTGATGGTGGAAGTGGCCATGCACCACCCAGTTGAACATGTTTGCAGACCGTGTGTCCATGGTGCACCCTGGTAGGTAAGTCTTTTATTGTTGACACTGATTAGAATTACCAGTGCATGATGATACTAAAAAGCAAACCAACTTGTATTTGGCTTTTTTTTTTTTTTTTTTTTTTTTAATTCTCTTCAGACATGCCAGGTAAAAGACCAGACATCAAGTTAAATTTGAATTTGAGATAAATGAGGAATAATTTTTCAGTATAAGTGTGTTTCATGTAATATTTGAGACATGCTCATAATAAAAAATTTCCTTGCTTATCTGAAACTAAATTTAACTGGGCCTCCTGTATTTTTATTTGCTAAATCTGGCAACCCTAAGGCCACCCCCACATTGCCTGCACCAGGGACAGAAAGCTCCTTTGCAGCCCCCATCCCTTGGGAGGCCCTTGATTGAATCTAGTGTAAATTCAAAGGTACAGTTATTAAAGAACTTCTTTAAACAGCCTCTTTTGCCTCCGAAGATAGTATCAACTGTTAGGAATGACTTTTCTTAAATTCTCTTTTGGGCTCCACAATACCAACTGACTTAGTTTTTCAAAGACCATACTTTCATTTGGGTTGTGGACAGATAACATTGATTCCTGCCTGAGGAGGAACTGCCGACTGGCTGGTTTCTTCCAATGGAGGAGGAGCCTTGATTCTGGACTTGAGCCAAGGAGGCCAGAGTCAAAAAGAACAGTGATGAGGCAAACTTGCATTAAAGAGCTGGCAGGGGAGCAGTGATGGGATCCTTCCCCCAATCATACCAACTTGACTATCTATTGGTAGGTTAGTTTTAGCAGTTAATTATTTTCCTCCAAACTCTTCACAGTCAACCCTTGATTAACCAGGAAAGGAAGGATGTCACAGATAACCCCATATCAAAATTAAAACAAAATTAGTCAAGGGCAAGATGATGTGTGACTTTGTTTCTGCTAACTACCCACCCTCTTCCCTCCCTATTACTAGTGATACCAGTTCTCCCGCAGGCAGCTTCTTCTCATCATCAGTGATCAGCCCCAAACCCCTTCTTACACACCTCACCCTTTGGCACTTCACTAATATTATCTCATCAACTTATTTGCCCACACACTTAATTTGTTCATTAAGTTAAATGAGCTAAATGGTAAAGGATATAACTGTTTCCACCTTGCAGGAGAAACAATAGGGAGTCTATTGCTTACCACGTGGTTTCAAACAGAAAAGGTTTTCGAATATGTAAAGACTTCAGCAGACTTGTAGTAATTAAGGTACAACATAATATATTAACTTTTTCCTCAACCTCATTAATCTACCTTCTTATAATTAAGAGATAACTAATTTATTTGCTTTAACTTAGTTTTAAGTGTCAAAATGTCACATGTATATTCAAGGAGTGAAAACTACTTCCACTACACCATTTTCTGCCCAGGCCCATGATAAACTACCATTTAAAAATGCTCTTGTTTCCTGTTTTAATATGTGTAAAATGAATTTTGTTCATTTTAGTTTTTAACATTTTCAAAGTTTAGACATACATAGAATTTAATGCCTGTTTTTTAAAAAGTAGTCACATGCCCTCCGTCATTTGTTCCTCAACTCCTCCCTCTTTTAGTTGTTATATTGGCAGTGATCGTATGCCTCTAAATAACAAGGTATAGAAACTTAAAAGAAGGAAGAAATTTAAAAAAAGAAAAAAAAAAAGAAAAACAAATAAAAAAAGCAAAAATGGAAATAAAGTAGCATGTCAATTTTTTTCGGTGAGCCTTTGAGACAGAATGGAGGTGAATGAATGAAGTCAATCTACCATCTTCATATGGAGAACTAGTTGACTAGTATAGAAGATCTAACCAAAAAAGAAACTTCTCTTTTTTGAACTGTTAGTTTTGAGGGTGAATTTATACCTTCTTGTTATTTATATTTTGAGATAGAAAAAGGTACTAGTCTTGTACAAAACAGAGGTTCATGTGGATGATTCTTGAACTAATCCAGTCACTCCATTAAAATCAGGACATAGGGATCAAAAACACCCAAATAAGTGATGGATGCTTTCCATATGATGTTAGTCTAGGGAAGCGGATGTGGCTCAAGCGATTGGGCTCCCATCTACCACATGGGAGGCCCTGGGTTTGTTTCCCGGGGCCTCCTGGTGAAGGCAAGCTGGCCCACGGGGAGAGCTGGTGCAACAAAAAGAGACAAAGAGGCAAGACAGTGAGACACACAACAAAACCAAGGAGCTGAGGTGGCTCAAGCAATTGAGTGCCTCTCTCCCACATCGGAGGTCCCAGGATCAATTCCCGGTGCCTCCTAAAGAGAAGATGAGACGAGAAGACAAGTGGACAGAGAGAGCAGACAGCGAGCACAAAAACAACAAGGGGCAGGGGGCAATAAATAAAGTAAAAATAAATCTTTAAAAAAATATATGATGTTAATCTCGAAATATCACTACTCTTCAAACTTAGAACACAGAACTTAACATTTATTGAATGCCTGGACTATTCATTTCATATTGCATCTCATTTAGTAAAGGCTTAAAAGAATTACCAAAAATATTTATAAGTGACAACAGGTATCAAAAAGGTCAGATACTTTTGCTTTCTCAAAACTGAATTTCTGGATGGTACAAAAGAAAGGACATGTTAAAATACATGGTCTTAATTATTTAGAGAAAAAGATCTCATCAGAATCATCTTAAAATTAAGGCCCCATCTTCCACCCCTCACACATGCTCAAAATCATGCATCTTAGCCAACATTCTCAAACAAGTTTTGAATATCTTGATCTGAGGGTTAACTGCTAATTACGTTGTCCCCATTTATATAAGTAACAAAAGGGCTAATGCATCATGTTCAAGGCTAGATTTGGTAAACAGCTAGTTAAGTAGTCCAACCTTAATGACAGGGGATACTAAGAAACTATTGTTAGCTAATAAGGGCAATTTGTTTTTATTGTTGGATAAACTTTTCAGAGTATGCTGACTTCTTAATGTGATCTGAAGAGTTCCTGCCTCATTTCTCAATAAAAAGAAATTCATTTAGCTTTCCTACTTCCATAGCCAGAATGTAATTTTCAAGATAAAATAATATCACAGGATCATGTCAAACAAATGTGAATTTGGGGCTGGTGACACTAGAATAATTTTTAATAATACTAGTGTTGTTTATTTTGGCTTTCAGGCATCAGACATCAGAGAGGATCTGGCCCATTTAGTTTGTTTACAACTCAGTAAGAACAGTGAAGCCAAGGGAGTATTACGAGCAACAACAAGGGTCAGAGGCTTTAACTGTTGGCTGCAGCACCTATTAGGGTCACCCGGTGATGATCTTTTAAGCAACTGTGACCTTAGACATGGTGTATCTTAAAATTTCTAGAGTAATATCAATATCTCTTCTTCTTAAATCATATTTCACAGAATGCATGTTCTGTGACATGTTACTAAATATTCAGTGAAAGGCACGGGTGTGATATATTTATTAAACACACAACATAGTGTGGACTTAGTAAGGGGTCTGTGGTTTTCACCTGACTGGCAAAGGGGTCCGTGGAACAAAAAAGGTTAAGCACCCCTGGTATAGAGTATGTTTGACCATAGAATCCTTTAATAGACAGAATTAATTTATATATCAGGCAATACTAATACTTAGGAAATACCACTACTTGGGAAATCCTACATCTATGGCCTTAGCAATGCTGTGTGTGTGTCTTAACTGGTATCCTCAGAAAGAAGAGTTCATTGCTTGGCCTATTAGTTTCTTATTGCTGTTTTAACAAATCAGCACAAACTTAGTAGCTTAAAAGAACACAAATTTATTATCTTACAGTTCTGTATGTTAGAAGTCTGACATAGGTCTCCTTGGGCTAAAAATCAAAGTGTTGGCAGGGCTCCATTCCTTTCTGGAGGATCTAGAGAGAGACTGTTTCCTTGCCTTTTCTAATTGTAGAAGTTCCCCACATTCCTGGCTCATGGTCCCCCCTCTTTCTCTATCTTCAAAGCCAGCTACATTGCATTTCTCTGATGATTCCTTTGCCGTCACATCTCCCTCTGACCATAGCTGGGGGAAGGTCTTCCAACTTTGAAGGATTCACTTGATGTGAATGGGCCTACTTGGATAACCCAGAATCATATCCTGATCTTAAGGACTGTGCCTTAATCACATCTGCAAGGTCCCTTTTGCCATGTAAGGTGACATTCACAGGTTTCAGGGGTTAGGATGTGGGCATCCTTGAGGACCATTATTCTCCTACCACACTTGGTTGGTAAGGATTCCTAGAGAGTTCTGGCCACGGAACAAGGTCAAGGAGTAAGAAAGCAAGCAACTAATTCCTTATCATCACAGTACCAGGGAAATAAAAAGTATTGCCCTATTCAGAGATGGAGAACAATGAACAAAATATGGAACATGTTTCCAGGTACCAAGAACTTGGTTCTGGTTTCACATGTACGGGAGTAGCACAAATGCTCTGGGAGTCAGGCACTCCACCATCACAGCCAGCTGTACCCTCAATAGCAGGGGCCCGATTCTACACGTTGTGCATTTTCCAGTGAAAGGTACATACCCCTCATCAGCTTTACTGAAGTTCCCCTTACTAAGGCACCATGCATTCATGATCTCCTATGATTTAGGTACCATACTGTCCCATTTGACAGATGAGAAAATGGGTAGTTTTTTTTGGTTAAGTTACTTGCCAACATCGTACTTTCATCAAACCAAGAAAAAGTACACAGCTGATTCTAAAGCCCAAGTTCTCAATCCTATGCAATGTGGTGCCTATTTGCTTTGATAACTCATCTATCCTGTATTCTTTTCTCTACTCTATTCCCCACCAAAGTAAGTCATTCCCTATGTCTCTTTCTGAGGTTCTGCATACATGGTTCTGGGAGTGTATGTGAGTGTGTATTTGTGTGTACGTGTGTGTGTGTTGCATGAACTGTTTGCACAAGCTCTGCATCTGTCACTTGTATATACATGAGGCATTAAGCCTTGAATACCTGTCTTTCTGTTCTGACCTCCTAACAGATCTCCAATCAGACTTCGAGGTCAGAGGCAGGATGTGTCATGGTACTGAGAGTCATGCCATATGACTATGACTTTAGAGTC
This sequence comes from Tolypeutes matacus, assembly GCA_026826555.1. Taxonomy (NCBI): domain Eukaryota; kingdom Metazoa; phylum Chordata; class Mammalia; order Cingulata; family Chlamyphoridae; genus Tolypeutes; species Tolypeutes matacus. The sequence continues at coordinate 6,790,329 of JAKSZT010054393.1, forward strand.
ATATCTAGCTCTGAAATATGGCTAGGTCACCATCTGTCATACCTCAGCAAGTTATCTGAGCACCATGACCTTCAGTTTCTTCATCTCGTGCAAGATGTGCTTCAAAGGGTTATTGTAAGTATTAAAAGAGAGGATATTTTTAAAGTACCAGATAGATAGTAATCACTCTGTAAGCTATAGTTGATATTATTATTGATCATCACCTCCTTGCTATGCTGGCCTGCATAAAAATGCTCTTCAAAGTTCTTGTCTGTCTTAAAGATGCTTGTTGACAACCTCTACTTTTATCAGTGACTCTGTGAAACCAAAATCTTAGCTAAGTTTACATCCTATTGTTAAGGTGCGGGTAATGCTACTCAAAATAATAATCTTTTAAGGGGCCATGCCTGCCTGGAGAACTGGGGCCTGATACTTCTTGACATTTACTAATCACATCTGGTTTAGCTTTAGACATTTTCTGGGGTTTTGCCAGCAGCCACGACAATTTAATGGCTACAATAAACCTCAGAGCCTCATCAAATCTTTGCTGTATGTGTGAAAATTATGTCCTCCTCAATTAAACTTGCAATCTAAGCTCAAACCAAGGCCTTATGGAAGAGGAGGTTAAACCTGAATGAGAGCGTTAGATGAAACAGACCGCCGCAACTCTGGCCATCTTGCCAGATGGTATTTAGAAGAAAAAGAAATTCATTAGAGAACCAATGGTCTGTATTTTCTGTAAATATTTACTGGGTACCTTTCATGTGTTAAAAACATTGGCATCTCTAAAGATTAGCAAGGCATTTTTGTTTAAATATTCAATGTGTGTGGGAGGAGAGTTGTAGTTTCCTCATTCGCTTTTGTGGTACTTGAAATCTTTTGGTGAAGTCCAGTTCAAAGAAGAAAAGTAACTGAGGCAATGTTCAGCTTTCTTCCTAAGGCAGCTTCACTAGCTTCAGAAGCTCATGTATTTCTTGAAAATTGCCTGGACAGTATCAGCTGAGTACTGAGAAATACTACATGGCACCTAAGAGCCTCCTTCCTACAGAAAATAAGGTATTACAAAGTAGGGAGTTTCAGGGAACC